>JAODUO010000042.1:455000-570000 GCA_025642075.2 Ridgeia piscesae
TCATCTCCACTGATTCGCGAACATCCATGAAGCACCAACATCTTTGCAATGCGTTGTAGTATCGTCACGTGACGGTGACGTCACATTTGATCAGCACACACAAGCACACATACAAGTATGTCGTCGATTGAAACTGGAATGTATTAACCTGTCTACATTTCAACTGAATATTATGCGTCTTTAGTTATCTATAATGTTTCTCATTCGTCATCGCAAGAGACGCGTTGCGTCTCTAAAACAGTTATACTTCGACGTGCCTTGATTCCGCCAGCGTAACTTGAACGGTGCGCACGTATACACTTGATACCAATATGGCTGACTTGGCATTTATGAGAGAACGTAAACTGGGGATTATCTGGTCCATCGGCAGGTAGACTAGTTTATTTTACGCAGAGTTTCTGCAGCAGTCTGGTAATCGTCTGGCTGGGAATGTCGTAAAAGCGGATACTGTTAATGCTACTATGACGTCCGTCCGTGCATGGGGTAGACTTGGCAGGATGTGGCACACATTTATCAATACTATCTGGAATACGTCCACTGGTGTCAACTTTCCGTTCCATCTAACCAAGTTTTTTTTAAAGCGATCAACGAACGCCAGCGAACGGATGAAATCGAGATCCGAATGACGTCGTCATGGACTTGGTCGGGATTGGCTTCCAGACATGTTGATGGGGCACGGACTCCCCATTGGCGAACGACTCTTTCACGCCGCGGTTGACTTTGTCATACAATGTCCCGTTGTAGTCCACGGTGACGCAGTGCCACGACTCTGATGACGTCCTTCCGGCGACGCGACCACTGAGCGACGCCGGCGAGACGTAGCAGCGGCGTTGAGTCTCGCCGACGGCAGGCGACTTCCGGTCGGGTAATTGCGTCCACGTCGCGCGCTCTCCACCGGCGTTGACGGCAGCGGCGGCGTAGAGAGAGGCGCACAACTCCGGCTGGTATCTGGACGCTGCCAGCGCCGTGTAGAACTCACCCGTCGTCAGAGAATCCGGCCGCTGACTGTCCGACAGACACGTAGGGTAGCCACTCAGGCCAACGCCACTGCACGCGTACGCCGACATGTGTCTGTACGTGAGCATGTCAATCTGAGATGGCGTCAGCGCATGCGCCGACAGTTCGTCGTACTTCCGGGTGCCATAGAAGGCGGCGGCGATGTATTCCGGCGGCAATGGCGGCGGGAACTTCGGAACGTTCGGCTCCTTCCAAAATGAAGCCGGTAGGTGGCGCTGTCGGAGCGGTATTTGACTCGTTTGCTCCGGGGAGTCGCGTTCGCCGTGTCGGTTGTTGTTGTTTTCTGTTTCCGGTTTTCTGTTGTCGGTGTATCGACAGCCACACCCAACATCTCTGTCGTCGGGACGATCATTCGTCACTTCCGACGCAGCTTTACTGTCTTTCCGTTTACCCCACTGCTCTCTAGTGTTGGAGGTCGCTAGTGACAGCCGGCCGCTTGCTGGTTCTATCTCTCGCAAGGTGGTTTCCGTGGTAGACATCCCGCAAACAAACGGAAACGAAACTCCAGCGTGTGGATAGTTGTGTTCTGTCGTCAACCCTCGTGTTTTCGAGTATGGAATGGACTGTGCCGCGTCCAACACCCAGTGACAGGTCTGTCCGCTACATGACGAGTTGTCGTCAACGTTCCCATCCCGGCAAGACTTAGTTCCCCGGCATATTCTTGAAACACAGTAAGCGCTGTCCAACTGCCCGTCGCTAGCGGGTGAATAGTTTCTGCTGCCAGTACACTCGGGTTGCAATGTTGTTTTTGTCGTGCAAGCAATGTTTTCTGACATCAAACGTTCAGTTGTAGTTTCCGCGATGTTAAATGCATGCGTGTTTCTGTTTGACCGCACGTCATTTGTTACGCTAATGCTCGGTGCGCTACGGTCTGGCGTCGTCGTTTTGGGCGATAATTGGGTGTTGTGCCTCGGTACGTGTTCAGGGTGCTCGTCTCTGCGCGGCTGATGCGAACCCCCGCTGCGCGCGCTGCGGTTGGCGTCGCGCGGCGCGACTTCCGTCGGCCAGCGACAACATGGGTCGTCTGCGCGTGCTGCGTTGCGACTTCCGCTAGACGCCTCCGCGTCCGGCTGTGCTGACAACACGCGCTGGACAAGCATCGTCTTGGTCATCGCCGATGTAACCTCTTTGGTCGTGTCACACTGCGCGCCCTGGGCGTCGGTTTGACTACAGCGGAATGTGCTTGCTTTACCTCCCCCGGAAGTGCTCCTAGCAGCCGTCGCAGGTGTGTGTCGCGGTGTGTCGCGGTAGGGAGCCTCGACGGGGCGGCGGTGTGAGTACCGACACCTCAGCTGCCGCTGCAGGTTGCGGCGGTGGTCGACAAGGCGTCTGCCCGGGGCCGACCGGTCCAACGCCGCGCGTATGTCTCGCCCGGCGACGTCGACGAAGTTCAACAGCGACGGAACCACGCTGCCACTGCCCCGATCACTGCCCGGTGTGACGTCATCATTGAACCTGGGAACAGGTGACACTATTATTGAGTTTGTTTCCTTCTTTAACGCACTTTCAGGATGACCATTCTTGTTGTATTTTGTTTTTCTTTTCTTCCGAAAATTAATTATTTACTTACTACTTACTAAACTATATACATTATATATACTTTATTTGCGGCGGATTATGATAGCGACCGAGTGCAGTTTTAGCAGCCGTCTCGTCTCCTATATCTACATAATAACGCAACCATAACCTATTATGTCTAATGTGGTTTTGTATCAGCAGGACACATTTACTAATATTGATCTGCTGTCAGACCATAGGATTATGAACATCTGATGACAAAACCAACGACACCAACTGTTCACGAGCAGATCAGTGCTGCAGATTGTTATAATTCAACAGTCAGCGCCAACAGTATAACACGAGAACACACCATAACGGCGGCGCAACAAGACCAATACTAAATGTACTCAGGTAGGAGAAAGGCCCTCTAAAATGACATGTGATGTCAAAAGAACGTAAGGGAGTAGCTTTAAATAACTGTAATATTTTCTACAATACATCGCCAATTGATAGAGCGGAAGAAAACAATTAGACCGCGGTACCTGGGAGGAGATTATGTAACACACTCTCAAAGGTAGCGTATTGATATAAGGTTAACCATACTAGTCTACTAGATCCTCGGAGATTAACATATCATCACCCAGTACTGCCGTATACTCGCCCCTACCTCTCGCTGGGACACGACGGCGCGTCCACACTTCCACCACAACGGAGACTCTCGCACGAACTGCCCGCCTCGGCGTGAGTCAACATCCCGGAGCTCCGATACACGATCTCCCTTCTTCCCCTCTGCACCCGGCCGCTCCCCGGCAGCTCCCGTGCCCGCGGACGTCACAGCCCGACAGGTGTCCGCGTTGGCCGAGACTCACGTGTGCCCGGGTGATCGAGTGGAATGCCAAACGCTCCGCGTCTGAACCATATCAATTCTGATCCGGGCGGTCGACTCGCGGCGTATATAACCTACGGAAAACATAGTATATATGAGCGGACATCCCGTCCGGGTATGATTTATGTCGCACACCATTCCCCGGGACTCGCGTCGATGTATTCCCACCGGTCCCGGGGTCTGTAGGGTTCCTTCAGTTGCGGAATCGTCGGAATTATAATGGTTCGACATTCGTCGCGCTGCAACAGGTGCGCCTGTGTTTCAGTCAGTTGTCAGGTTTTTGCCATTTTTTATTGTAAAAGTGTACTAAAAATATTTGCCGGTTGAATGGAATCCTTGTTAAAGGCCATACCTTGCAAAGGGAGATTCACTTTGTTGAAGCTGAATTTAGACCTACTTTTCAGTTAAATAAACATATGACTGTTGCCCCAGCTGGTGGGGCAGCGCAATGTTAGTTAAACATAAGTAACATCTCTGAGAGGGTTGGCAGAACGGACAAATTAAAAGGCCTGTCAGTTTGGCTACACTGCGCCAGGTAAACATTTTAGTGTTTACCAAGGAGTTGTTTATAGGAATCGCCCATCTTAAATATATTTTGAAAATGCAACTTCATGCTGCATGTAGACCGTGCTAAGCATTCATGCAAATTTTGCAATGAGTTTTTTCTTTCTAATCCGGATTATTGAATAATAACCTGTCAGCTCAGTTGCTAAAACGCGCTTTGCGGCTCCCGAGAGGGCAGCACTGATACACACAACGAAACATACGCGTCCATCTCTCAACCGCATGACCGCCTAATATTCCCGTTCCGGCCACATCAGTGTATATCAGAGTTGGATCATTAATCTTTCCCTATAGACTGCTAGGGTGTTCTATTTAGTTCAATCGTGTATATAGATCTGTGATTCCAGCTCTTCTGAAAGTTTGAGTTTAGAAGTCCGAGATAATATATATTTAGATTTCAGAGAGTATTGGATTGAACTTCAGAAGAGCTTAACTGATAAAGATATACACTGGCCGGAACGGGAATATTCGGCGGTCAGACGGTGGAGAGATGGACGCGTATGCACGCGTAGATACGTGAGAAAATGCTATCGAGGCATGCGGATCGTACACATAATAATATGACGTCACAGTCATTAGGCCCAATACGTAACAATAGGGAAAGCAATATGGCGGCTTCACGTCAAAGATACATTTTGCATTACGTTTCTATGTATGTATATAATTATATATATATATATATATATATATATATATATATATATATATATATATATATATATATATATATATCCACCTCTCACCGTCTGACCGCCGAATATTCCCGTTCCGGCCAGTGTATATCGATCTATGATTCAAGCTCTTTTGAAGTTCAATCCAATACTTTCTGGAATCTACATATGTGTTATATGTGTGTGTGTGTGTGTGTGTGTGTGTGTGTGTGTGTGTGTTGTGTGTGTGTGTGTGTGTGTTTATGTGTTGTGTGTGTGTGTGTGTGTGTGTGTGTGTGTGTGTGTGTGTTTGTGTGTGTGTGTGTGTGTGTGTGTGTGTGTGTGTGTGTGTGTGTGTGTGTGTGTGTGTGTGTGTTGTGTGTGTGTGTGTGTGTGTGTGTGTGTGTGTGTGTGTGTGTGTGTGTGTGTGTGTGTGTGTGTGTGTGTGTGTGTGTGTGTGTGTGTGTGTGTGTGTGTGTGTGTGTGTGTTTTGTGTGTGTGTGTGTGTTGTGTGTGGTGTGTGTGTGTGTGGCGTGCGTGTGTGGTGGTGCGTGCGTGCGTGCGTGCGTGCGTGCGTGCGTGCGTGCGTGCGTGCGTGTGTGTGTGTTTTAAGTGTTATGACATCAGTGTGCAAAAAGATGTCCCATCATGCGTTGCGGTTGCCGGGTGCCGGGGACTAATTATTAGATCACTTCCGGGGTCGTGTTAGAAGACTCTCTAGTGTCGGTGAGTTTGAGTCAGTCTCCCTTTTGTCTCGTTTGAAAATTGTTATTGGAGCGTGTTCACATCATGGTCCTGACGACACTTAAACTGTGCAAATGCCAACATTTCCACTGGCTGACTCTCAAAACACACACGTGTTCAGTGAATGTAGCGTCCCGTGCGCACGAAGATTGGGTGCCAGATTTGGGGGAATACTTTGTAAGTTAATTTTCTGGATCGCAAGAGGAGTAAGTGAAGTAAGATGCATAAAAGCCGTATTAAACGTGCATCTCAAAAAGGTCACCTGTTAACCTGGTTACAATATTGATACGAATGTCAAACAGAAACAAAAGACGCGGTAAAATACATTATCATTTTTAACTTATATAGAGTAGCCGTGGGACATTGAGAGAGAAGAAGTGAATGTATAGAACACATACATATTATTGTGGTATAAATGTATCGTTTGAGGTCGGGATATAAGGAAAACATTTGGAAAATATAATATTCCAAATGCAACATAAAGGCAATTTGCCACGTGACTGGGTTTCATACCCCACAATAAGACTTCCGCTAAAATTGCAAAAATACTCGTTCAAAATGTCAACACAAGAAACTGAACGAGATTATTCGATTTATAAATCGTAATATATTCTGTGTTTAGCATTCGACGTCCTGAAACATGGGCGTTCTGCTCCGACTTACTACAGCCAAATTGTTATAGCATTACTTTTTATTTGCCCAACTTGAGGGAGACCGGGGCTAGTTGTAACACGGGTAAGTTATAACAGAGGGCTTGCGGACAAAATTGCTTATGCAAATTATTCTGCAAGACGAGAGCATGTTCATCAATATACTTGAGCAAGTCGTGTGTAATATCACGTGAATCCGTCGACACGCCATAAAGTCACGCCATTTTAAAAGAAAAGAGGTACTTCCGTACCGGGGTAACTTGTAACACATTAGGACACCTCATATAACTCATTATGCCACAACTGTGTAATAAGCCAGACATTTAATTATGCACCAATTATCTGCGGGAGATGTGTGCGGACCCTTTGGCATAACAAAAATTTCGACCGGTTAAGAAACTCACCCGCAATCTTGAAATGTGTTGTTTTTGTTTCAAGTTACCCCGTACCGGGGTAACTTGTAACACTTTAGGACACCTCATATAACTCATTATATCACAAACGTGTAATAAGGCTGGCTATTAATTATGCGCCAGTTATCTGCTGGAGATATGTGTGGACCCTTTGGCATGAAAACAGTTTCGATCGGTTAAGAAACCCGTCCGCAATCTTGAAATGTGTTGTTTTTATTACAACTAGCCGTCGTCTCCCCTACGTAATTATTAAGCAATGTTACATTTATAACCAAAACGCTGGGCTATTTGACATACAATTCAGAACAGGAAGTGGCACTTCCTGTTCCTGTCCAGTGGACGTTGACGTTCACGTGTAAATGTTCGGATGTCACACGGAAAAGTCCAGTAATGCATTTGGCAAGACATCTAGATAAGCGACATTAGAGTGTTTGAAAACACGACATATTAGTAATTTGCTGGTGATCGGGCGATGCTGTGCCAAATATGAAGTCGTGTAAACACGTGCTGGGTTTATCTAGACTCAAACCACCCGTGTTACATTAGTAGTCCACGTGGATGTGTGTACGTATTGACGGAGTGCACGTGGATGGCACGTATGAGACACTACAGCTGCCAGAAGGTGCAGTTTGACATCAATATCAGTATGGTCATATAACTGGGTATATGTTGTATTGTGTGTCATTGTTTAACATAAAGGCCCGTCGTCAAATATTGAATGTTTCGACTAACAAAATGTGTTCAGCGTGTTTGTTTTCCAAACACAGTGTACACGTAGCTCTTGGTATGTTAGTTTTCATATACACGCGTAGTCTGATTAATCGTTATCGTGGGAAATGTCGAACCAGTGTGTTTTGTCTTGTGGTTATGGCCTGCACTGTAGATGAAGATCGTACGGTGTTGCGTTACGTAACAACTATTGGCTAACATTATTAGTATTATTAAAATGTTGGCAACAATCTATGTGATCGAGATCCGTCTTACTATCTTCATTTAAATCAAGTACTGCTGACGATAACTAATTATGGCATAACTACAACAATTATAGCGTTGAGTCAAAGTCATCCTATCCATAAATATGCAAGTTTAAGCTATCCTGTGCACAATTGTATGTACCACATCAACGTTCCTTGGTACACATTCCTCGACAACAACAGACATTTCTGTAATGGTTTACTTTGTTTTATATGAAACAAAAATGGCATATTCATATACAAAAACATAAATCCAACAAAAAATAGTCTTAAATCCCAGCTCGGGTGTTACGCAAACACAACGGCTGAGATTACAGCGGCTCAGATGAAAGAGTCGTTGGAACAGAGGTTGGCTACCTTGCATCGGCTGAAAAACGACCTGTGTGCGTCAAGCGGAGATAATTCCGGGTGAGACACAACTATAAGCAGGTACACGCGCTAAATAAATCTTAGAAACCGTACCAGGAAACGACAGCGCGGCGACTTCTGGAATCCTCCCTGTGTAGCCCTCGTATGCTACAGGCGATGTTCTCTGTCGCTGACAACCCCTTGCAATCCGACGCGTTGGGCGACTGTCAGCTGACGACAGTCGAGTGGTTAACTTAACCAGTGCAACGACGGTCACACAATGAATACTTCATAAAACTGGCTCCGTAAACACTGCCCCGACCGCGATGCGCATAGCTGGGGCGGTCGGCCGGGAGCCATGGCAATGGGCCGTGAAGTGAATCGACGAAGCGAGCAGCCGTAGCAACGACGTAGTCGTTGACGGGGCATGCGGCGCTCGAAACTATTCCGACGCTGTCCGATGTTAAAATACTGCGACATCGCCATCACATCGGTGAATGCTTCGGCGTGACATGTCCGCCGTAGTTCGTGTTGATTTGCGACAATTGTTAGTGCAAAAGTTTGACTTTCATTATCCTTCTCAAAATACCATTTGCATAGTATGTTTAACCCGGTTTATAATTCGAACAATAAACATATGTTTTGGTAGATAGCTGTACACAACGCAATAGCACACACAGAAACTACAATATTGCCAATATTTCGGTTGGTTAAACAACACATAGATAAAACATTGGTAATTTAGACTTAAATGACAAACGCACTTAACCTTCCGAAACGCTGATCATCATAAGGAGAGCCTAGATTATTCAATGTCATCGTATGAGAAAAATGACAATGACAAAATAAATATAAAAGAAAATTTTAGTTTATACTCAGGCATACAGATAGGCCTATGTTGCTATTCATTTCCCCACAAATTAAATTACTTAAAATTCCGAAGAAAAAACGGTATTATTTCCCATTGATGATTCCGGTGTTGATTCATGCAAAAACAACTCCGTTTAGGTCCTACGTTGCACGTGAACTGTGGCGGCCCCCTTTGGAATGCACAGAGTCTCTTTGATGTTCCTAAACTAATGAATAATGCCACCAGGTCTTTTACAACAGTGATATGTTGAACTGTATGTCGCCCCTCCCACCGTTCAACCACCCCAAACCTCCAGCCGGACATAACCCGGGAGAAGGTCGATGGTGCTTTGGAATTCACCGCCGAATGTCGTCTGCTTTCTGACCCAGTCGACCGCAACGACGCGGCCGCGCGCGAAATTGATTTCAACGAGGGGGCGTGGCTGATCGACACGCATGCGCCGTCACGCAAGCTGCACGCGCAAAGATGGAACAGACAAGCGAATGGTATAATCCACTTTGGAAGAAGACACATAAATCGGTAACACTGTTAAAACGTGGCGTAATTCTGGACTATATTGAAACTATATCTTTATGGACATTTCATTATCATTAAATAACACAGAGGTCTATTAGAGTAGTTAGACAACGTCTGCTTTCTGGCTACGTCAAATATCCGTGACGTAACACCGGCATTCAAACATTTGTTACATAAAACACGCCAACATAAAGCTATTACGCCTGCCACCACTGTCGAGTAATAATATCGGGTGCCTGCATGCAAGCAAATGTATGACTAAATAAACTAGAAGGTTTAGTGAATTATTGTGTTACGTAATATAATTATTAAGTTACTGCTTTGGTGTGGGGTCTACTTAGTTTTTGCGCTGTATTGTATGGACTACATATGTCGGTTTAATTCATTTCAAATGTTTCGTACTGCAATAATGTATTTTTGTAACTGTTGTAATATTTTTGTCTCCAATTTAACATGTATTCTTAACTTTGATATTTACCTGGTGATCTTCCGGTTAGTGCATTTTGTCGCTGGATTCATGTTGATGTTATTAATCACATTTCACGCGTTTCATTTTACAAATAGGCATTCCGCTGTGTGGATCTCTGTTAGGTACCGAATGACAAAGTTCTACCCCTCCAGATGGTAGAAACCGTGTAGACGTTAATGAGAGCGGTCATGCGTGAATGTCGCAGACAAAAGAGTCCATTCCAGTGTCTTGTCGTTGTCTAGTTAATGCTACTTTCCGCATACAAAATACAGTGGTGAGTGAAATGATGAATGTAACTCGTCAACTAATGCACAGGGGCCTACTGTGTGTGTATACCAAGGTGTCTTCACTTCATAGTTACTTTCCGTTACTGCAACTATTTATTCACCTTGTAGCTACTCCATAAGTTTGACAGTTCAACTAGTCCCGTTAAATGGCGGAAGTGTTCAGAAGAAAACAAAAATGAGAACGTGATCGAGAAATATTTTGACAAGCACATCCCCTCCACCTCTTCCATCTTCCCCTCATTCTCCCACTTCCCCGTCATCTGCAACAGCACTCATTCCACCGTCTTCCGATGTCATGTTTAGAGAGTTTTAACGTATAAAAATGTGGGACATTGCCGCCGCCAGCCGCTTCACTTGCCACAGTTAGACCGCCAGCTTCACCCTCCACCAGCAAGGACAACCCGTTACGTAAGACGGGATAAGCGGGTGTCCCGTTGAGTAGGCTACAGTGGCACCCACAACGCCGCCTCCCACCTGCCCGGGCGCTCTCGGGGATGAACCATTGCTTACCTCCCACAGCGTCTCGTCCCGTCACTAGAATAGCACATCACGACGACGGTTTCTTGCTGCTCGGCTGGTATTGATTGATGCCGCCTCTTCAAATAGATCCGCTGACTAAGACGCCGAACAACTGTCCACAAGGTAGATCTATTTACACGCGGCGTCAGGGGTGGGGGCACACGGATAAGTAGCTTAGTCAGTACAATTATTATTATCACATCCAAATGTGAACTGCTATTTATCTCTTGAGACTTTCGCCGTATTGTCGGGATGGGTTCAACCGTGCTAACGACTTCCGAATGACGTCATTGTAGGGGCCAAACAACATTTGTACTTCCCATTTTTGGTGGATCGAAGCATTTGTTTAAATTATTCATAATTATCTTCTTTTGTGTGCGTTTGTGTGTGCTATCCTTTTGTTTAACTCCCTGTCAGCCAGATTTTTATGACCAGGTATATAGGATTGCGAGAAACTCTACAGGTTAAATTAGCATCTATGTGATAACAAAGTATGTGATGATAACAACAGTTGTAGTGAGTAGGTCTAGAGTGAAGACTTTTCAGTACTCAGCATCCTCATCGACGGGTCGATGCTGTGCCGTTAGTTAATCGTGAAGACTACAGCTGTTACTGTCGTTGGTGCACGTTAGTTTGTACGAGCTTACGTCGTGCAACTGTAATCACAAACACTGTAGCTGATTTACGAAGACAGAACGACTTGCCCGCAACACACATACAACGAATGATAGTACCAGTAGGTGTGTATGTGTGTGTGTGTGTGTGCGTGCGTGCGTGCGTGCGTGCGTGCGTGCGTGCGTGCGTGCGAATACGGATTTGTGCATTTGTATGCATCGGCCTTCATTAGATAATAATGTGACAACACAACACAATGCTAGCAAAAACTAACACTACCGTAGTTTATATTCTATATTATGGACACCTACACAAACCGATTTAGCGTGTTTGTGCGTCATCACTCCAGTCGCAATGACGTATTTTGTTACGCAATCAGTAGACAATTATTATACGTCCCTCTGTTGTTCAACGACGTAAACAAATCAGCATATTGAGTATGAGAGCCTAGTAGTGTTTGCATTAGAGGTTGTATTTACATGAGCACTTATTTACTTGCAATGGTACACGTGGCACTGACATAAGTGCCTATGCAAATACAATGTTTGTGGATTACGTCACCGTGACGTCATACGTCTCACGTGCGTTACGCATGCTTTCCACTGCTATAGTATTAGTTATGCTATAGTCAGAGTTAATACATCCGAGATGGGGGGGCTCTTCAACACACAGCGCCCTCACATGGATGGGAGGGATACAGACAGATACCGTACTAAATTGGTTCCACGGGGAGAGTGTGCCCCAGCTCCAATCTAACAAGTCATGTTTCAGTTGAAGATTATCATCAAACATTCATATTTACACCTCGTGACGGTAATCAATATTATCAATTCACAATCTCCTGTTCTAACTAACAGTTATTGTGTTCGTCCCTGTTTATGGTGTCGTGTTAAACGGCGTTTTATGGTTTTGCTTTGTTGCGTCTCCGAACTACTCTATTACCGGGTTTGCGTTTTACGTGCAGGAAGGTAAAAGGGATTATTTGGGATTCGAAAGGGATTCTTTCGTGTCCCAAATTATAATGAATTGTTTTAAAACTTTGTAATGTACACTGTTAATATAATTATGTCATGTAATTATATGCCTTTATTCATAAGAATTATGTTTTATTTATACCTAATAACCAGGTCACATACAGGTAGCAGCCGGATCGAGCCCAAACTAGATACTCTGCGTAAGCGGAATTATTTTGGACTTTTTATTATCAGGGTCATTAGTGATTAATAAAACATATAATTAAAAGAAGGCATCTCGTTACATGAAAATTTTGTTGTTAATAAAAAAATTATATATAGCAAAGAATTTCATATTTTCAAAGAACCACTTTTCATTATAATTTGGGACACGAAAGAATACCCTTCATGTCCCAAAGAATCCATTTCACGGTTTCCTCTTAAGTGTGACACTCGTTACAACGGAATATACTGTTCTAAGATTTAAACACAGTAAAACAGTATTTTCCTGGTTTATATTTTGGCGCTACGTTGTAGTAATATTATTATCAATATCATCTGCCTTGCATATGCGCGCGCATGTCTGCACGTACGCATCCAGAGTATGTTAGACTCAAATTCCGCTAAATATTATAAGTAGAACTTACAATATAGAACGGCATAAACCGATGTTCAGTTAGTTAGTCTCATGTTTTCATATTGGTTATAATTTAGTACGCAAGCATGTTTTTTATCTTCATCTAGAACCCTAAGTAGATATATAAAAATTTCGTCGAGATAAGGATATTAATAGTTTGCTTTTATTTTTGGCCGAAATTGTGTAATCTAGTATCACACGATTAAGCGAAGGCCTCAGAATGCTGTTTTCAGATCTGTCTGTCTTGTGCTATCCTCTGCCAAATGATACCCTTCCAGCCTCTCTAGTTCGTCTCTGCTTTGTCTCGCCAGCCTCCATCTAGAGCGCTTCCCTTCGTAGGATTTCTAACTTTCTGTATGCGATGTCTATCAGTTATCTATACTTATCCTACTGACGTGCCCTGTTCCTGTCCACTTCCGTCTTCCCTGACTTTTTCAATCACATCTGCGACCTTTGTTTTTTCTCTTATCCGTATGTTTTTCTCGGTGTTACATTTTACATACTGCTTTCTATGTTTGATTGTCCGACTGCTATGTTGTTTTTTGCCTGGCTGGTAAGTGTCCATGCTTCCTCGCCGTATGTATGTATGTGTGTGTGTATGTATATATATATATATATATATATATATATATATATATATATTTATTACTAAATGAATACATAATAATAAAGGTATTACTGAAATAACAGGCCTTCAGTCCAAAATAATACTAAATTAAATTGATTCGGTACAAGACATCAAGTGAATTATGTAAGCAAAAACGAACGACTCGCTACCACCAGGAAAATAATGTCGTAAGAACGAGTACGATTCCATCAATGTTACACTCCGACTAGACAAAATGCTGCAGGCATAGTTACGAGACAACTGCGCGTGGTTTAGGGTCCTCCCTTCCTGGAAGCATATTTTTTGTGCATTGTTATTGATTATACCTGGCGTGCGGTGGTACGAACCACGTGACCCACACGTCGTGTGGTGTCTGGCGCGAGGTCGTACGCCCTATGTCGCAGACGTTCGCAAGATGTCGCTGCTGGCAGTCGTCATTCGGTTAAATCACAATTGCACGAGCATTGTCAACCTATTACACTGCTTGTATTCCATGCATTGAAATTGGTATAGCGGAGCTCAGTGGCGCAGTGGGTGGGGCACCGGACTCTCAATAAAGAGCACCAGTTTGAATCATGTGCTGATGTCTTTAGGCATGCACAAGTTCGGTGATCAAGTTACTGAACGAATGTTGAGTGTACGGCTGTATGGGATAGCGTAGCATTAATTATAACGTGGCTGAATATTTCCCAGCGGTGTCTAGATTGTGTTCGATTTACCAGGTGTGTCAGACAGGAAAACGTAAGACATTAATAGAAATAAAAGACATCTTACACCTACAAAAAGTAACAAAAACGTTGCCTTTTGTGTCCATTTGAGAACTTGATAATGCGCTGTATAATACAGTCACAGACCCTTCTACAAATTCCAAAAGTATTTAATTCTTTAATTGCCACTTCCCGTTTTCTTGAAGGCGATTCTCCAGATGTCACAGTACGTTGTCATTCTCTCTAACTATCGACTGTTCCACTCCTGCCCTTTTAGAAATGTCGATATGTCCGTCTTAACGGTGTTCGTCCTCTTTTTCTATCGTCTTACTGGTGTTTGTTTATGTCCTCTTTGTCGAGTTCTTCCTCACCCAGGGTTTCTTCTCTTCTGGTCATCCATCTTCTCGTATTACGTCACAATGTACACATGCCATGTGTTCCCTGTTGTCTGCTGTCAGTGCTCCCAGCCAATAGATGCAGTCTCGTATCACGCAGCTACCCTTTCGCTGTTTCGTCAAACTGGTGTGCCAAGAACAGTTTGACGAAACAGCGAAAGGGTAGCTGAACATACCTACCTTCCACTCTTCTCTATGCAGTTGCTCCTGCTTTCTCCCTCCTCTGTACGTTGTCCAGTTGCGCATTGACCGTTCCATCAACATACAGACCCACCTCCTGTTCACCTTGCCACTTTATTTCAGCATTCCTCAGATTCACATGGGAGCCATGTTTTCTGTAAGTGTTACCCCGTTCTTACTGTGTCTATTATAGTTCCATTGGCACTGCCTTTTTATACAGCACCACTGGTCATCCCAATGTTCCAACTACTACACTGGTTCCAGTTGAGAAACTTTCCATTGATCAACTTCTTGAAACAAAACACAACCAATGGCAACTCCTACCACCGACTTTTCTGGCGTCTCGTCTTTCCTTCGCCGCTGCTGATGGTTCGTGTACGTGCACGCCACTACTACTAATGACTCCGTGTACGTGCATGTCACTGCTGTTGGCTCCGTGTACGTGCACGCCACTACTACTAATGCCTCCGTGTACGTGCACATCACTGCTGAGGCTTCGTGTACGTGCACGCCACTACTACTAATGACTCCGTGTACGTGCACGCCACTACTACTAATGACTCCGTGTACGTGCACATCACTGTTGATGGCTCCGTGTACGTGCACGCCACTACTACTAATGACTCCGTGTACGTGCACATCACTGCTGATGGCTCCGTGTACGTGCACGCCACTACTACTAATGACTCCGTGTACGTGCACGTCACTGCTGATGGTTCCGTGTACGTGCACGCCACTACTACTAATGACTCCGTGTACGTGCACGTCACTGCTGATGGTTCCGTGTACGTGCACGCCACTACTACTAATGACTCCGTGTACGTGCACGTCACTGCTGTTGGCTCCGTGTACGTGCACGCCACTACTACTAATGACTCCGTGTACGTGCACGTCACTGCTGATGGTTCCGTGTACGTGCACGCCACTACTACTAATGACTCCGTGTACGTGCACGTCACTGCTGTTGGCTCCGTGTACGTGCACGCCACTACTACTAATGACTCCGTGTACATCACTGCTGATGGTTCCGTGTACGTGCACGCCACTACTACTAATGACTCCGTGTACGTGCACGTCACTGCTGTTGGCTCCGTGTACGTGCACGCCACTACTACTAATGACTCCGTGTACATCACTGCTGATGGTTCCGTGTACGTGCACGCCACTACTACTAATGACTCCGTGTACGTGCACGTCACTGCTGATGGTTCCGTGTACGTGCACGCCACTACTACTAATGACTCCGTGTACGTGCACGTCACTGCTGTGGCTCCGTGTACGTGCACGCCACTACTACTAATGACTCCGTGTACGTGCACGTCACTGCTGATGGTTCCGTGTACGTGCACGCCACTACTACTAATGACTCCGTGTACGTGCACGTCACTGCTGATGGTTCCGTGTACGTGCACGCCACTACTACTAATGACTCCGTGTACGTGCACGTCACTGCTGATGGCTCCGTGTACGTGCACGCCACTACTACTGACTCCGTGTACGTGCACGTCACTGCTGATGGTTCCGTGTACGTGCACGCCACTACTACTAATGACTCCGTGTACGTGCACGTCACTGCTGATGGCTTCGTGTACGTGCACGCCACTACTACCAATGACTCCGTGTACGTGCACGTCACTGCTGATGGTTCCGTGTACGTGCACGCCATTACTACTAATGACTCCGTGTACGTGCACGTCACTGCTGATGGTTCCGTGTACGTGCACGCCACTACTACTAATGACTCCGTGTACGTGCACGTCACTGCTGATGGTTCCGTGTACGTGCACGCCACTACTACCAATGACTCCGTGTACGTGCACGTCACTGCTGATGGCTTCGTGTACGAGCACGCCACTATGTCCGTCTGTCTCACTGCACAGACGCACGACTGTAAATGCCATTTTTTCTTTGCATTCTATTGTTCATGTATGTAGCATGTAAACAGCTTAAATATGTCATGGGCAGTGGCTTTTAATAAGAATGCACGCACATGTTGAAATCTAACTTCACTTTTCCGACTGGTCCGGTTTAAAATAGAGTGAGCGCGTCCAATTTGTTCATTAAAAACGTAAACGATACATTAACAGAAGTGAAGTAGCATATTGTGGGTACGAGAACCAGGCATGCCTAGGTTTGGTTTCCGAAACGAAATGAGCGAGAGAAACATAATCGCGAGGAAGGTCATCTTAGCACAGAAACGTATACTCTATATAATTCTATCCACATCGCCAATAAATAGCTACCTCATAAATCACAATCACTGCCAAATTAATGCAGCTGTTGGGCTCACACCGACACGCGAGTTCGATAAAAACCCAGAAGACAAAGTGACGGTGTATATGACGGAGCGCTAATTAAAGACCGCACGCGCTGCCAGCCTGGAACTCGCAGAATGGCGTCTCACGAGATACGCTGGATTCTTTCCGAATAACCCAAAGGTGGCTGGCATATTCTCGACCCTCCTTCTTGTGCGTGCGTCAGTCAAACTGTCAGAGATACGCTTAGCGGTATTTTGATTGTTGAAATCGCGCTACTTTAGGCTCGACGCGATGTGTAACTGTTGCGCGCGTTTTTCTCCAATTTGCGCGGGAACTGGGATTATGACTGATACTTGGAAGATAAATGTGTGCGCGTTGCGGCGTGGGAGTAGGCGGTGCGTGTTGATTCATGCTGAGAACGGATATACATATATGATGTATTTATATCATAACGGATATTCTACATCCGATATGGTTTCCGGTCTTGCCCTATCGCTCATTAGCGAGGTCCGTCTCCCCAAAAATGAAGGTTTCCTCAAAACAACAGTGTGTGCGTGCGTGCGTGCGTGCGTGCGTGCGTGCGTGTGGCATAACCGAGACTGCGTATGCGGTGCGTTAGAACGTGTCAATGCGCGTGCACGAGCTTGTATACATGTGTGTCTGTATGTATGACAGACGCCAGAACAGTCGGTGGTAGTACGTATGTATGGCATATGTCATATCGCACTTATTAGGCTGTAACACACGACTTACTTTTCATACTCTACGCTTCCACTGCATGAGGCTCAAAACGCTGAGTACGCTAGGTCCAACCTTGTTTAGAAGACCAGTGGACAGACGTTTATCTTCACAATTACCTTGGGAATGTTTCCTGATAGGTATGTTCAATAAGCAACACCGAAACAATGTTCCCAATAATTTATTTGCATATATCTCCGACATACAAACAATGGTTTCTATAAGTAAACTGCATCACAAAAACCTGTGCTCGCAAATTACAACAAAATTGAAAACTTATCACCATTACACACGAATCACAAGGGTATATTATGTATCAATTATTTATCACTTACATGAGGAAACTGGTTTAATCCGATATTTTTAAACAACAAAATATGTATGCCTACAGCCATTCACCAAACATGACGGCGAATCGCCAGGATGTACTGTCGCTGGCAGAATGCGTCCACAGAACACTGGTGTGATTCTGCCGTGGCGCCGTCTACCGAGTGAAACGATCCACATACAACTCACTGATCGTTTAAACGTTTGCCAAAAAACCATTAACGAGTGTGTTTATAAAATATTGGTAAACGTCCACAGCCATGGAGTGTAACATGACATAGACTACATGGTTTAAGGAAATTTGCTCAATTTTACAAATAACAGCCATTTGGTCAGACTGTACTATTTATCATTAATAGCGTGTCTTATAATCAACATTCAGTCGTCCAAAAGCAGTCAACATATACACAGGTGAACAAAAGTATTTTCTCAATTATCACATTATAACAACCTTTTTCAACAATGCGTAATTTTACCAACGATTTATAGCAAATCCTGCAATGGCGCCCTCTTGCGATTACTCGTTACACTAAAGAAAGTTATACGTAGCATATTTACAATTTAGGGACTGTATTGTTAGTCAACATGACATCACATAAGCGTACACTTCTGTAAAACAATTCTGCAGTGTAATGTTGACCAGAATAAAGTAATGATAATATATTAATCTATCTTTAAACTACCTTATGCAAACAATTTTAATGTAACAACCACTCTCCCCTCAGGACTATATTTCCCCCTCCTAAATGATTTTAAATGTTTATTCTGAACAAGACTTAACAAATCTTTTTATTTC
Source organism: Ridgeia piscesae (assembly GCA_025642075.2). Lineage (NCBI taxonomy): Eukaryota > Metazoa > Annelida > Polychaeta > Sabellida > Siboglinidae > Ridgeia > Ridgeia piscesae. Next base: position 473,622 of record JAODUO010000042.1, read on the forward strand.
ACATCAACATTTCAGTATATATATATTATATTTGTTTTGTATGATGTTGTGTATGTGGTGTGTTGTGTATGTGGTGTTGTGTTGTATAGTGTGTATGATGTGTTGTATAGTGTGTAATACTGTGTATGTGGTGTGTTGTATGGGGAGTTGTGTTGTATGTGGAATGTGGTGTGTGTATGGTGTGTGTTGTGTATGTGGTGTGTTGTATGTATGATATGTTGTGTTGTATAGTATGTATGATGAGTTGTTTAGTTGTATGCAGTGTGTTGTATGGTGTGTTATGTGGTGTGTGTTGTGTATGTGGTGTGTTGTGTGTATGTGGTGTGTTGTGTAGGTGGTGTATGATGTGTGTGTTGTGTATGTGGTGTGTGTTGTGTATGAGGTGTGTATTGTGTTGTGTTGTGGGGTGCGTATTGTATGCTGTGTCTATGTGTGCTGAAACCAGGCAGAAAACATGACTTCAAAAAAACTTTTTATCAAGCATTTCAAAAATTTCAAGCAACAGCTATTTTACCCTGCACCCAGTAGTACTATGTATACGCTTGAATACAGGCAAAAACCTGAAGAAAAAATAAAATCTCACGAATTGTGTTTAACAAACCTTTCCTTCTACGAACTCCCAAAAATGTCATTCAATAACTTCCCAGCATAACCTTTTAGCATTAATGTCCAAAAACAGTATAAGGTGGAAAACTGTTGGACTCTTGATAAGCTTCCTAGTCCACATGCCACCTGAAATGTGACGTGTTTGATGGCAATTTGGTTAAATGGACCAACATAATTACTGATTGAGAATTCCAGTTACTTCTACAGATAACAAACAGACAAAATAATAGAGGTCCAGTTTAGTTCTTGGCTTGGCTTGGTCAGTAAGCTTTCTATTCCAATCCTTTTCAGCATACAATATATAGCATCAGATGTAGCAAATCTCAGTATGGAGTGAAATTGTGCCAAAACCGGAAACCAGTTACTGATACAAATACATGGGATGTTCTTCATACAGCACTAATTAATAGGAGAGTTCCATATACACTTTTATTATATTTTGCTTAAACGAAGTAATTGATTCAGCAATGTTGATCTTTGAGATTGTTTTGATTGGACTATCAAACACTGTTTATTGACTGGATGTACTTTATCACTTTTCTAAACTAAAAACTAAAAAGTATACACCTCTGCTGTTAACATATTTTGAAATCCTAAATTAGAATGTGCTTTAGTTGGTATTTATCTAATGATAATTTTAAGTGCTACTATCAAAACATATGCGGCACTTCAATATTTTTCTGTCTATTTTCTCTTTTAACTCACATCCCTTAGCAAGTTGTATATTATTTAATTATACTTTGCTGCCTGATGTTATCAAGGGTTTTATAGCTCAGGGTGTACAGGGTGAACTTTCTCTATTATATCAACATGGCTGCCATCATATTGATCGAGATTTAACCTCGGTGACAGTCCAGACTTTTCCGCGCGATTCAGTCTTTCAGCTTCCTCAATCTCTTTCTCTCCTTCGGTCTTCTTCTCTAGATCATCTAAAGAATTAGATTTTCACATGAGCATGGGCTAAGTTCAGATGTTAACTGACCAATTGAATTTACTAAATTTAATTAACTTTTAACATTGAAATTTTTATATATTGGCATTGTTTCATGCATCTCAATCCCTAGTGGCAAACTCAAAATTTAGTTAATAGAATTTAATTAGCTTTTCAAGCTAATTGTCCTAGGCCTAGAGTGCACGCAGCAACAGTGGGAGTGTCCAGAGTCCAGTGTCCAGATGGAGATATGATTTGAACAAGGAAGTTCAAACTCACCAACGTCATCTTTTATTTTGGCATCTGAAATGACATCGTCTGGAAATTTCCTTAGAAAGTTCCCGTTCTCATCATCTATCATGGTCAGGAAGTCATACCCTTCCATCAATGGTTTCCATTCTCCCACGTCCAGATTCACTGTGGCAGACCATACACACATTGCTTGAAGGGGACACAATTCGGGGCACGTTGCTTAAAGGGGGCACAATGCAGGGTCACGTTGCTTAAAGGGGGCACAATGCAGGGTCACGTTGCTTAAAGGGGGCACAATGCAGGGACACAGTGCTTAAAGGGGGCACAATGCAGGGACACAGTGCTTAAAGGGATACTCCAGTCAGTGAGAGATTCACAGCTTTTACTTACATCTGTAAAATATATTGGTTATGCATAGTAATTGTGCACAAAGATCGTTAATAAAGAATTAATTATAGTACAGTTGTACCAGAATAACTCCATGTTGGATTAAGGGCGCTGCCATCTTGAGACTTATGCGCCAGTGACATAAACCGTTTACATCACTGGCTCGTGCATGTTCGAACATCTTATGTATGTCCAATGGTATTTGATGTATTAGTGAAGATTCCGCCAATCCTTGCCTTTTTCAACAATGTGCCAGTGACGCAAACAATTTGGCTTACGTCACTGGCGCATAAGTCTCAAGATGGCAGCACCCTGAGTCTAAGATACCATGTTTTTATACCATTGAATAATAATAATAAACTTTTTATTTGTATTTTATTTGAATCAATAGTACTAGTCAATAGATATATGTATGAAAAATTATTATTAAAATAAATATATACATATGTATATATATATAAACATTATAAATATAAGCTTATACATGAAACAGTAAAATAAAATAACACAGTCGTTACATTACTTATTATTCCTCAGTATGTTAAAAAAAAGTATATAAACATAGCTAATCTGACATAAAAATTATCATACTAAAATGCTAATAATGATACTAATTGCGTAATAATTATGTGATATAAATTGTATAACTTATGGATAAATGTATGTCATTAAAGTCCACATGATCATGTCACAGAAACGTTAATCTAAAAAGGTGTGTCTTCAGAAGTGTTTTATGCTGTGTCTGTGTCTTTGCCGTCCTAACACTGTCCGGCAGTCCATTCCACAGAGCGGCTGCTACTACGGCAAAACGGCGATCACTGTGAGTGACCGTCTGCGAAGCAGGTAGTGTCAATAGCGACAAAGATGCAGACCTCAGTCAGCGATTGGGTTGACGACGTGACAGTAGTTCCGCGAGGTAACACGGTGCTTGGTCATGCATAACCGAATAAGCAAATAGAAGCACTTTATATGTCAGGCACACACAAATCGGTGGTCAGTGCAGATGCTGCAGTACTGGTGTGATGTGGTCGTATTTTCTAGTATGGCTGATGAGCCGGGCAGCGCAGTTTTGCACATGTTGCAAACGATGCAGCGTTGTCTGCAGAAGGCCGTATAGCAGCGCATTCGTGTAGTCGAGGCGTGCAGTAACACGCGCGTGTACCAGGGTTTTGCATGCATCATCAGTGATGCTTGACCAGATTTGTCCAATGTTGCGTACCTGGTGATAGCAAGACTTTGCTATCTGAGCAACCTGCGCTTGCATAGTCAGTCCACTGTCGAGTATGACTCCTAGGTTTTGTACAGATGGCTTTGGCACAACTCGATGCCCACCAATTGTCATGGAAATATCAGAGGGCAAATCGTTTCGTTGTTTTGATGTCTGACTTCTCAGTGTTCGACTTAAGTTGGTTCTTTCCATACCAGTCACCTCCGTCAAACATTGTTCAATCTTTATAATTGCTTCTGTGATTGGCTGGTTATGTTTCAGTGCCATATATATTTGTGTGTCGTCAGCATGATAATGGTATTGCAGGCCATGTCGTGCAACTATGTCACCGATGGGTCTCGTGTATATACAGTATAGAATTGGTCCTAGTACTGATCCTTGTGGCACGCCACATTTCATGACACAATCAGCTGATGTTGCGCTGTCCACAGCGACTCTCTGGTAACGTTCGGTGATGCTAACTCCAGCAAGGAATTCCAGAGAGCTACGCTCAACCAGTAGTAACCCACTTTACATTCCTCGGGTTAAGACGAAAGCTGGGACCCGAGCTTTCTCGGTTGCTGCACCAACTCTGTGGAATTCGCTTCCTGTCAGTGTCAAGTTGGAAGGTAATATAGTTTCCTTCCGCCGACGTCTAAAAACATATCTCTTTAATGCTGCCTATCCTCCTTAGCTTCCTAGAACCTTCGTCCATCCATCAACGACTCACGCACTGTTCTACGTTTACGCAATTGCTTAACCCCTTGGTTTTGTCGCGCCACTGAGCTTGATTTTCGAGGATATTGGCGCATAAGAAGTTATTATTATTATTATTATGTGCGAATGGAGCCATGAAAGTGTTGCGTCTGTAATGCCAACCGAGTGTTGCAGTCGATTCATCAAGATGTTGTGATTGATTGTGTCGAATGCACTGGACAAATCGAGCATCACAAGTACAACCTTGCCCTTCTCATCCAACGTCGCGGCGATGTCGTTCTTCACTCGCAGTGATGCCGTCTCCGTTGAGTGTCCATGACGGTATGCTGATTGAAATGGATCGCGTAAGGTGTTCATGTCGAGATGAACGTTTAGTTGTCTTGCAATCTCTTTTTCAACAAGCTTTGACAAAAACTGCAAATTTGAAATTTGACGGTAGCTGCATATATCATCTCCATCAAGCGTGACCTTTTTTAGGACAGGTCTCACGACCGCCTGCTTGAACACGTCAGGTACAGTTGAACTTTCGAGGGAGGAGTTTATTATAGCTGTGATCATAGCTACAAGTTCAGATGAACATAGTTTCATGTAGGTAGTGGATCTAGTCCGCATGATTTACATGGTGAGCCTGCGATCAACTTTGAAACGTCTGAATCACTAACTCCTGTGAAGCGTGTCAACCGAGCACTGCGGAAAGCAGTATCATCACTGAATGCAGCAGCAATAGCATACGAATGATCACCGCTACGGTGAGCTATGCTTTGTTGAATGTCGCTCACTTTCTTCTCGAAGTGGTTGCTGAACCGTTGGGCCAAATTATTTGAAGACACATATCACGGCAGTTTTGCGTGGCAACTTACTCCCATTAGGATTTTCGTGATATTAAACAGCTGCTTTTGGCTACTCCCACAACTCGTGATTTTGTCAGTGTAGTAATTACGTTTCTCGGCGAGTAGCATACGGTTTACAACCACACATTGCGCCCGATACACTTGCTCCGCTCGCCGTCTGTTATGCTTCTCACGTTGCAGCTCGTTGGTATACCACCGCGAGTTAGGTCTCAGTGTTACTGTTTTCATGACCAAGGGAGCGTGGTGGTCAACAATGCGATGTAATCCGGTGTCATAAGCTTCGACCATTGCCCCAACTAGTCCGTCGACGAGAAGATCTGACAGAGATGCAATATCTGTCATGAAGTCAGAAACGCTTATCTGTCGCAATCTGCAAAATGTTATTGTTTCCACCACCCCAGATGGCTTCCTTGCGTTTACGTCAAAACTTATGGCTAGATGGTTTCCGGACGAGTTGCCATGTGTATTGCATAGACAAGGGTCGTATACATTTGGCAGTGCAGCCCTTACTGAGGCTGGCCTCACTGACGAGTTGTTTCATTCCACGGTCGCAGAGTGTCGCAGAAAAACGTTTCACGTCTAGTTGTGTTGGGATGTCCAAATGAAAGTTCAAATCACCAGTGATAATTACATCATGCATGTCCAGCATTATATCGTCTAAAAACGCAGACCATTGGTCAAAGAAAACGGTGTTAAAAAAACTGTTTCACTTCGATGGCAGCAGACGATACACAACACACAGCCTGAATGTGACACTACGTATAGTAACGTAATAATCGGAGTGTTCAAAGTTAGTGTAATTGTCACGCATAGGTATTGGTTTTACTGTCAGGCTGGAGTTGTACAACACTGCGGCACCTCCTCCACATGTTCCATGTGGTCGTGACACTGAATGAAATTCGTATCCACAGGGAACTAATGTACTTATCACATGACTGTCTATGGCGCTGCCAAGCCACGTCTCCGTCAGAGCCAAAATGTCGATGTCCCGCGAAATCACAAAGTCGGAAACTGATACAGCTTTGTTCTTAACCGAACGAACATTGATGCAATGCACATTCAATTTAGCAACACACGGACGCCCGACTCCAACAGACGTTGACAGACAATTAGGTTGTTGTTGTTACAACATGTGCGGAGCCAGTCCTTGGGTGGTCGATGTCCGATCACTGAATCGATTGTTCTTTGTTTTCGCGCACCTCTTCGACAGCCGCGTTTCGTTGGTAACTGGACAGCAATGCAGACATCGACTAGCATCCTCCATGTAGTGGTGCTAAGGCGTGACGCACAGGAATGCAGAAGGAATTGACAGGCAGTGTACCTGTACAACGGCATGCTTGCGTAATACGATCGACTGAATGAAATGTCCACTGAAGTGCCTTAGTAAACTGATGGCAGTGTTTTAAAAATCGGTAAGAACATCGACCTACATTGTTCTTGTCGCTGATCAAGTTGCTTGACGTGATCACAGTATATTTACGGAGATGTGCAGTGAAAATTGCCGTCGTTGTGTAATTAAAACTTACTAAAAACTTGTACAATGCTGAGAGCGACGTAAACATGCAGCTGGTAGGGTGCAACCATGTGCTATCATTAGACTATAACTAATTGTTTATTAACGATATTTGTGCACAGTTACTAGGCACAACCAATATATTATAAAAATGTAAGTTAATACTGACTGGGATATCCCTTTAAACGGGACACAATGCAGGGGAACATTGCTTTTAAGTGGGACACAATGCATGGGCACATTGTTTATAGGGGGACACAATGCAGGGGCACATTTCTTAAAGTGGTAAACAAGTTCACAATGCAGGGGCCATTTGTTTAAAGGGGTAAACAAGTTCACAATGCAGGGGTCATTTGTTTAAAGGGGTAAACAAGTTCACAATGCAGGGCTCATTGTTTAAAGAGGTAAACAAGTTCACAATGCAGGGCCCATTGTTTAGAGGTAAACAAGTTCACAATGCAGGGCCCATTGTTTAAAGGGGTAAACAACACGTTTACTACCGAACGCATAGTTACTTTGGTTTTTTATTATTAAAATGCCACAATTCAATATTTCGGTCTGAAATGAACAATTGAACCCTGAGGGAGATGAGAGAGCAGAGAGAGATCTGTTACATCCATCACTTACTTGTTGGTAAGACTTCATCTCTCAGCACGGCTTCAATCCAGGGCACGAGGACGGCTCGCTCATAACTGATCTTGTTATAGTGAAACACACCACCCTTGAACATTAGCATTTCTACGTCAGCACTCTACAGAGAACTGTGGTTTCTCAGGGATCATCTGGTACGTTCTCGATCCCCCAAAATGTGTAGCGACTATTAGTATTAGTTCAACCCATGCACATATGGAATGCAGCGACTTGAGTTAACTTGCATACATGCGGATATTGTCAATCAAATGACTATTATATATCAAAGGGTCATCTCAGTACTTCCTGTAGGCAACACTGAACTTACGTTTATGTAAAAGAGCATCGACATACATTTTGCTGAATCATCTGTACACAAATGCATCTTTTCAATGACCATTCATGTAAAATTGACCAGCAAAAGTTAAGTTACAAGTGATAGTGTAAGCACGTGTCGTATCTTTTATAATAATGCAGATATAATAAATGGATAATTGGAAATAAGCTGTTATTTAATTCCAGAAACGTTGAGGTAAAAATGCTGGCACTGAACTCATTGTGGTGGTTTGTTAATTTTGAAATGAACATTTCTTAGTGTTCTTGCAAACTTAATTAAAATAATTTGGTTTATGAAACATTGTTTATGTAAAGAGTGTTTCAGAAAGATATATTTGACACAACTTACCTTTCGATAATCAACTAAGTTAAGTGACGGTGTGCTAGGCATTTTGTTGTCATGGTATATCATTAAGACCTTCTTGGCAATGCCATCTTTAGCATCCCTGCAGCAACATAACAGAAAGTAATTTAACCTAGAGTTTGAACATATTTTCTGACCATGTACATACTAAAATTAATAAGTAAAATTTACTCAGATATAAGCCAAGGTTTGCCCACTGTAAGATCCTGCATCATATTTACATAAATCCTTCCTTAGATGCATAAAAAAGAATTGGTGAATTCCATAAAATGTAGATATAATAACTATTATTATAAAATAGATAAGTGAACTTAAAACATTTATAAATCAAAACATGTCCAAAATCACTAAATTTAACCATGTTAGTCCTACAGCCCTGATCTGCTATGATCGTGCATACAGTGCTATATGGGCATGCTGTATGGAAATTGTTAATTGTTGCTAACACATGGTTCATCCAATCCCAAAAAAAATTCTGTTTAAAAAATTGGAAAGTGGAAACCATGAAAGTAACACCATCAAACAACAAGAACTCACTGTATTAATTAATGATACCAGAGACGTGAACACCACAAATTGACTAATTTAACTGTGTATCATTTAAGCTTAATTTTTTTATTATGCATAGCACAATACAAAAATAATGAAGTAATAAATCACACAATCATCTGTGTAACATTACCCAGAAGTCAGGGCTGTCACATTATATGAATCAACCAAACAAATGAAGTGTATGCCACTTACAAATCCACCCAGCAGTACTTTACTTTAGGTATGTTGACATCAGCAGAGAGCGCACCAACAGTCTGATAAATGTCATTATCTCGACCGTGAGTGAACAGAATCAGAAATGGAATGCTCTCTTCATACATCTTTGGGAAACTACTGGCAGTTAGCTCTGGCTGAAAATGTAAACATATCGTACACATTTTAAAAACTCACAACGGTTAATTTAAGCACATCAATACACGAGCCGGGATTTTTTTAAGGGCTGGCTATTGGTGATTTCACATCCTGAAATCCAAAACTTATTAAATTACAACAACGTTAATTATCAGAGTTTCAGCTTAATTTCCAGTCATATGTCCCAGACACACCAAACCTATCCCAAATGCTTCTAGCTTCAGTGACGGCATCCGCATGTCTTGTGAAACGATGGCATAGCATTTGAAGAATCATACTGTACATTTTTCCATGTGACTGTATAATCCAATTCTAGAATGGCAGTCCACTTGCATTAATTAATACATGACTGGTCAGTGTTATGTCAGTTGTTATGCTGGTTTGAAGTTTCAGCCTAATACATGCAAAACTGACATTCAACATTTTGAGTGCATGCCGACTAATTACGCCCTGGCGCCGATCGCGGATCTGCGACAAGCGCCTGGTTTTGGCGTGTCGCATCACATATAACATTATAAACATGTATTCATGGACATTGTGGAAATTTACCAAAAAGTTTCTGTCTGTCGAGGTTGCCTGCTAATTATCGCCTATTAACTAATTAATTAATTTATTATTACATGACTAGTTAATATATTTATTCTCATAATCAATGTCGTTATGCATACTGCATAATTTCACTTTACTTTATTGTCCTTAACGTATGCTGCGGGTCGGAAATTGCCAGGAAATGATAAAACGGTCGATTTTTAATAAAGTGGATTTTCAGATCGAACGATGTATTCCACACATGTTGCTAACTTAATTTCACTGAATTCGTCCTAAAAGTGTCAAAAAAACGATTAAATATGTCGCTACCCAACTTGCTGCTAATGTCGTTATGGCGGATGGACTTTTAAATCGACGGAAACGGGCCAACTTTCAGCGCGCTCAAACGTAAACATTGCTCCTTGCAAAGCGGCCATGTTTGGTATCGTCGTGTTGGAAATTATCCCTTCTGTACTTTGTAACTCTACCAGTCGGAAGAACTGAGATTTATTCGAAGAAGTTACATTTATTTATTACAGAAACTAATTTGACTGAATTTGTTTCATTCATATTAACCAAGTGTGGAACTAATGTAAAACGAAAGGTGGTACTGTTGTTGGATTTACTTTTCTAACATTATTTTTTTTCTTATCAGATATGAGAACTATTTTAGGTAATTTAAACAGTTTATTTAACATTAAATAATTCATCAAAACATTATTGTGACAGTATGCTTATCATTTATGATATGTGTCTATGAAACTGACCAATTATTTAGGAATAGATGTGTGTGTATGTATACATATATGTGTGTGTGTGTGTGTGTGTGTGTGTGTGTGTGTGTATATATATATATATATATAGGCCCTACACATAGGTATATACCTATGTATATATATATATATATATATATATACATATATATATATTACATTTTATTTCATAAAAACATTACATAATACATATACAATGTATGAGTGCGCTTGGCCAGTGATGAATTTCTTCGCAAGAAGTAATTCAGACATCCTATCCCACTGAGAGCCTCCATGCCACAGTCTGGAGGAGAGCTCCAAAATCAAAGCACAGTGGCAAGAAGACAGCTGAGTTGGCAGTTGCACTGGCTGTCATGCAGCACAACAAGGTGGCAACTGCACTAGTTGACGCTGTAGACAGCCTCGGCGTGTCACCTGGAGCTGAAGTTGTGAGGGTTGCGTCTCTTTATGAGACTGCGAATAGCCAACCATGCCACAAAGCAGTGTCCAAGACGTCCAGGAAGATGAAGGCTCTGGGGAAGCTGCAGCTGGGAGTGTGACAGGAGGCCAAGGGGGGACTCTATGAGTCTGAAGCTCCCTGAGCTGTGTGCCATACAGTCAGCGTGCTTTCACCAGTGACCTTAACTTGTGTAAATTATATATTTTTTCCATATAAGTACTGAATATGGTTTACACACTTTCATTATATATTTACCACATGTTGCTGGTATAAAAAACAGTCATAATGGTGACTTTACACTGGTGTTATTAAAAATATTTGATGTTCATTTGGTTTTTTGCAGTTTTCTCAAAACTTACTTTTCGACAATATTGCAATTTTGCGGGAGGTCTCCCGTAAAAAGTACCAATGATAGCTTTTTAAACATGATAGCTTTTATACGAAGATTTTTATTGATGACTGAAGTTGTTATAATATTTGGAAAAATGAAAATAATTCTTCGCAACTTCTTTTTGATAATAAATTTTGTAAGGGATTGAACAAAAACAGCATTATTGCACTCAACAACACTTCAGTGAATCATGACAAACAAAAAAGAAGGAAACATGTGCTTAGTTTTTCTGCAAGACCTCCCGCAAAATCATGCATACCTATTTTCACAGAAAAGCCTGTTGCCATGGTTACGATTATGCAAATGAGATGAAATTATACAGTTGGTCATCTTTTCCCACCAGACATACATCCTGAAAGTTGTATTAAGATTGCTTCTCTGGTTGTTGAGATATCATCAGAATCCATTTCCCGACCAGTGTCCTACCTTAAAAGGATATGCATTTTACAACTCATGATCACATCTAAAATATATGGGATGATCTCAACAAAATGCAAATGAATTTATATGTATACATATCTTCATATTTATGGACTCTGCAGGTCTTCATTAGAATGTTTTGGTCTGTTAACCTGGCGCACTACTTAACTAATATTAGCGAATAAAATGAATTAATTAGTATGAAAAACATCAATGTTGAAAATGTATTACTCCAATCAATGTATTTTAAAATACTGCAAGCATATTTTAATAGTTATATAAATAACAAAGTTATGCCATTTTAAAGTCACTTTTATTCAAATATTTATCTGCAGTGTCTGATTTAGTAGTAGGCCCGTACGTATTTATAAACATTAGAATAATGACATTTTGTATGTAAAACTACAGTTGGCTACATCAAATGCTATTGTTATTTTCAACCTAGCTAGAATACAAATATACAAGTAAAGGATTATAGAAACACCTCATATAATGAAATGCATTATTTTATTATGAACATAAAAGCAAAAAGACATTCATAAACGAGTCCACGTCCACCCAACACACTGGGTTCTGCTGTTCTACCCAACACACTGGGCTCTCATGTCACTTAGTCCTTTCACTTAGTCCTGTAAGTGCCTCCTAATGTGGTCAGCCACACAGGTTCCAGTTTGGTGAACTGGTTTCTGGCACTGGCGACACCCATACTTTGTCACACCACGACGTTGACCAGCACCGGTCGAAGGGAGCACTCACGGCATGTTTTATATTGGTACGACTTCGTGGACAGCTGTCGCTCGCTGGGGGGCAGGTACAAGCGGGACTGCTCTTGCCGACCTGATATCGCCGATCAGGTCCAGTGACAAGTCTTCGACAAAGTCCTGGAAGACAGGCCACTGAGCTGCAGATTCCACCGGGTGGGATTCTTTTGCGACGATGTACGCATTGTGGACGGCAACCATCTGCAGGTAGAAGTACAGCCGTCTCCACCACTTCTTTGATCTGTGGTTGATCAGATGGTAGCCAATCATCTGATCACACAGATCAACACCCTTCATGTGTAGTTGATAGTCCTCCAATGCCTTTGACACAACAACGGGTCCACGCACTCCCTGGTCGTTGCGTCGCTCTACGCTGCTATGAGCTGCTGGGTGGTGACAGTTCGACAGGATGAGCACCGCCTTTGTGTCCATCCACACAGAGCACATCAAGTCGTCCTTCTGTGCGACACGGAACTCGCCTCGGTGTAGGTTGACGTCCCGCGGTAGGAGGTTCGCTGGCAAACTTCTGCGGTTGGCTCGTACAGTCCCGCAGGCGAGTAGTCCACGAGCACACAATGCTTCCAGCAGCTCAACCCCGGTGTAGAAGTAGTCCACGAGCACGCAATGCTTCCAGCAGCTCAACCCCGGTGTAGAAGTAGTCCACGAGCACGCAATGCTTCCAGCAGCTCAACCCCGGTGTAGAAGTAGTCCACGAGCACGCAATGCTTCCAGCAGCTCAACCCCAGTGTAGAAGTAGTCCACGAGCACGCAATGCTTCCAGCAGCTCAACCCCGGTGTAGAAGTAGTCCACGAGCACGCAATGCTTCCAGCAGCTCAACCCCGGTGTAGAAGTAGTCCACGAGCACGCAATGCTTCCAGCAGCTCAACCCCGTGTAGAAGTAGTCCACGAGCACACAATGCTTCCAGCAGCTCAACCCCGGTGTAGAAGTAGTCCACGAGCACGCAATGCTTCCAGCAGCTCAACCCCGGTGTAGAAGTAGTCCACGAGCACGCAATGCTTCCAGCAGCTCAACCCCGGTGTAGAAGTAGTCCACGAGCACGCAATGCTTCCAGCAGCTCAACCCCGTGTAGAAGTAGTCCACGAGCACGCAATGCTTCCAGCAGCTCAACCCCGGGGTAGAAGTAGTCCACGAGCACGCAATGCTTCCAGCAGCTCAACCCCGGTGTAGAAGTAGTCCACAGCACCAATGCTTCCAGCAGCTCAACCCCGGTGTAGAAGTAGTCCACGAGCACGCAATGCTTCCAGCAGCTCAACCCCGGTGTAGAAGTAGTCCACGAGCACGCAATGCTTCCAGCAGCTCAACCCCGGTGTAGAAGTAGTCCACGAGCACGCAATGCTTCCAGCAGCTCAACCCCGGTGTAGAAGTAGTCCACGAGCACACAATGCTTCCAGCAGCTCAACCCCGGTGTAGAAGTAGTCCACGAGCACACAATGCTTCCAGCAGCTCAACCCCGGTGTAGAAGTAGTCCACGAGCACGCAATGCTTCCAGCAGCTCAACCCCGGTGTAGAAGTAGTCCACGAGCACGCAATGCTTCCAGCAGCTCAACCCCGGGGTAGAAGTAGTCCACGAGCACGCAATGCTTCCAGCAGCTCAACCCCGGTGTAGAAGTAGTCCACGAGCACGCAATGCTTCCAGCAGCTCAACCCCGTGTAGAAGTAGTCCACGAGCACGCAATGCTTCCAGCAGCTCAACCCCGGTGTAGAAGTAGTCCACGAGCACGCAATGCTTCCAGCAGCTCAACCCCGGTGTAGAAGTAGTCCACGAGCACGCAATGCTTCCAGCAGCTCAACCCCGGGGTAGAAGTAGTCCACGAGCACGCAATGCTTCCAGCAGCTCAACCCCGGGGTAGAAGACCACGAGACGAAGCTTTCCCGCAGCTCAACCCCGGGGTAGAAGTAGTCCACGAGCACGCAATGCTTCCAGCAGCTCAACCCCGGTGTAGAAGTAGTCCACGAGCACGCAATGCTTCCAGCAGCTCAACCCCAGTGTAGAAGTAGTCCACGAGCACGCAATGCTTCCAGCAGCTCAACCCCGGTGTAGAAGTAGTCCACGAGCACGCAATGCTTCCAGCAGCTCAACCCCGGTGTAGAAGTAGTCCACGAGCACACAATGCTTCCAGCAGCTCAACCCCAGTGTAGAAGTAGTCCACGAGCACACAATGCTTCCAGCAGCTCAACCCCGGTGTAGAAGTAGTCCACGAGCACGCAATGCTTCCAGCAGCTCAACCCCGGTGTAGAAGTAGTCCACGAGCACGCAATGCTTCCAGCAGCTCAACCCCGGGGTAGAAGTAGTCCCACACGCAATGCTTCCAGCAGCTCAACCCCGGGGTAGAAGTAGTCCACGAGCACGCAATGCTTCCAGCAGCTCAACCCCGGGGTAGAAAGAAGCACGCAATGCTTCCAGCAGCTCAACCCCGGGGTAGAAGTAGTCCACGAGCACACAATGCTTCCAGCAGCTCAACCCCGGTGTAGAAGTAGTCCACGAGCACGCAATGCTTCCAGCAGCTCAACCCCGGTGTAGAAGTAGTCCACGAGCACGCAATGCTTCCAGCAGCTCAACCCCGGTGTAGAAGTAGTCCACGAGCACGCAATGCTTCCAGCAGCTCAACCCCGGTGTAGAAGTAGTCCACGAGCACGCAATGCTTCCAGCAGCTCAACCCCGGTGTAGAAGTAGTCCACGAGCACGCAATGCTTCCAGCAGCTCAACCCCGGGGTAGAAGTAGTCCACGAGCACGCAATGCTTCCAGCAGCTCAACCCCGGTGTAGAAGTAGTCCACGAGCACCAATGCTTCCAGCAGCTCAACCCCGGTGTAGAAGTAGTCCACGAGCACGCAATGCTTCCAGCAGCTCAACCCCAGTGTAGAAGTAGTCCACGAGCACGCAATGCTTCCAGCAGCTCAACCCCGGTGTAGAAGTAGTCCACGAGCACGCAATGCTTCCAGCAGCTCAACCCCGGTGTAGAAGTAGTCCACGAGCACGCAATGCTTCCAGCAGCTCAACCCCGTGTAGAAGTAGTCCACGAGCACGCAATGCTTCCAGCAGCTCAACCCCGGTGTAGAAGTAGTCCACGAGCACCAATGCTTCCAGCAGCTCAACCCCGGGGTAGAAGTAGTCCACGAGCACCAATGCTTCCAGCAGCTCAACCCCGGTGTAGAAGTAGTCCACGAGCACGCAATGCTTCCAGCAGCTCAACCCCGGGGTAGAAGTAGTCCACGAGCACGCAATGCTTCCAGCAGCTCAACCCCGTGTAGAAGTAGTCCACGAGCACGCAATGCTTCCAGCAGCTCAACCCCGGGGTAGAAGTAGTCCACGAGCACGCAATGCTTCCAGCAGCTCAACCCCCCGGGGTAGAAGTAGTCCACGAGCACGCAATGCTTCCAGCAGCTCAACCCCGGTGTAGAAGTAGTCCACGAGCACCAATGCTTCCAGCAGCTCAACCCCGGTGTAGAAGTAGTCCACAGCACGCAATGCTTCCAGCAGCTCAACCCCGGTGTAGAAGTAGTCCACAGCACCAATGCTTCCAGCAGCTCAACCCCGGTGTAGAAGTAGTCCACGAGCACGCAATGCTTCCAGCAGCTCAACCCCGGGGTAGAAGTAGTCCACAGCACCAATGCTTCCAGCAGCTCAACCCCGGTGTAGAAGTAGTCCACGAGCACACAATGCTTCCAGCAGCTCAACCCCGGTGTAGAAGTAGTCCACGAGCACACAATGCTTCCAGCAGCTCAACCCCAGTGTAGAAGTAGTCCACGAGCACGCAATGCTTCCAGCAGCTCAACCCCGGTGTAGAAGTAGTCCACGAGCACGCAATGCTTCCAGCAGCTCAACCCCGGTGTAGAAGTAGTCCACGAGCACACAATGCTTCCAGCAGCTCAACCCCGGTGTAGAAGTAGTCCACGGACGCAATGCTTCCAGCAGCTCAACCCCGGTGTAGAAGTAGTCCACGAGCACGCAATGCTTCCAGCAGCTCAACCCCGGGGTAGAAGTAGTCCACGAGCACGCAATGCTTCCAGCAGCTCAACCCCGGGGTAGAAGTAGTCCACGAGCACCAATGCTTCCAGCAGCTCAACCCCGGGGTAGAAGTAGTCCACGAGCACGCAATGCTTCCAGCAGCTCAACCCCGTGTAGAAGTAGTCCACGAGCACGCAATGCTTCCAGCAGCTCAACCCCGGGGTAGAAGTAGTCCACACACGAATGCTTCCAGCAGCTCAACCCCGGGGTAGAAGTAGTCCACGAGCACCAATGCTTCCAGCAGCTCAACCCCGGGGTAGAAGTAGTCCACGGGACCCAAAGCTTCCAGCAGTCAACCCCGGGGTAGAAGTAGTCCACGAGCACCAATGCTTCCAGCAGCTCAACCCCGGGGTAGAAGTAGTCCACGAGCACGCAATGCTTCCAGCAGCTCAACCCCGGTGTAGAAGTAGTCCACGAGCACGCAATGCTTCCAGCAGCTCAACCCCGGTGTAGAAGTAGTCCACGAGCACGCAATGCTTCCAGCAGCTCAACCCCGGTGTAGAAGTAGTCCACGAGCACGCAATGCTTCCAGCAGCTCAACCCCGTGTAGAAGTAGTCCACGAGCACGCAATGCTTCCAGCAGCTCAACCCCGGGGTAGAAGTAGTCCACGAGCACCAATGCTTCCAGCAGCTCAACCCCGTGTAGAAGTAGTCCACGAGCACCAATGCTTCCAGCAGCTCAACCCCGGTGTAGAAGTAGTCCACGAGCACGCAATGCTTCCAGCAGCTCAACCCCGGGGTAGAAGTAGTCCACGAGCACCAATGCTTCCAGCAGCTCAACCCCGTGTAGAAGTAGTCCACGAGCACCAATGCTTCCAGCAGCTCAACCCCGGTGTAGAAGTAGTCCACGAGCACCAATGCTTCCAGCAGCTCAACCCCGGTGTAGAAGTAGTCCACGAGCACCAATGCTTCCAGCAGCTCAACCCCGGTGTAGAAGTAGTCCACGAGCACGCAATGCTTCCAGCAGCTCAACCCCGGGGTAGAAGTAGTCCACGAGCACCAATGCTTCCAGCAGCTCAACCCCGTGTAGAAGTAGTCCACGAGCACCAATGCTTCCAGCAGCTCAACCCCGGTGTAGAAGTAGTCCACGAGCACGCAATGCTTCCAGCAGCTCAACCCCGGGGTAGAAGTAGTCCACGAGCACCAATGCTTCCAGCAGCTCAACCCCGTGTAGAAGTAGTCCACGAGCACCAATGCTTCCAGCAGCTCAACCCCGGTGTAGAAGTAGTCCACGAGCACGCAATGCTTCCAGCAGCTCAACCCCGGGGTAGAAGTAGTCCACGAGCACCAATGCTTCCAGCAGCTCAACCCCGGGGTAGAAGTAGTCCACGAGCACACAATGCTTCCAGCAGCTCAACCCCAGTGTAGAAGTAGTCCACGAGCACACAATGCTTCCAGCAGCTCAACCCCAGTGTAGAAGTAGTCCACGAGCACGCAATGCTTCCAGCAGCTCAACCCCGGTGTAGAAGTAGTCCACGAGCACGCAATGCTTCCAGCAGCTCAACCCCGGTGTAGAAGTAGTCCACGAGCACGCAATGCTTCCAGCAGCTCAACCCCGGTGTAGAAGTAGTCCACGAGCACGCAATGCTTCCAGCAGCTCAACCCCGGGGTAGAAGTAGTCCACGAGCACGCAATGCTTCCAGCAGCTCAACCCCGGTGTAGAAGTAGTCCACGAGCACGCAATGCTTCCAGCAGCTCAACCCCGGTGTAGAAGTAGTCCACGAGCACGCAATGCTTCCAGCAGCTCAACCCCGGTGTAGAAGTAGTCCACGAGCACGCAATGCTTCCAGCAGCTCAACCCCGGTGTAGAAGTAGTCCACGAGCACGAATGCTTCCAGCAGCTCAACCCCGGTGTAGAAGTAGTCCACGAGCACGCAATGCTTCCAGCAGCTCAACCCCGTGTAGAAGTAGTCCACGAGCACGCAATGCTTCCAGCAGCTCAACCCCGGTGTAGAAGTAGTCCACGAGCACGCAATGCTTCCAGCAGCTCAACCCCGGTGTAGAAGTAGTCCACGAGCACGCAATGCTTCCAGCAGCTCAACCCCGGTGTAGAAGTAGTCCACGAGCACGCAATGCTTCCAGCAGCTCAACCCCGGTGTAGAAGTAGTCCACAGCACCAATGCTTCCAGCAGCTCAACCCCGGGGTAGAAGTAGTCCCCAGCACGCAATGCTTCCAGCAGCTCAACCCCGGTGTAGAAGTAGTCCACGAGCACGCAATGCTTCCAGCAGCTCAACCCCGGTGTAGAAGTAGTCCACGAGCACGCAATGCTTCCAGCAGCTCAACCCCGGTGTAGAAGTAGTCCACGAGCACGCAATGCTTCCAGCAGCTCAACCCCGGTGTAGAAGTAGTCCACAGCACGCAATGCTTCCAGCAGCTCAACCCCAGTGTAGAAGTAGTCCACGAGCACCAATGCTTCCAGCAGCTCAACCCCGTGTAGAAGTAGTCCCCGAGCACCAATGCTTCCAGCAGCTCAACCCCGGTGTAGAAGTAGTCCACGAGCACACAATGCTTCCAGCAGCTCAACCCCAGTGTAGAAGTAGTCCACGAGCACACAATGCTTCCAGCAGCTCAACCCCAGTGTAGAAGTAGTCCACGAGCACACAATGCTTCCAGCAGCTCAACCCCAGTGTAGAAGTAGTCCACGGAGCAATGCTTCCAGCAGCTCAACCCCGTGTAGAAGTAGTCCACGAGCACACAATGCTTCCAGCAGCTCAACCCCGGTGTAGAAGTAGTCCACGAGCACACAATGCTTCCAGCAGCTCAACCCCGGGGTAGAAGTAGTCCACGAGCACCAATGCTTCCAGCAGCTCAACCCCAGTGTAGAAGTAGTCCACGAGCACGCAATGCTTCCAGCAGCTCAACCCCGGTGTAGAAGTAGTCCACGAGCACGCAATGCTTCCAGCAGCTCAACCCCAGTGTAGAAGTAGTCCACGAGCACGCAATGCTTCCAGCAGCTCAACCCCAGTGTAGAAGTAGTCCACGAGCACGCAATGCTTCCAGCAGCTCAACCCCAGTGTAGAAGTAGTCCACGAGCACACAATGCTTCCAGCAGCTCAACCCCAGTGTAGAAGTAGTCCACGAGCACACAATGCTTCCAGCAGCTCAACCCCAGTGTAGAAGTAGTCCACGAGCACACAATGCTTCCAGCAGCTCAACCCCAGTGTAGAAGTAGTCCACGAGCACACAATGCTTCCAGCAGCTCAACCCCGTGTAGAAGTAGTCCACGAGCACACAATGCTTCCAGCAGCTCAACCCCGTGTAGAAGTAGTCCACGAGCACCAATGCTTCCAGCAGCTCAACCCCGTGTAGAAGTAGTCCACGAGCACACAATGCTTCCAGCAGCTCAACCCCGTGTAGAAGTAGTCCACGAGCACACAATGCTTCCAGCAGCTCAACCCCGGTGTAGAAGTAGTCCACGAGCACGCAATGCTTCCAGCAGCTCAACCCCAGTGTAGAAGTAGTCCACGAGCACGCAATGCTTCCAGCAGCTCAACCCCGTGTAGAAGTAGTCCACGAGCACACAATGCTTCCAGCAGCTCAACCCCGTGTAGAAGTAGTCCACGAGCACGCAATGCTTCCAGCAGCTCAACCCCGGTGTAGAAGTAGTCCACGAGCACCAATGCTTCCAGCAGCTCAACCCCGGGGTAGAAGTAGTCCACGAGCACCAATGCTTCCAGCAGCTCAACCCCGGTGTAGAAGTAGTCCACGAGCACCAATGCTTCCAGCAGCTCAACCCCGGGGTAGAAGTAGTCCACGAGCACCAATGCTTCCAGCAGCTCAACCCCGGTGTAGAAGTAGTCCACAGCACCAATGCTTCCAGCAGCTCAACCCCGGTGTAGAAGTAGTCCACGAGCACACAATGCTTCCAGCAGCTCAACCCCGGTGTAGAAGTAGTCCACGAGCACACAATGCTTCCAGCAGCTCAACCCCGGTGTAGAAGTAGTCCACGAGCACACAATGCTTCCAGCAGCTCAACCCCGGTGTAGAAGTAGTCCACGAGCACGCAATGCTTCCAGCAGCTCAACCCCGGTGTAGAAGTAGTCCACGAGCACGCAATGCTTCCAGCAGCTCAACCCCGGTGTAGAAGTAGTCCACGAGCACGCAATGCTTCCAGCAGCTCAACCCCGGTGTAGAAGTAGTCCACGAGCACGCAATGCTTCCAGCAGCTCAACCCCGGTGTAGAAGTAGTCCACGAGCACGCAATGCTTCCAGCAGCTCAACCCCGGTGTAGAAGTAGTCCACGAGCACGCAATGCTTCCAGCAGCTCAACCCCGGTGTAGAAGTAGTCCACGAGCACGCAATGCTTCCAGCAGCTCAACCCCGGTGTAGAAGTAGTCCACGAGCACGCAATGCTTCCAGCAGCTCAACCCCGGTGTAGAAGTAGTCCACGAGCACGCAATGCTTCCAGCAGCTCAACCCCGTGTAGAAGTAGTCCACGAGCACGCAATGCTTCCAGCAGCTCAACCCCGGGGTAGAAGTAGTCCACGAGCACCAATGCTTCCAGCAGCTCAACCCCGTGTAGAAGTAGTCCACGAGCACGCAATGCTTCCAGCAGCTCAACCCCGGGGTAGAAGTAGTCCACGAGCACGCAATGCTTCCAGCAGCTCAACCCCGGGGTAGAAGTAGTCCACGAGCACGCAATGCTTCCAGCAGCTCAACCCCGTGTAGAAGTAGTCCACGAGCACGCAATGCTTCCAGCAGCTCAACCCCGTGTAGAAGTAGTCCACGAGCACGCAATGCTTCCAGCAGCTCAACCCCGGGGTAGAAGTAGTCCACGAGCACGCAATGCTTCCAGCAGCTCAACCCCGGTGTAGAAGTAGTCCACGAGCACGCAATGCTTCCAGCAGCTCAACCCCGGGGTAGAAGTAGTCCACGAGCACGCAATGCTTCCAGCAGCTCAACCCCGAGTAGAAGTAGTCCACGAGCACGCAATGCTTCCAGCAGCTCAACCCCGGTGTAGAAGTAGTCCACGAGCACGCAATGCTTCCAGCAGCTCAACCCCGGTGTAGAAGTAGTCCACGAGCACGCAATGCTTCCAGCAGCTCAACCCCGGTGTAGAAGTAGTCCACGAGCACCAATGCTTCCAGCAGCTCAACCCCGGTGTAGAAGTAGTCCACGAGCACGCAATGCTTCCAGCAGCTCAACCCCGTGTAGAAGTAGTCCACGAGCACGCAATGCTTCCAGCAGCTCAACCCCGGTGTAGAAGTAGTCCACGAGCACGCAATGCTTCCAGCAGCTCAACCCCGGTGTAGAAGTAGTCCACAGCACCAATGCTTCCAGCAGCTCAACCCCGGTGTAGAAGTAGTCCACGAGCACCAATGCTTCCAGCAGCTCAACCCCGGTGTAGAAGTAGTCCACGAGCACCAATGCTTCCAGCAGCTCAACCCCGGTGTAGAAGTAGTCCACGAGCACCAATGCTTCCAGCAGCTCAACCCCGGGGTAGAAGTAGTCCACGAGCACGCAATGCTTCCAGCAGCTCAACCCCGTGTAGAAGTAGTCCACGAGCACGCAATGCTTCCAGCAGCTCAACCCCGGTGTAGAAGTAGTCCACGAGCACGCAATGCTTCCAGCAGCTCAACCCCGGTGTAGAAGTAGTCCACGAGCACGCAATGCTTCCAGCAGCTCAACCCCGGTGTAGAAGTAGTCCACGAGCACGCAATGCTTCCAGCAGCTCAACCCCGGGGTAGAAGTAGTCCACGAGCACCAATGCTTCCAGCAGCTCAACCCCGTGTAGAAGTAGTCCACGAGCACCAATGCTTCCAGCAGCTCAACCCCGGTGTAGAAGTAGTCCACGAGCACCAATGCTTCCAGCAGCTCAACCCCGGGGTAGAAGTAGTCCACGAGCACCAATGCTTCCAGCAGCTCAACCCCGTGTAGAAGTAGTCCACGAGCACGCAATGCTTCCAGCAGCTCAACCCCGGTGTAGAAGTAGTCCACGAGCACCAATGCTTCCAGCAGCTCAACCCCGGGGTAGAAGTAGTCCACGAGCACCAATGCTTCCAGCAGCTCAACCCCGTGTAGAAGTAGTCCACGAGCACCAATGCTTCCAGCAGCTCAACCCCGGGGTAGAAGTAGTCCACGAGCACCAATGCTTCCAGCAGCTCAACCCCGTGTAGAAGTAGTCCACGAGCACGCAATGCTTCCAGCAGCTCAACCCCGGTGTAGAAGTAGTCCACGAGCACACAATGCTTCCAGCAGCTCAACCCCGGTGTAGAAGTAGTCCACGAGCACACAATGCTTCCAGCAGCTCAACCCCGGTGTAGAAGTAGTCCACGAGCACGCAATGCTTCCAGCAGCTCAACCCCGGTGTAGAAGTAGTCCACGAGCACACAATGCTTCCAGCAGCTCAACCCCGGTGTAGAAGTTGTCCATCATTACCTTCATGTAGCTGCCCTCAAGTTCTTCTGTCAGCTGCGTGACAACACGGTACGACAGACCATGCTCTTGCTGGCCAGCAACACAGCCTGTGTACACCTGGAAGTTCCAGGTATACCCAGTGCTACTCTCACAGAGTGACCACACCTTCACTCCCCACTTGGTGGGCTTTGGTGGCAGGTAGTGTCAGAATGCCAACCTTCCCTTGAATTTCACCATTGACTCATCAATGGTGACATGTTCGTCTGGAATGTAGACATCCTTGAAAGCTCTGACGAGATGGTCGATGTACAACCGTAGCTTCCACAGGTCGTCCGGCGTGGCAGGCTGCACGGTGTTATCTTGCAGGTGGAAATATCGCCATATTGCATCAAAACGATCTCGAGACATCACCTGTGAGAATCGAGTTTCGTACAACCACTTTATCTTTCTCCAGTAGCTGTGTCTATGAGGCAGCCGCAAAAACCTAAATCGATAACGTCATTCCGATGAACGCTTTCACCACTGGCACGGTGACCGGGTCCCATCGAGGGACCGACGCGGGTTGTGGGTTGGCAGCTCGTTGCTGATCGGCGTAGCAGTTGGTTTCTTCCACCAATCTCTCCCACATAACATCATCAAAGTAGAAGTCGAAGTAGTCGATAGCTCTCGACTCGGGTGGGTGCTGAATTTGCGAGCCTGGAATCAGTCGGAACACCAGTTCGCGCACTGAGCGAAAATTTGCACTGTTTTCAATCCAGGCCGCATCGAATCCACCGAAGTCCGACAAATCGTCGTCGAACATGGCATTGACAAGCATGTCACGGCCCACCACTCGATCGATGGGATTTTCTGCCTCCCTTGGGCCGTCTGAATTGAGTACAGTGTCATTATCATCGTCAAATACATCGTCAAAATCACTTCCATCGCTAACATCATTCTCCGCCATCTTTTCTTTGTCTCAGAAATTTGGAAACTTTGCACGGGGTGCTCACTTAGCTCGCCAATTAACCAATCAGCAGCTTTGAGTTGGGCTTCCACACTGCCATTCAATGAAAGCCAAGATATTGGTCTATCTATATGTGAACTTTCCAATAGGACTGCGATATGCTAATAGCCGGGATATCTCCCACAATGACGAACTACGACTAGAATCGTATTCCGGATAAAAAGGGTAACTACGACTAGAATCGTATTCCGGATAAAATGGGTTAACTCTTTACTGCGCAGAACGTCCAAAACCACCCAACCCCTCGTACGCACAGACCGTCCAAAACCGCCCAGTAAACTCACAGTTCGGGGGCCTTTCGTTTACCGCGATCACATCCTTCTTTTACATTAACCAGCCAGCTGAAACTGCTGATCTAAGCTCTATGTAGGTCACGGAAACATGTAGTGTTGCCATCTTGTGAAAAATTGATTTCGTTTGCGAATTAAGTGAGTTTATTTGGAAGGATATTGAAGTGCGTTCGTCTAGTTAACCTCCGACATCATGCGGCATTTGGCGGATATTACTGAGATCATTTCTCGACGATTTCGAGTTGGATATCGATGTTTGCAACATGAATAATGTCGACAGCGATCACGGAGACCCTGTTATCGTCCATCTACATTGTTTGTGAGACTTTTCGTTGTTGAGATACGAAGAAGATCACCCATCGGCGGCATGTTCATTTCGCCGATATGCAGCCATTTTGTTGATCGGATCACTGTCTGAACTTCGTTTGGTTTATTTATTTTAGGATATTTTATTAATATGCACTATGGTCATATTGCTTCTGATACGGGAGCATCTACTTGTGAAAGGAGTCTGCTATCCTTTGTTATTCGTGTTGATTTTACATACGAAAAGAACATTCCATTCCGCAATATGATCGGTAAAGGATAGTCATTTTGTAAATTATGGCATGATTTTTGTCTTCTGTCGCATCGGCGTTGTTTACAAAAGCAATTATAATTTGAAAATAACTGTCAAAATTGGATAAATGTTTTACTAGGATACAATTAACATACATGGCTACATTAGTTCCAGAGGATCACTGTTGTGTGTTCTAAAAAAATTATATGTAGCATGATGAAGTTGCTTATTTATTTTGTCATCATAATTGTTAAAGTTTGCTTCAAGATCTGAAATGTAATTGATTGCAACACATACATTTTAATAACACATTTTATTCACACAATCATTCCATGTACAGTGCAATTAATTTCATATATTTTCATACATCGGTTGTCGAGTTATTATAATTTTAATGCAAGCAACATGCAGCGTAATTCACAGATGGCTGCCATCTTAAAATTGTCTGCCCACAGCAGGGTGTAAAATAAGAAGGCTGTCTACCCAGTAAAGAGTTAAGCCTATTACCAACATCCTATGATGATTTTGAATTTTTTTTTTGAAGTGCCTAGTTATAGAGGAGGAAACTAAGGTTTTATTCAATAGCTTCTGGAAATTGAACTTGCAACTGGCTGTTGAACCGGCATCTGTTGATGCTAGAAATGTGGCAATATTTAGTTACACATCATAATCTATACCGCCAAAATTTATGAAATAATGTATTAAATTCAGGACAGTCTTCAATTGCAGTAACACGAAACAAAGTCACTACTCACAAACACAAAGCGAGCTGCATCCCGTACACACTGGACAATCGTATCTGAATCTGTAGCAGGACAGTCTTGTTCTGGGAGGAACTCATCACTAGGCTTGTCCACATACACCTTTGGCAGTTGTGACATAAACGTTGTCTCACCTGATTGTCTGCCAAAACACATCCATTTGTGCATTACTGTGCTTTCAATTGCTGTTCAACCTGCATTCAACAGTTGAATGCCAGTTGAAGGTGAAGATGAAGTTGAAAGCATGTTGAAAGCGGGGACTTAGACTGGAAAAGTAGTTGAACGCAAGTTGAAAGCAGGCACTTAGACTTCAACAGGGGTTGAATGCAAGAGATGAACGCAAGTTGAAAACGAACTGTAATTTGAGTCCCTGGCCTGCCCCTCTGGAGATTGGACTTTAGGTTACTTAAGTCAGCAGTTTTAGCCCACGTATTTAACCTCTCAAACCCAACCTTTGCCACTGAGCCATTGTGAATTGAGCTCTGTATATAGGTTGGCCTGTTGGCTTTAAGCAGGAAATTTGAAAACACCACCATTTTGTGAGGTAGAGTGCCAGTGAGAAGTACGTAGCAGTCATGTAGACTGGCCACTGCAACACTGACAAGTTTGGAACTAAAACTATCACATACATAACACAAAGAACTGAAGCTGGATGGATTTATCACACTCTGGGACCTTAGCAACTGGCTAGCTGTATATCTGAGACACAATTACTATACCCAACTACTTTGGCACTGGTCAATATAAAACATACTTAATAACATAACAAATTATACAGTTAAAGAACAGGTTGTACCCCCTTTGCAATTTTTTTAATTATGTGGAAAATATAACTTTCGTGCAGACCCCGAGAGAAAACTAGAACCTGTGAAGTGATTATCAACATAAAGTGTTGAGTACAACTGTTTTAAGACCTGCTCTACAAATTGTCAATAGCAAATGATGTATCTATGGCCATATTCTATTCTATGTCATATGCATGTCTTGATTTTGACCTATGACAACATCGTTGTTCTTGTTGTGTAGTGTCCCACATCCCACAAGGTTGTGACAATCTGAATGGGACTGAGTGTCGACTTACATGGCCTGTATAGATTCACCTGCCACTTCAACAAACAACAACTGACCCCGCAGTTTCTCAGCCGCTGACCTGAACGCCTTCCTCTCTGAAACACAGACATTTGTAATGTTAATATGCAGCTCTACTTGTATAAGTTGCTTACTTGTACTTGTAGAGCGAGTGCCTAGAAAGCGAAATTTCTAACAATCATCAACATTTTACTTCATACATGTCAGCTTATTGAGAATTTATCTGATCCAGCAATATAATAACTTTATACACTAAAATCAAAAGTAGACCTCTGTTCATAAGTGTTTATAATACTCGATCAAATATATGATGTAGCTTAGATATAAAAAATAATAATACAAGTAAAATATATAAATAAATACATACATTTAATTTGTGCATTGTTGTACAAAGCTCAACAAGAGACTAAAAGTAAATTAAAAGTGATATTGATGTAAATTATATTATGTATCAATGTAGTAAAGATTAAGTATCTGTATATATAAACAACTGCATAGTTATGTACACATGTATTAGTTAATTAATAAATAGTATTTGACTACAATAATGCATTATTAATTTCAATAAAAAAATCAATTACATGTGTGGAATAACGACAAAAGTATAGAATTATGATGACTAAACATTAAAAGCAAGTTTACAGGAACGTGTTTTAAGGTGAGATTTAAATGTGTCCATGCACGGTGTCAGTTGCAGAACATCCATCAACACATTCCTGCACACAAGAAGGACCAATGGTCGTACCTCTCAAGGTATAAACAATATAAACAAACACGGAATTAAAGTGTCACCAAATAAAAAAATTATATAATTGGTGACACTTTAATTCTATTTAATTAGATTGGTTAAAATAGATGTTCATCTAAATCAGTACAAATAAGAGGAAATACTGATTAGCTTCCACAAAGCAAAAGCATTGCAATGCAACATAACCTGAGAGAGCAATTTTTCTGGAATGAAGCAAAAACTAATCATTTATGCCATAATTTTATAATAATCATGCAATTGTCTCACTAACACTAAATCAAAGAAATGTTTCAGTGACTAACTTTATAGAAGCAGACATAACATAGTTTTGAATAGTACCACAGGTAGTACCAGTATCATTGTTCTTTGCAAACAGTCCTTGGATGGAGACATTTGTGAAGTTGTTAACATTTTCCCAAAACAGCACTAACTCCTCAACGGTATTTAGTTTCACAGGTGCATCAGCCAGGAATCTACAACAAAATATTCAAAAACTGCAAAACATCGACATCTAACACATAACTACCCCCGGTATTTATTGTAATTTTTTTATTCTTACTAGTGGCACTAGTGCAGTTTCAAAACAATTATGAAAATCATAAATACCTGACTCATGTATGTTTTGGCTTTAATGGCTGTGATTTCAGAAGTGGTGCAAATGCATATTACATAATAATGAAATCATACTAAAATTAAAATTGAGATTTTACTTTAATAGACACCACCATTCATGTGACACGTGTTTAGTCTTAGGTCACACAAACTGCTTGTTCTTTCAGTTTATTTTGGTTATTTTTACTACAGCGAGGGTTACCTGTACAGCCAGCGTTAGTGTGTCCGTGTACCATGTAAGGCTATTGAAGTTTGCCCAGTGATTATGTAATATAGTGCATGAACTGGGGTGATGCTGTAGCCCAGGGTCAGTAAATATCATTAGAGTGAGGCTAGACAAGTAGGAGTGTTGAGTTTAACAAGTATTAATTATATAGAATGTGAAGCACTTTTGTATTAGAGTGTAACTGGAATGAAGGTAGAGGTCTATGTGATGAATAATGTCAGTGTATCAGAATGTTGCTGTATTGAAGAGAGAAGTTATTACAATGGAGTCAGCATAAGCAAGTATCATATAATGGATGCGAGGTATTCTTCTTCCAGGTGCCATGTCTGTTCCAGGTGTTAGTGATCATGGCCCTCCAAGCCACACGGTCGTTGTTTGTTCTCAGCAGTTCTGTTGCACTCGTTCCACACCATGTTGACAGACTATCAGTTATTTTTATATTTCGGCATTGTTTTGATGTTTCCCTTTAATCATTCCAGTTGTTACAAGATTTTCTACCTTTTTCTTTCTCATGATATGCCCTTTAGATCGTGCCTTTCATGTTCTATTTTTGTAATCATCTTTATTTTGTAGTAGGCTGAAGTTGGGCTATGAAACTCTCATCATTCTTCTTAAAAAAAAAAAACATTTCAGTTGCCTCAATTGTGTTTTGTGTTTATTTAATGTCCAGGATTCACAAACATACTTATAGTAATGTTATGTAAGCTTGATGTAACATTGTAATATTCGTTTCCTTACCTCAAATGATATGTGAAATATAAGGTGGTTTAAAAAACATTATTACATAGGCAGTCGCAGACTAATATTCCATAGATTCACTCTGGTAATGGCGGTGAAGGCAAAGTTACACAAATTAGTTGGTTATAACCTAACACACATAAATTAATATGTACTGATTTTAAATAAATATTTTAAAATTAATATAATGAATAAATATATTATATATATATTGATTTAAAATTTAATATAAATTTAAAATAAAATAATAATATATCAATTGTGATGTGTTCTAACAAAATGAGTTGTATGTCAAAAAAAGAATTACATTACATTGTACACTGCGGAGAAGACCGTTAATGGACTTTATTTTCACAGTTTCTGTGTACTGTAACCTGTTCATGTTCAGCAGAATATTAAAATTATATGGGACTTCTTTAGCTTAAATTGCACTTTCCTTAAGTTAGAAATATCACATGTATTATTTAAAAAAAGGACACTACTGACTGGTCTTGATACAATGTCCATGTTCAAAGATAATTACTAGATATCATCAATGCTAAAATACAATTTTCGCTGGACTGTTTCACATCTAAAATAGGGGGCGGGCCTCTATTAGGAGTGTGTCTCTATTAGGGATAATACGGTATATCATGTTAACTGTTTACTGAAATTATTACAGCATTTAGCAATGTTTTCTAGAAGCGACCTGATTGATCACGCTTGTTTACAGTTAGCAGTGTGCACTGCGCCTGCGGTCATAGCTCTAAGCCAATCGGTGGCCCCGCTCCTAAAGAGGGCATTCTGGGCTTTCCCGTAGTACCAAATATGTCCGCCATGCATTGAGGGAAACCCTGAAGAATGCGTCTCGAACAAGTGCAATTTATCGGTTTTGTTTTTATGAAATTCATGCGTGAAACGTTACATAGCGTTGGTAAAACAGCTATAAAATGTACTAAATAATGATATAAATGAGAAATAAGCATTGCCAATTGACAGAAAAGATATCAAAGCATACTTTGGTCACAAAAAGTCAAAATTGTCGGAAATCATTGTTGCATGTTTATACGGTGTTTTCTCGAAATCAAGTTCGCCGACATACAGGCGAGGATGAGGGAGACAATGAGGAGGAGGTTTCATCACTAAAAGGAGGCAACATTCAAAACAGTTTTCTGTGTGATACTTACAGCTTGACGAATGAGTAGATTTCTTTAGCACCTCGTACTCCATTGTAGTTGTAGGACTTCTTTCCTGTTCGGAAGACCCTGATGGTTGGGAAGGAGGTGATGTTTTGGGAGGCACAGAGATCCCTTTCATCGTGACATTCCACCGTGGCGAGAGGGAAGAGGGAATCAGCTGCCAGCAGACGGGACGCCTCCAGGAAGGAGAGCAGGGACGCCTTGCTACGCACATCAACTACAACAGGTAGAGAGCAGGGACCCCTTTTTACGCACATCAACTACAACAGGTAGAGAGCAGGGACGCCTTGCTACGCACATCAACTACAACAGGTAGAGAGCAGGGATGCCTTGCTACGCACATCAACTACAACAGGTAGAGAGCAGGGATGCCTTGCTACGCACATCAACTACAACAGGTAGAGAGCAGGGATGCCTTGCTACGCACATCAACTACAACAGGTAGAGAGCAGGGACTCCTTGCTACGCACATCAACTACAACAGGTAGAGAGCAGGGATGCCTTGCTACGCACATCAACTACAACAGGTAGAGAGCAGGGACCCCTTGCTATGCACATCAACTACAACAGGTAGAGAGCAGGGATGCCTTGCTACGCACATCAACTACAACAGGTAGAGAGCAGGGACGCCTTGCTACGCACATCAACTACAACAGGTAGAGAGCAGGGATGCCTTGCTACGCACATCAACTACAACAGGTAGAGAGCAGGGACGCCTTGCTACGCACATCAACTACAACAGGTAGAGAGCAGGGACGCCTTGCTACGCACATCAACTACAACAGGTAGAGAGCAGGGACCCTTGCTACACACATCAACTACAACAGGTAGAGAGCAGGGACGCCTTGCTACACACATCAACTACAACAGGTAGAGAGCAGGGACGCCTTGCTACACACATCAACTACAACAGGTAGAGAGCAGGGACGCCTTGCTACACACATCAACTACAACAGGTAGAGAGCAGGGACACCTTGCTGCACACATCAACTACAAAGGTAGAGAGCAGGGACGCCTTGCTACACACATCAACTACAAAGGTAGAGAGCAGGGACACCTTGCTACACACATCAACTACAACAGGTAGAGAGCAGGGACGCCTTGCTACACACATCAACTACAACAGGTAGAGAGCAGGGACGCCTTGCTACACACATCAACTACAACAGGTAGAGAGCAGGGACGCCTTGCTACACACATCAACTACAACAGGTAGAGAGCAGGGACGCCTTGCTACACACATCAACTACAACAGGTAGAGAGCAGGGACGCCTTGCTACACACATCAACTACAAAGGTAGAGAGCAGGGACCCTTGCTACACACATCAACTACAACAGGTAGAGAGCAGGGACGCCTTGCTACACACATCAACTACAACAGGTAGAGAGCAGGGACGCCTTGCTACACACATCAACTACAACAGGTAGAGAGCAGGGACGCCTTGCTACACACATCAACTACAACAGGTAGAGAGCAGGGACGCCTTGCTACACACATCAACTACAAAGGTAGAGAGCAGGGACGCCTTGCTACACACATCAACTACAACAGGTAGAGAGCAGGGACGCCTTGCTACACACATCAACTACAACAGGTAGAGAGCAGGGACACCTTGCTACACACATCAACTACAAAGGTAGAGAGCAGGGACGCCTTGCTACACACATCAACTACAACAGGTAGAGAGCAGGGACGCCTTGCTACACACATCAACTACAAAGGTAGAGAGCAGGGACACCTTGCTACACACATCAACTACAACAGGTAGAGAGCAGGGACGCCTTGCTACACACATCAACTACAACAGGTAGAGAGCAGGGACGCCTTGCTACACACATCAACTACAAAGGTAGAGAGCAGGGACCCTTGCTACACACATCAACTACAACAGGTAGAGAGCAGGGACGCCTTGCTACACACATCAACTACAACAGGTAGAGAGCAGGGACGACCTTCTACACAGACATCTAACTCACAAAGGTAGAGAGCAGGGACCCTTGCTACACACATCAACTACAACAGGTAGAGAGCAGGGACGCCTTGCTACACACATCAACTACAACAGGTAGAGAGCAGGGACGCCTTGCTACACACATCAACTACAACAGGTAGAGAGCAGGGACCCTTGCTGCACACATCAACTACAAAGGTAGAGAGCAGGGACCCCTTGCTGCACACATCAACTACAAAGGTAGAGAGCAGGGACCCCTTGCTGCACACATCAACTACAACAGGTAGAGAGCAGGGACGCCTTGCTACACCATCAACTACAACAGGTAGAGAGCAGGGACCCTTGCTACACACATCAACTACAACAGGTAGAGAGCAGGGACCCCTTGCTGCACACATCAACTACAACAGGTAGAGAGCAGGGACCCCTTGCTACACACATCAACTACAACAGGTAGAGAGCAGGGACCCCTTGCTACACACATCAACTACAACAGGTAGAGAGCAGGGACGCCTTGCTACACACATCAACTACAACAGGTAGAGAGCAGGGACCCCTTGCTGCACACATCAACTACAAAGGTAGAGAGTAGGGACCCCTTGCTGCACACATCAACTACAACAGGTAGAGAGCAGGGACGCCTTGCTACACACATCAACTACAAAGGTAGAGAGCAGGGACCCCTTGCTGCACACATCAACTACAAAGGTAGAGAGCAGGGACGCCTTGCTACACACATCAACTACAACAGGTAGAGAGCAGGGACCCCTTGCTGCACACATCAACTACAAAGGTAGAGAGTAGGGACCCCTTGCTGCACACATCAACTACAACAGGTAGAGAGCAGGGACCCCTTGCTGCACACATCAACTACAACAGGTAGAGAGCAGGGACGCCTTGCTACACACATCAACTACAAAGGTAGAGAGCAGGGACCCTTGCTGCACACATCAACTACAAAGGTAGAGAGTAGGGACCCCTTGCTGCACACATCAACTACAAAGGTAGAGAGCAGGGACGCCTTGCTACGCACATCAACTACAACAGGTAGAGAGCAGGGACCCCTTGCTGCACACATCAACTACAAAGGTAGAGAGTAGGGACCCCTTGCTGCACACATCAACTACAAAGGTAGAGAGTAGGGACCCCTTGCTGCACACATCAACTACAAAGGTAGAGAGTAGGGACCCCTTGCTGCACTCATCAACTACAACAGGTAGAGAGCAGGGACGCCTTGCTACGCACATCAACTACAACAGGTAGAGAGCAGGGACCCCTTGCTGCACACATCAACTACAAAGGTAGAGAGCAAGGACCCCTTGCTACACATCAACTACAACAGGTAGAGAGCAGGGACGCCTTGCTACGCACATCAACTACAACAGGTAGAGACAGGGACCCCTTGCTACACACATCAACTACAACAGGTAGAGAGCAGGGACCCCTTGCTGCACACATCAACTACAAAGGTAGAGAGCAGGGACCCCTTGCTGCACACATCAACTACAAAGGTAGAGAGCAGGGACGCCTTGCTACACACATCAACTACAAAGGTAGAGAGCAGGGACCCCTTGCTGCACATCAACTACAACAGGTAGAGAGCAGGGACCCCTTCTGCACACATCAACTACAAAGGTAGAGAGCAGGGACCCTTGCTACACACATCAACTACAACAGGTAGAGAGCAGGGACCCCTTGCTGCACATCAACTACAACAGGTAGAGAGCAGGGACGCCTTGCTACACACATCAACTACAACAGGTAGAGAGCAGGGACACCTTGCTG
Source organism: Ridgeia piscesae (assembly GCA_025642075.2). Classification (NCBI taxonomy): domain Eukaryota; kingdom Metazoa; phylum Annelida; class Polychaeta; order Sabellida; family Siboglinidae; genus Ridgeia; species Ridgeia piscesae. The sequence continues at coordinate 506,965 of JAODUO010000042.1, forward strand.
CACACATCAACTACAAAGGTAGAGAGTAGGGACCCCTTGCTGCACACATCAACTACAAAGATAGAGAGTAGGGACCCCTTGCTGCACTTATCAACTACAACAGGTAGAGATTAGGGACCCTTGCTGCACACATCAACTACAAAGGTAGAGAGCAGGGACCCCTTGCTGCACACATCAACTACAAAGATAGAGAGCAGGGACCCCTTGCTGCACACATCAACTACAAAGGTAGAGAGTAGGGACCCCTTGCTGCACACATCAACTACAACAGGTAGAGAGCAGGGACGCCTTGCTACGCACATCAACTACAACAGATAGAGAGCAGGGACCCCTTGCTGCACACATCAACTACAAAGGTAGAGAGTAAGGACCCCTTGCTGCACACATCAACTACAAAGGTAGAGAGTAGGGACCCCTTGCTGCACACATCAACTACAAAGATAGAGAGTAGGGACCCCTTGCTGCACTCATCAACTACAACAGGTAGAGAGCAGGGACGCCTGGCTACGCACATCAACTACAACAGGTAGAGAGCAGGGACCCCTTTCTGCACACATCAACTACAACAGGTAGAGAGCAAGGACCCCTTGCTACTCACATCAACTACAACAGGTAGAGAGCAGGGACCCCTTGCTACGCACATCAACTACAACAGGTAGAGAACAGGGACCCCTTTCTGCACACATCAACTACAAAGATAGAGTAGGGACCCCTTGCTGCACTCATCAACTACAACAGGTAGAGAGCAGGGACGCCTGGCTACGCACATCAACTACAACAGGTAGAGAGCAGGGACCCCTTTCTGCACACATCAACTACAACAGGTAGAGAGCAAGGACCCCTTGCTACTCACATCAACTACAACAGGTAGAGAGCAGGGACCCCTTGCTACGCACATCAACTACAACAGGTAGAGAGCAGGGACCCCTTGCTACGCACATCAACTACAACAGGTAGAGAGCAGGGACCCCTTTCTGCACACATCAACTACAAAGATAGAGTAGGGACCACTTGCTGCACTCATCAACTACAACACATGACACCAGTAACAGGTACATGACACCAGTAACGGATACATGACACAAGTAACTGGCACAACACAAGAAACTGACACATGTATCTGACACCTGACACCAGTAACTGACCCACACATGACACCTGTGACTGACACGTAAGACCAGTAAATGACAAACAACGCCAGTATCCGATACTACATCATTAACCGACACGACACTGGTAACTAATATATAACACCAGTAGCCAACATATGACACAAGTAGATGATGCATGACACCACCAACCGACATATGATACCACTAACCAACACAAGAAACTAGTAACCAACACAACACCAGTAACCAGTATTTGACACCGTTAAGTGACACACGACACAAGTAATTGACATGACACCAGTACCTGACACTTGACACAAGTAACCAACACAACACCAGTAACTGACATGACACCAGTAACCGACACAGCATAACACCAGTAACCAACACAAGAAATCAATAACCAATAAAACACCATCAACTAAATGTAGCCGTGGGTATACTCACAGACCAAGTAGAACATGACAACGAGACCCTCAGTGCTCTGTGTCTGTGCAGTAAACGTTTCCTCCGTCAGTCGCTGGACATGTGTGTGGTCAAGACTGCGACCGTGGATCACACGCACAGTCTTTGACACATCATCATCCTCGTCCAGGAGTGGGTCTTTGTAGTCGTCATCATCATCATCGTAATCGTCATCGACATCAACGTAATCTATCATACCAACACGACAACATTAATCACTATTATGTATTCACACATTAATTATTAGTGATTAAATTTTTTTTCACAGGTAATCAAACATGGACGTAGGACATAACTGTGAGCAATGCACCTTTGCATACAGATAGTATACGACATATATCTAAGTTCACTCTGACAGACCACCACACCTGACTCATCCTTGGTATCTGTCATTTTGGCCCTTGCTCGCCTCCTAGGTAGCAGTGTTGTCCACAGTTTTCTGTCAAGAAATCTTTCTGGCATTTCAGCCAGTGGCATCAATTCCCATTCCGTCTAGTCAAACGTGAAACAACCATTTCTGTAATTCTTATTATCGTCATGTTTTGATGTTCAGAAGTGGAAAGTTTATGACCATATTTGTAATGGGGTGTTTCTGATCTGTAAGTACATAACATTTAATTTGCCACAAACAGACCTAATACAACTGTAATGGTCGCTTAATTACTTTAATGAAATAAAAATTCAACATTATTTTTCCCAGTTTTTAACACAAATGCAAAACTGACAATTATATAATCAACACAATGATTCACAGATTCAACCAGAGCGGACAAAATTGTCAAGAGACACAAATGCAATCTTCAGGTGGTATTCTGCCATGAGTTGGAGAATATAACATTCATCATTATTTGACAACTCACCTTGTCTCTTAATTTTAAGCTAATCATTGACAAACCAACATTTTCCTTAACTCCGACCTTTTTCACATCAAATTTAGTCCTGAAAGAGCAAATAAACCAGCGCTTCAGTATCAAGATTTCTTATGTTTATTTCATACATTAGCAGATTGTAATCATCCATTCTGTTTCAAACCAGGTAATCCTTGACACAACCAAGAACACAGATGTGTTTAAAACTATTAAGTAACATTTACATTCCAAGAGAGAAACATTTAATATTAGTTAACCTTCATTGTTATTACAATAATGAAATATTACCAAATTATACTGTTACTTTAATGTAGTAATTAATGTACTACTAATGTGATAATATAGCATCTCACAATGATTGTTCTCTCTGTTGCTGCTAGAGTATTATGATAACCATATAATGAAAATTATGCTAAACTAGTTACCACCCATTCATCGCACAAACCCAAGCACACCAGATGTAACTGATACACTTTCATCTTACATTTCTGCATTTGGCAAATGTCTCATGTCCCCGTAATGTGAATGTTGAGTCACAGTGGCGTCCTCTGGAGAATAGCTCATCAGAGGAAGCAACCTTGTTGCATATCAATAACTCCACATAACTACCTAGTTCTTAATGCATCCCTATCTGGTAGATCAATCACTGTGGTTAAAGAAAATTAATGAACATAAAAAGCAGCAACTGAACCCTGCACTTGTGTGGCGATACTGCTAGGCTGTTCCCTAATTTAGCACATTAACATACAGATAACAAAATGATGGTGTTAAGTATAACAATATGACTCACTTGTCCACAATTAAAAATCCAATCAAGCCTCGATATTTTGGTACGAACGATTGTATTTCCATTTTTAGATCATCAACACGGTCACTGCTGGCAATGAAGGCGACTGTGTGCATGTCGTTCTGCTCATACAGGGTGTGATTACTGCCCGGTATTGTCAACTAGTAACATAACAAAATAACATGGCAATCAACCAACCAACAAACAAAATGGCTGATTTGTATATAACACTACACTGTATTGTTAACTGAAGAGTTATTCTTTGGGAACTAGTGAACTTGAAAGCGTTTCATTGTCACACTGACAAAACCATAGTATCTGTGATTAAATGAGCAAGATTTGAGCAATATTCATACAACACAATACAACAGTAAGGGAATATGGGTCTGATGGGAATCCATAAAAAACTAAATGATCAACTACTACCCACAGCATATTATTATCAAAGACAAATGCTTTAGTAATTTCTTGTAAACAATAAAAAATGCATTTTTACTTTTCTCATTTGGCTTTCTATTTGTTAAGAAACATAACATATCTAGTTTGACATATTCGCTTGTTGATGTAAATGCACTATTAATGTTCAACTAAATCACCTACTAAATTACTTCCTGATCAAAAAGCAGTGACAAGATGGCACATTAAACCTGACACAATGTAGAATATTTAATCTAGAAGTTATTCTGTTCACAGATTTTCAAATTACATGATCAAATGATCATTGCCAATGATTTAAAAAATAACTCATTCCCTAAACTATTCATATATTACAGACTTGAAATATATAACGTCATAGTAATTTTTGTATTATACATTTATATACTTTACTCAATATCAAAATTATAGTTCACATTATGCAAGTCATTGAGGATTCTACATAATATAGTGCATCAGCATCAATCATCTCACAGAATCAACACAGTCCCACACAACCAACATAAAACACCAAGACATCTACACAACCCGATAGAACCAGCACAATCCCACACAACCAACATAAAACACTAAGACATCTACACAACCCCGCAGAACCAACTCACTTACCACGGGTTCGATATCAATGTTCTGCAGGAACCGTCGAATAGAAAGTAGGTCCCACTCATCTCTGTACTTTGTCACACTGCATGGTTTCTTATCACTTTTTGCCTCTTTGCAGTGCAACACCCATATTTCGACATCGTCATGTGGCTTATGTCCACTGCAAGAAGGTAATATTAAAGTTATACTGTGTCTCTGATTATTGTATGCAGTTGGAACTGGATGAGGCAGAGTCAAGGGTAATATATATATATATATATATATATTATATATATATATATATGTGGCAATCAAAAAGGTAAATTAGTGACATTGATGCCAACAGGTTTGCTTTTTGTGTGGTTACATTTTGCATTCCATTTGTATTTTGTGACAATCTTTTTTTATACATATTTTAGATGCAATCATGAGTTGTACGATGAATACCCTTTTAAGGACATTAAAATGAATTGAATTAAATATATACATATGTATATTATATAATCAAACAATGCCATAAGGTGAGTGGGCTACTCAAATGGATGTTCAGTATAGAGAGGAGTGATAGATATATATATATATATATATATATATATATATATATATATATATATATATATATATATATCATACATACCTGAGTATGTACATATATATATATATATATACATTTATATACATATATTATAATCAGACAAAGCCATAAGGTGTGTGGGGGTACTCAGAAAGAGTCAAGATGGTCAGTTATCATGAAAAGTTGACAACAGTTTTTTTGTAATATAAACATTACAAAAACATACAGCACGGCATGGTAATGGTGGTCACAGCAACCACCTCATTGACAGGTACCATGGAAACCCAGCTTTTACATGTGTATCTTCAAAATTATGGAAGATACAGGCAAATAAAGGGTATTTTTTCTCTCCATTTATGGAAGTTTTTTCTGTAGTATTATTTATACTAACACGAATTATGCATTAACCATAACCACAGGTGTGTAATTTCTTTACCCATTTAATGGTGTATAGTTCGACAGTCTTCAAAATATGCCAGCGTTTTGTTGAATGGGCACGCCGCAGGAACAGTATATGTGGTGGGGTAGTTTGGCCGATACTGAGCATATGCACATTTTCAACAAAGCATATGCAAGGGTAAATAATAAAGTACACAAATACTAATTGTATCTACGTGGGATAGTTTTTGATAATACCGACCGAATGATATAGACATACTGATTTTGGTCAGAGTTTTAATATCAGTGAACATTTTTTTCACACATTCACCTAGTATTACTTAAAGTATGTGACAATGATCAATTACAAATTCAGCCATTTTTCCTTCTATTCATTATGACGTTTACACATTTGGTGATACCGAGCGTATACACCAGACAGAGCACATGCAAATCAGACATCTCAGAAACGACGTACTGCTGCAATTACCAGAAGGGGTGAGGACACAATGAAGGCAATAACCAAATCACGGATGATGTTGGTAACGGAATTTCTGAGGAGATAAGATAACAGCAATGAGTTACCTGGAAAGAATGGTCAAATCATGGTTATTAGACAACCATTTTTATCACTGTCCAAATTTAAAACCAAAATCCAACCCGGGAGTTCCACCCACTGAAATTCAGCGACATTAAGATGTCATTTTTAAAATTGCCATTAAAAAAGCATTTTTTTCAAAAGGGCAGAGGAAAAAACGTTTTGCAGAGCAATACGCCAAAAGCAAAAAAGACAAATGCCCCAAACTCAAAAACTAAAAAATTTCCAAAGAGCTATCCCATATTAACCTCAAAGAAAATACGAAAACCCCAAGGGAGAAAACTTTTTAAAGAAATGGACAAGACAAGACCAATCAAATATAAACTGTGCATGAAGAAAGACATGCATTACAAGACTACAGCAAAAAGTGAAGTGGTAGAGGACATTGACACATTCTCCCAAACACTGATGAGAGAACTCCTAGAATTCAGAGCACATTGTCACAGGGCCTTCACACAGTATGAGGAAATCAGACATCTCAGAGGTAAATTTAAGCCTATGATGGAAGCCACATGTCAGGTGGACTATGCAAGGAACAGGCAGGTGGACTGTGCAAGTACAATGTATGTGGATGAGATAGGTTCTGGGTGTTATGATAATGCGCAGATAAGTATCCATCCGATGGTATTGCACTACAGAGATGAAGATGGGGATATGAAGGTTGTGAGATTTGTTGGCCTGTCAGGTATAATGGCTCACTCGGTGCCTTCTACATTCACCTTTCTTAAAGCAATGATGTTAGAGCTACACCAAACTATGCTGTTATTAAACACCATCCATTTTGTGACCGACTGTCCAAGTTCTCAATACCAAAATAGCTCAATCTGCGGGTTAGTTGGCCAGGCCCAACTGATTCGTACACCAAATAACGAGGTGAAACATCCCTTCGTTATTTGGTGTACAACGTGTCAGCCGAGTTAAAAGAGAACTGCATTTCTTCAGAAATGGTGATGATCGGAAAAAATGCACGTACCTGTCGCAGAGCAATACGCCAAGGCCAAGCAAAATAAGACAAATGCCCCTTAGAACAAGTATTTCTATTTTGAAAATACTAATGAAGAATGCCTTTCAGCGATACCGAGCGTATACCTATTTTAACCAGCCTCATGAAGACTACAGATGACAGTATCCGCATACGATGGCATGACAAATGTCTTTAATGTAAAATAACAAGATAATGTCACCAAAGGAAGATATATAGAAAATATCACCAAAGGGAAAGGACAAGATAATGTCACTGATGCAAACAAATGCCAGCCAGCAAAAAAGAATGGGATTATGACAACAAAGAAAAGAGATAACATAATGCCACTAGGAAAACAAGAAAATAACAACAGGGAACAAGATACGACAATGTCACAGAAACAATATGAGACAATGTTAACAACAGAACGTGTCAACATGGTACCCACGGTAAACCTTTGATGCATTCTACATTTGTCGTCAGAGCAAACTGAAACCGGTCCTTGAATGGGTAGGCAAGTTCCATCACAATTCGGTGATCTGTCAGCAAACAACATTTGTGTGAACAGAGTAATAGTGGCTTCTCTACCGGCAACTGTAGCAATAAATATCAAGTACAGTGTGTGTGTGCATGCATGCGTTTACATTTGTGCATGCATGTATGCATGCCTGGGTGCCCATGATCTTTGTTTGCATGCATATGTTATACGGTTACACTGAACAATCACTGGTAAAATTAATATCCTGCCTTTGTGACATGTGCAGTACATGTAGTCTGAGGCTGGGATAAATAGCATGCTGAGCAGCAGTACCTCAAAACAGGTGACTGATGACTACTGAAATGAGGTCAACTGTGATGATGTCACTTGTCTATTACAGGCAGTGGGCAATACACAGCGCAATTAACTGCACATGTGTGCATGCATGCACGACAGGGTACATGTGTGAATATATCCGTCAGATGTACACTACTGTGCATAAGACCCACACACAATACCACAATTCAATGTGCATATATATTGTTCATGGCTCCAAGATATGGTTATGTTGTAAGAAATTAACTTACTTTGCATATCAATTGAAACGTACAACATTTCAACCTATCATCTACAGGTCATGGTCACGTTTGTACTGGTGTCACATGTGTTGGCTCAGGTTTTGGCAGGGTAATTTGGTTGTAGATGGCAGACAGGTCCCTAGTCTATGTTCATGGTAGGGGCTCTTTGTTTGACATACAGAGCCTCCTTCACTTTTCTCTTGTATCAGTTGGATTCTCAGGTCTGTACTTTGGTGTTATCCATGGACATTGAGTGTCCTGTGGCCCAGCAACGGTCTCCTACTCCTGTTGGTTTGTCCAGGTTTGTGTCTTCTTTGAACCTCTGGCTGAGTGGTCTCATAGTATCACCAATGTATGTGTGGCTGCTGTCGTTGTCACATGTAATGTTGTAGATGGTTCCACATTGGTGTTCTTTCTGTGTTTTGTTCTACCATCGAAGGGAGGGTGTTAGCTGGCTTATGGTACATGTGTATGTTGTGTGACTTATAAATCTGGCCAAGTTTTCTGGTAACCCTGCAACGTATGGTAGTCCCAAAATAGTGAATATATTCTTCATGGCTCCAAGATATGGTTATGTTATAAGAAATTCACTTATTTTGAAGCAAACTGTAGAAACGTACAACATTTCGATCTGTAGGTGACCAGTTGAAACATTGTGTTTCTACAAATTTTGCTTCAAAGTAAGTTAATTTCTTACAACAGGCCCAACATAGGTCGGCTTTCTTGGGTTCGATGGTGAACTGCTGTTGATATGTTCAGTGAACTCTTCCATGTCGTGTTCATGAGGTATGGTGAATGTGTCATCCACATATCATAGCCACAATGATGGGGGGTCAGTGCTGTAGAGATGGCTAATTTATTAAATTGTTCCATGTAGCAATTAGTTACTAGGGGAGATATGGGTGACCCCATAGCTGCACCATGTGTTTGCTGGTAATATCCACCTTCATATGAAGTAGGTGGTATTCAGACAGAAGTCGAGGAGCTCAACTATCTGTGGGATGGTCATTTCCGTGCAGCTGGTTAGGGTGTTATCTTCTTGTAGTCTCTCTGTGATGACTTCCAGTGCCTTGTCCACAGGGACACTGGTGAAAAGTGCTATGACATCATACAACACCAGTTTCCGAGCAGATGGTATTTCTAGACAGGTATTTCCTTGGTGTTTTTGATGCCGTGACAATTCTTTCCCACTAGGGGGTAAGGATGCTAGCCAGGTATTTGGGTGCATTGTATGTGATACTGCCACAACTGGATACCATAGGCTTAAGGGATGCGTTGCTTTTGTACCTTAGGTGTCCCATACAATTTGGAGGTTCTTCTGAATCTATAGTATAGTATAGTATAGTACAGTTTGTCTGAGATGGATCCATTTCTCTTCCACTTCCTTAGGATGTTGATCAGTCTGTTTTTGTATGTATATGTGGGGTCTTTGCTAAGTCTGGTGTATGTATTCGTATCGCCAACCATGTCAGTCATTTTCATTCTATATTCGGTAGTGTTCATTATTAACGTAGCTCTACCTTTGTTTGCAAGGAGTATGATGATCAAGTTCTTTTTCAGTGTCTGTAGAGCTACCCTCTCCCCCTTGCTGATATTAGATTTAAGGAGCTTAGATCGTTTGATGGTGCGTACAACCTCCCCTCAGAGTTCTTCTGCCACAGTCTCTGTCATGTATTTAGGAACTACTTTAGTACCGGCTATGATTTCTTCGACCAGGAGGATAGTCAGGGTAATGGCAAAGTATAGATCGTTCATCATCACTAATCTGCCTGGCGCTCAGGTTCATTACCCACCTGTTTGTCACTTCGTTCTTAGTTTGAGATTTGTTGTAAGTTTCTCGAAATTGTATTGTTTTTGTGACCTAGTTTCCTCGAATGTGTGCAACCGCAAGCAACTGTTATGCTTCCGCCATTTCGTCACTGTTCAAGATGGCTTCCACCTGTTGTTTATCCGTTGTTAGGGATTCGTTCAGTTTATCAATCATGTATATACACTGCCATAAGCTTACACCGAGAAGCTGTAATTCTGCTTTCTTTACAATGTGCTGCGCTCTTACGCCAGTTATGTTTGTGTTCAGTTTTATGCTTGTCGGAGTGATCTTATATCGAGAATCCAGCTGGCACAATAGCAAAGCGAAGGAGGCTATATACATATCTCAAACACCTGCCCGCCATCTACAACCAATTATCCCGCCAAAACCTGAGCCAACACACGTGACACCAGTACGTGCGCAAGACCTGTAGATGATGGGTCGAAATGTGGTACGTTTCAAAAGATATGCTCCAGAGTAAGTTAATTTCTTATAATATAATTGTGTGCATCTATTGGCAATCCCATCCTCACGTGCCAGTGATAGCTGTTGCTGATTACATCAGTACCAGTCAGCAGTACCCATGGCTGATCCATTTGCAAAAAATATGAATTTAAACTTGGTTGTCCTTAATTGCTAGTTCAACTCAGTTAACTCCCACACTTCGTGTAGAGGATCCACCAGGGCTAGTTTTGTATAACAAACAGCTCTGGTTGCGAGGATGGGCAATCCTTGTTTGAACACTTTTTTATGGCAATTCTTATTCAGACAATTTTTGATCAATTTTTAAGGGAAATATTTGTTTGGCAAAATCTCATTATAGCAATCACTAATCAGAATTCTTATTTGGACCATTCTTGTTGTTAGGACAAATCTTGTTGAAGCAGGTTTTTCAAAACAATTCTCTCTGCAGAACAACAACCATGTAAAACCTGTGTCAACCATAGGAGCCAATAGAATTCTACCTCACCATAACTTCCAGTTCCTTTGATTCTACTGTATACAACATCTTGTTTCCCAACATTTGTCTGTTCAAGATATCTGAGATCACCTGAAGTCTTAATTATTGGCACTTCTTCCAGTAAGATGCTCCTGGAATCAAGTAACAGCAGCACCACAGTGTAGCAGTGAGATTAAACATAGCAGCAATAGCATAGCAACAGTAACAGCTGTCAGAGTTCAAAAGGACTTTTGTGCTAACATCTTCAAGATTTCAATGTAGTTTAATTTTCATTTCATTTACAATGTCATATATTACTGTTGGTATGTGTAAATTGTGATGTTTGCTTAAAAATAATGTTAGTATTTACTAGACATGCACATGTCTATACAATATATGGTAAGTTGCACGTACCATATATTTATACAGCATTCACCTCTGGCACGTAAGGATGAACATTTATAGTGAGAAATGTTAATACATTAGTAATAAGTGTGGCTTTAGCTAACATTAATTATTGTTCAAACAAGTGATTTTATTATCATCAAACCAAACTATTAAAGAATTAAAACAATAACAGCCAAAAATTATAAATGAAATTATCAAACAAATATGTAGACTTTCCATTACAAATTGATTGCAATTTTTATTTGAAGATAATGTTATTTATTGCCTGGATTTCCCAGTGATCAGGTGAGAAAAAAAAATGTACTTCTTTGTTTTTTAGTTAACTGAATTTGTTCAAGTATTAATTTTTAATATATTTCAGGCATGAGACACAACAAGTTCAATAGTTAAAATGCTAATAAAGATGTGTTACTTACTGTAATACATTTGAGACGATGGAGTCGATGTCAAGCATACTATCCAGTGCATGTTTACTTAATTCCTTGCCATGTCTGTATCAATAAAAAAAAAGGACCAGCATCAATTAAGATTTAGATGACTTGTTGATATGAGTTTGTCATGTTCTCTTGGAAGGCATTGTATGTTATAAAATATTATATATGCAACATATGTCAACAAGTTAATATTTGTGATATACTTCACATGTCAGTCACAATGTGCACTCATGATGCTTTCACATCTTAATTTGTTTATTATGCATAAAGTCAAGGTCAAACATCATATCAAACTTGTGCAAATTCAATTAATTCTGTGTCATGCGTGATCAATAATAATGTGAGTTAACCCTGTCTTGCCATTTTAGAAAACACATTACATGTCACAAAATATACAAGATTCATCAAAGTTAAATATTTGCATTACATACTAGCTGCTAAGGATGGGACAAATCTGGAATTTCACTCAAATCGAATACGAATATTTAGTGGCTTCACATTCTATTAGATTATTGAATTCTGTCGAGATTTCTTGCCGGGACGCAGTGTCATCCTGTGGCCATGGGCATAAGTCTGAGCCGGAGTCATTGGCATCGTGGCCACACACATCAATCTTCTTGTCTACTTTCTAACCAAACCATGAAAATGACTTCTTACACCTGCCAAATTTCTACTTATATATCTTATGTACATATAGACACTCTAAGTTACAAAATTAAATCAGTTACATTCCTGTAAAGAATAAAATTAACAAAACAAACTTGCACAAAACTTAACATAACCTGCAGTGGCTATGCACAGCTCAGCAATTACCGTAACACTGGTAATTTATTGCAGGTGTTGCTACATAAATGACATTCCAAAATTCTGGTTTTTATCTTAACCCTAACTAACCCATAGCTAACTTTAGCCAATCCTAAACTTACCCTAAACCCTATCCTGGCACTGCTAACAAAGACCCCTCGACATAATGCCAATGTTACGGTAATCATAGAGCTATGTGTAATCGCTGCTGATGACACCGAGTTGCTCTGGCGAGTTTAGTGTGAGTTTGTTTTTTGTAAAGTTTATTTGTTTCAATAATGATAATGATTTTATTTTATAACCATGTGTGTGATGAATATAAGATATGTGAGTAGTTTGGTGGATGTATATATTGTTGTTTTCATAGTTAGATCAGAATGTAAAACATTGCCCAGACCGATTTTGCAGCAGAGGACATGACGAAAAATATTTGAGCACTATTTGTAACATTTCATGTCGTATGGCATATTATTAGAGATATCGGCTTTATCACACACCACATACAATCGGCTTTATCACACACCACATACAATAAGTACATGACATATAGTAGTGGTTGAAATATAATATATACACACGCACGCACGCACGCACACACGCACGCACGCACGCACGCACACACACCACCACCACCACCACCACAGCACACACACCACCACCACACCACACACACCACCACCACACAACAGTACACACAAACACCACCACCATACCACACACACACACCAGCACACACACACCACCACACCATACACACCACCACCACACCACAGTACACACAGAACACCACCACCACAATACCCAAACACACCACCACCACCACACCACAGTACACCCAAACACACCACCACCACACCACAGTACACACAAACACACCACCACCATACCACAGTACACACAAACACACCACCACCATACCAAACATACACCACCACAACCACCACAGCACACACACCACCACCACACCACACACTACCACCATACCACAGTACACACAAACACACCACCACCATACCACAGTACACACAAACACACCACCACCATACCACAGTACACACCACCACCACCATACCATACACACCACCACACCACCACCACCACCAGAGCACACACACACACACACACACCACCACACCACAGTACACACCACCACACACAACACACACCACACCACCACACACACCACCACACACACACACACACACACCACCACCACCACACACACACACACACACACCACCACCCCACATTACACACAAACACACCACCACCATATCAAACATACACCACCACCATACCACACACCACCACCACACACACACACACACACACACACACACACACACACACACACACACACACACACACACACACACACACACACACACACACACACACACACACACACACACACACACACACACACACACACACACACACACACACACACACACACACACACACACACACACACACACACACACACACACACACACACACACACACACACACACACACACACACACACACACACACACACACACACACACACACACACACACACACACACACACACACACACACACACACACACACACACACACACACACACACACACACACAACAACACACCACACACACACACACACACCACCACCACCCCCAAACACACACACACCACCACACCACACACACACACACACACAACACACACACACACACACCACACACACACACACACACACACACACACACACACACACACACACACACACACACACACACACACACACACACACACACACACACACACACACACACACACACACACACACACACACACACACACACACACACACACACACACACACACACACACACACACACACACACACACACACACACACACACACACACACACACACACACACACACACACACACACACACACCACCACCACCACCACCAGAGCACACACACACCACCACCAACCACAGAGCACACACACACCACCACCGCACCACAGTACACACACCAAACTACACACTTGCATTACACACCACACACCACAGCACACACACACCATCACCACCACACACACCACCACCACACCACACACACCACCACCACCACCAAACCACACACACAGACAGCACCACCACCACAGCCACCACCACAGCACATACGCATTTTTTCAGAGTGATAATAAAAACTTGCACACAACAGGGATTCCCCTGGGATAAAGATTTGCGCAACAAAGATTTTTTTACTGTGATTTTATAATTTTACAACTTGACTGGATCGTACACTTGTTGTCCGCTACAGTTCCCCATAGACTTATTATTGTACATTGAAGGATTGATCGAATCTCGCCCAAGCAAGCAATATTACTTGGATGGACAAAAAGAAGGCAAACTGCTGGGCCTAGGAGTGCACCCAAGACCGAAGATAATAAAAAGGGCCAAACACTGGTGAATGTAGCATCACTGTTGCGGATGCACTCGCTTATGAGGCTTAAACGATAATATTTTCAGTATCATGTGCAAAATATTACAATTTTATTAAAACAGATTTGGGGTACATAAAATGTCAAAAAAGGCATGAAGAGTACATGCATTTCTTTTTCCAGGGTGATCCTTGGCACACAGTACTGAAATAACTGAAGAACAAAAGTCAAAGTGAAGCTTAGGTATTTAGTATATATTTAAAATCTAAAATATTGGCCATCGATCAATCTTATCCTTTCACAAATCTGATTCTTTTAAAAGGTTTATACATATTTCAAGTGTTATATGTATTTTTGCCATGAGTCTGTTTATACACAAGCACATATGCATAGGTGCATGCAAATACATTTATATATGCCCACGTAAGATGTCGTGTGTAGTATCTTACCTAAATGTGTAGATAAATTGTTTTATTTCCGGCTGGGCACAGAAGTCAGGTATTGGATATATGCCACAGTCAACCTGGCAAACAACATTCACATTACTACAAGTTTAGTCAATATTTTTCATCAGTGATAAGTCATTTTTTATCTAAAACATTTCTAAGTACCAGGGTAACTGATACAATACCTACACAATTTCATTAACCTTACCAAGATGGTTTCTTTCGTACAACTCAAAATCTATATTTTTAGAATTAAAATATGTATTTATAAGTAACATACTTACCTGGCTCCGTCGCTTCACAAGGTGCAATAGACTTGGTCATGCCCAAGTTGCTCGCCATAATTAATAAAATGAAATAATTACCTATCCCCACAGCTCCTACCACCCATCCAATCACTGAGTCTCTTTTCTTCGCACTTGCCAAAAAGGCTCATACTGTGATAGGTAATCTCCCTATAGCGGGGAAGGAGGGAGGATTATATGGTGAAGCAATGGAGCCAGGTAAGTATGTTACTTATAAATACATATTTTAATTCTAAAAATATAGAATTTATTGCCTAACATAGACTTAGCCTGGCTCTGTCGCTTCACAGGGTGCAGAATCTAGGTGAATCGATGGTGGGATATAGAAAATGTTACTTCTAATGATCTCTAATGTTGGGTGCAGAATTGATTCTGCAGCCACTACAGGTCCTAGTTGAATGAGATCGGCAGAATAGAGAGATAGGTCCTTGAGATAAAGGTCGGTGAAGGTGTTATAACAACGCCAGGTATCAGCTCGCAGAATCTGTTCCATGGAGGCCTGTCTGTGGAATGCGAGCGATGTAGCCATGGATCGTACCTGGTGCACCTTAACCTTGTGGGACTCAAGGAGAGGTGTAGTGGAATTTGTGTAGTACTCCAGAATCGTTTCCGGAACCACCCGGACATTGTGGATGGTACAATGTCTCGTTTATGCCCTGGTTTGAACGACACAACGAGGAGGCGCTTGTGCTCTCTCTAAGGCATGGACCTTTCTAGGTAAAATCTTAGTGCCCATATTGGGAACAGGAGTCGGTCTTCAGCTATGCATAGCTCAACTGACGGTCAAATGTTGGAATTGTGCATGAAAGCACGCATGTCGAGCCCTTGCCCAAAACTTGCGTCTTTGATATGAATGACAGGTCCGTTGTAGTCAGGCATGTTCAAAGGCATGGATTTCGCCCCGACGTTTGCCGGAAGCAAGCCCAATGAGGAAAACTGTCTTCCATGTAAGCAGCTGATCCGATGTTTGATCTAGCGGTTCGAAAGGTGGTTTTGTCAATGCTGACAAAACTTAGGTGAGATTCTACTCTGGAAATTGACATTGATGGTGCCTGTTGCATTTCGATGTTTCGAAGTAGCGACTTCAGTGCAGGATTTTGTCCTACTTCCGCACTGGAAGTGGCACGAAGAGTGTTGGCGATTGCTATCTGATAGCCTGCAACGGTCGAAATAGCCAAATGTTTCTCCGTGTGAAGGTGGAGAAGACAATCCGACACTACACTCTCAGTAGCCGAGAGTGGACTGATGTGTTGTATGTTACACCAAGCAGTGAAGATCCTCCACTTGGACTCATAGATCGACAGAGTAGACTCTCACTGGGGTTTATTGACACGGGAGGCAATGTCGACCGAACGGTCTCTGCTGCAGAGGGTATCCCGGATACTTTCCACGTTTGTAGCTGGAGATTGGACATATCTCGATGGATCTGACCTCAAGGCTGGGATAGTAACCGAGGAATGTTGGGTATCTGGAGTGGGGATTGTACCAACATCCCTAAGAGTAGTGGGAACCATATTGCCTGGGGCCAGTGGGGGGCAATGAGGATCAGTTCGTACTGGTCCTTCTTGAGGACCCGTGGTAACAGAGCTGGTGGTGGATACGCGTATGTCAACAGTGCCTTCCAGCTCATTGACAGAGCATCTACTGCCATGGCTGATGGATCTGGAACAAGGGACACAAATAGTGGAAGCTTGTGATTCCACCTCGTTGCAAACAGATCCAATAATGGGATTCCCCATTCATGTGTCAGTGCTCGGAAGACAGACAGATGTAGAAACCATTCTGTACCTGACATCTGGGAAGAGCGTGACAGAATGTCTGCAAGGACTACCAATCTCATGTCATGCCCGGAGTACTATTTGGTTGGCCTGACTCATGAGGAGTAGCCTCTTGGTCCGTATGCACAGCTGTATTGACTGTGTTCCACCCTGCTTGTTGATGTAGGACACTAGAGTGGAGTTGTCTGACGCAACCAGGACTGTCAGACCCATAAGCTTCCGCAACCAATGGAGCATGGCTCTGTGTATGGCTTCTAACTAGAGTATGTTGATGTGAAGTGTTATCTCGGTTGTTGTCCATACACCGGACACCGTCAATGCATTCCAATGTGCTCCCTAGCCAATGTTCGATGCATCCGTGAACAACTGAGTGTCTGGTTCTGTCGGGGTAACTGGGGCTCCCCTCAGAACATTGTGGGCTGACTTCCACCATTGGAAATCTTCCTCCACCATGGGGGAAAGAGGTATCCACAAGTTGGTGGTTAAAACATTGAAATCCCAATGTGGAGAGATGCAATGTTGGGCTTCGCGGGTGTGCAGCCGTCCCAGAGGAACCATTTTTTCTGTGGACGCAAAGAGACCGAGCAAAATCTGCCACGTATGAGCACATCCTCCTTGGCTTAGCAGGAATGAGCAAATCAATGCTTGATTTGTGATATCGATCCAGAGTTGGAGTGACCTCGAAGGAAACCAGTTCGAACTGGTATCCCAGAAAAAAGGAATTTCTGTTTTGGGATCAGTTCCGACTTCTTGTCGTGAATGAGGAGGTCCATCATGTGGCAGAGATTGAGCACTTGTACAGTATCTCGGAGGCACTGGTCGTGAGATGGTGAATAGATGAGCCAGTCGTCCAGGTACTGACAGAGATTGATGCCCATCACATGTACCAGCATTTTGATCTCTGTCATAATCTTGGTGAATACCCAAGGTGCTAGAGAAATGTCAAACAGCAGTGCCCGGAATTGGTATATGGTGTCCCGAGTCTGAAATCTAAGACTTTTTCGGTACCCTCTGTGGATGGGTATGTGGAAATAGGTATCTACAAGATCGATGGAAGTGACCCAGGCGTCTCGAGGGAGAGATCGCCGAATGCTTTCCGCACTCTCCATCATGAAGTGGAGAATCTCTAGGAAGAGGTGACTGTAACACCCGGGAGATGTAGCGTCGCAGACTACCTCTACAACGTTGTTTTGTTGCATGGACTGTATCAGTGACCAGAGGGCTGTGTTGACCGAAGACGGAAACCGACTTCCAGAACATTGCACACCCACTCGCTGCATCTCCTTCATCTCCAGACACTGCAGAACAGGGACACAGCTCCCACCTTCCTTGTATGCAAAGGAGGTAACACGTGGTATGTCTAGAGGGTCGAAGGTCGCGTAATGATAGGGCTGACCGGTGCCCGAGTCCTGGGACACAGGTAGTCCTGACCTGTGTTGTCGTCCTCCTCGTTGGTGAAAGGGGCATCCTGAACCACGTCCTCTTATGGCCAGAAAGGGCTGCTGACATGAGAACGACAGTGGCATTGACATAGCAGCCTGCCGTAGTTACGTGGATCTAGCTGGTGCTGACCGATGTGGAGCAGCACGTGTATACCGACGGTAAAAGGTGCCGAGCCCCTGTATAGGGTCTCGTTGCCAACTGGCCACCTTGTCCCGCAACTGTAGCTTAGTTGCGAGCTCGTCGAATAGTGACAAAGCCCCAAATGGAGCAGTACGTAGGTGCTCCCGTTCCTCTAGTGGCACAACGCCTAGGATGTTGTAGGCGATGGCGCAATCCAAAGTAGCGCAGCAGTTGCCACTGACTGAGAGAACTGTAAAGTTGCCAACAGCTGTTCTGTGGATATGCTTCCAATGTCCACGTGGTCAATCAGTCCTTGTATGGACCAATTGAGGGCAGCTCCCGTCCAATCCTGGAAGGAGGAGATACATAGCCGTCGGCGTGTCATAGCTGCGAGGTCAGGGAAATACTTATGTTCCATGCCGAGTCGTGGTCCCCCCATCTGAGACCGAGAAATCTTGGTGAAGCTCTTATCTATGACAGGGGAGTCTCGTGAAAACAGAAAACCTGTAGAAGAAAGCTCTAACGGTGAGTGCAGAGCCTCTCTGGAGCGAAGTACCAAAGTAAATTGGTGTGAATTGCCCACCTGAGGTTTTTTTTATTCTTGCTGAATTTTCTGAAAGTGATTGATCATTGCCTCAGAAAAAGGAAAACCAGGCTGGGGGAGTGACCGGGATGGTATATTCGGTATTGTGTCAGTGCTAACAGACGTGGCACTGTGCGAGGGACAAGACTGTCAGTCGCCGGCAATTCATCAGAGAAATACGTGCTGACCAGGATGACCCATTCTGAATATGATATCTTGTCACATTGTTCATCCAGTTGTACAGTGACAGATTGTGGAGCTGGATCAGTGTACTGTTTGTCGACAGAACTCTAGGCACCATCGTTATCGACAGATTCTGCCGGTGTACGGCATGGGTACTCGCCTACGTAATGTCACTAGTCAGGAAGTCATGTCCGGGACTCACCTGTGTATTCCCGGGACCAACGTTTCAACGCCCAGTCAACCGTTAATTTCAGTGGAAGCGGCGTCGATTCAACGGTCGAAAACAGGCTCTTCCAGCCGCGAGTGTGATGCGGGTCGCGAAACAGGACCCCGTGTTGTGGAGCCGGCGAAGGCAAACTCCGGTTTTAATGCGCCTAATTTTTCCCATAATTGTAGCCTGTTTGTTCGGTTGCTGTCCCTGGAGACCGGGCGATCTCGACTACGTCGAGAAACGCAATTGTTGTAACGCATATTGACGGCACCCGGTTGTGATCAACTCCCAGGTTAACGTTAAGGCTGTGGCGGTTTCTGATTGCGTTCGGTCGGTGACCTGCGCTGAATAGGGTCAATCCCCGGCTCTCCGGCTTCGGGCTGACCTCTGGGCCTCCGGCCTCCTCTCTGTTATACCCTGAGGAATGTCACTGGTTTTCCGACCGGGTCGGGCCCGTCAGCGTAAGTCCATTGACATAGAACTGGGCCTCCGGGAGCACAACAGGGCCGATTATTCGTGCCCTCGATGATGGTTGAACCGTCGCTAATCGCGCATTGGTAATACAGGCTGTTCGCGAAGACGGTTGAGAATATCTTCCAACCTGGACTAACGGTCACGGTCTTGGACCATCTTCGGGGATGGCACCGGAAAAAAACCAAGAAAGCTGCCGCGAGATATGCTACATATCTGTAGGCTAGCCTGCCTGTGCCTGCGCATCTAATAGCGAGGGTTGTAGCGATGTTACATGTGTCAGGCACCTGCGTTTCTGAAACGGAGCGGCGTTTATAGTATTCCATTCCATACTTAATCAGTCCACTGTGAACAAGTGTCGTACTTGTTGTTGACTGTAATACTGTGACAAGAGACACTTGTTCGGATAATTATCGCCGCAGCGCATGAGTCTAGTGCAGACGGTGGCGTGTTTGCGAGTCGTCCACCATTACAATTATGTTAAAATTTAAATGGCGAAGTCGAAAAATGGCTAATAACAGAAAAATACACCTGAAAAGTGGTCTGAAAACAGCCCATTATATTGCAGAAGTGAAAAGAAAACAATAAACCGTAACTTCGTTTAAACAAAATATAATATCAGCTCATAAAACTAATAAATACGGAGCTACGCGAAGGCAAGACTTAAACAATGGTGACGCCAAGTAAGAAGAGAAGAGACTCAGTGATTGGATGGGGTGGTGGGAGCTGTGGGGATAGGTCATTTTTTCATTTTTATTAATTATGGCGAGCAACTTGGGCGCGGCCAAGTCTGTTGCACCTTGTGAAGCGACAGACCCAGGCTAAGTCTATGTTAGGCAATAAATTCTGTGTTTGTAATGGTCTAATTACGTTGATATAATCCTCTGCTCTGCATAACTCTATGGGTTTCACCCTTCATAGTTCATATACAAATTGTGTTGCCTCTTGAATAATATTCTTTACACACAATGAATTAAAAAAAATAATGTAATTAGTGAAAATGTTCATGGACTTGGGAGAATAAATTAGATACAACCTCCGTGACATAACTGCACCTCCATGACACACCTAAGTAAATAGTTTGTTTGCAACATACTAAGTCCAAAATTAAGCCAGTATACATACAATATTGAGTCATTTATAAGACTGGTCAATTCATCTTTGTGTATTCCAAATAATATTAACTGAGTCATTTACAAGGCTTTTCTACTCACCTTTGCACACTTCACATGATATGTTGAAATCAGTATTTCACAAGAACTTTTTAAGGCTGGCAATAAGGTTTCTAAAAAACAAATACAAACCTCAATTATTGCTCAAACCTACAAATGGTTTATCATAAACAAGTATTTACCACACACGCATGAATGCACAAAACGCACGCACGCATGCACACACACATACACACCACACACACACCATACCATACACACACCACACACACACAAATACATTATATATATATATAAATATATATATACATACATTATATAGTACATACATCACACATTTGCTATGAAAGAAATGCATAGTTTTTATTTAAGTTTAGTGTAATTATATATTTTATAATGTTACTGTAACTATAACATTGAGAATAAGTAACATGATTTCAAATGTAACATATTACTAATTTATATAGTTAAACAGTTAGCTAAAAATTATTGTTGTGTCTAATGATGTCATACAACAGGTTATAAAAAATGTATATTAGAGATATGTCAGTTACTACTTCTCCAGATTGTCAATAAAAAACTTATAATATACGGCTGCACATAGTGCACTCAACATTGTACATTCTATTCTGCAAACACACCAGTTAGTCGCTTGAAGATGCCTAGGCAACATGGCCGACATTGAAATGGGAAAATTGGATATCAAAAGTACAATGTACACACTGATCAGGGAATTCTTTGGAGCAGTGGTTGTCTGAAGAGGATGCTTGCCCTCCCCAGTGCTCTTCTATTTATTTTAAATATCTTGCACTCAGAGTGACCTTGTCTAAGGATGGTAGCTGCACCACATGCATCAAAATTGCATCAACAATGGCAGCCTCTGCAAGACTGGAGAGAATGCTGAAGCAGTAGTAACCTATATGTAGACCAAGTATAGCTCATTCAAATCACTTGTACCTTCCATCTTTCTACACATATGTGAGATGTGGGCACTTCTGGATGATGCTTAGAAAAATATCAAAGCATTTCAGTCTAAATGCAATGTAGTATTAGACTTCAAAAACAAACATGAAAACAGCCACTTCATCCGATTCATAAAATTTCACATCATGCATCGACACATATATAGCAATTGTACATTTGCCGAGTCATAAAAATACAAAAAATGTGAGTCTTGTTGAACAAGATGAACAATTTGTTTTATCCATTTTGCATGCAGACATTAGTTTCACAGGAAACTTGGGATTGGTGGCACTACTTTAGGGTTCACTTGTGATGGTTGTTCTGATTTGGCAGACGGTTTAGGGTTAGGATTAGGGCTAGGTTGAAGGTACTTTTGACAAGTGTGTTTACATAAATTTATACATGCAAGGGGTAGCAAAAAAGACCTACAGTGGCATCACTTACCAGAGTTTCCTCTGATGAAAATAGTGTGTATGCACAAAAACAAGTGTACCGCATTTTCCCTAATAGATGCGCACTACAATGGAACCCCTCATTTAAGACCGCCCCCCAAATCAGATTGGGGTGGTCTTAAAAGAGGGGTGGTCTCTCGTGAGGGGTTTGCAACATTCAACACCAGGGGGCGCTTACAACGACTAACATCAACACTAGGGGGCGCTTACAACCACTAAGTAGTAAAATACACAAAATAAAAAGTAGAAAATAAAAAATGAGATAACATTAACAACAACAAAATTATTGATTCTGTTTATTTTATGTGTGACACGTTTCAGTATAAGTTTAATTTTGAATCGGTTTTTTTTCAAAATAATATCTGATAAAAGTATTCTCATTTTGAATCGGTTTTTTATTATATCTGATAAAAAGTATTCTCATTTAATTTATTTAAAATTTGGTTTGAGGGGCTAAAAAGTGCTGCCAGCTCACAGCGTCTGAGTAAACGCACCGCGGTCGCCATTTTGTTGTTCTTTCCAGCGCCCAAAACGATCTTTTACTTTCTGATCTAATCATGAAAACGACCTCTTACAGCCGCTAAACTTCCTCTCAAATAACTCATATTACATATACATAAGCTAGGTCATAAAATTAAATCATTTAAATTGCTGTGAAGAATAAAATTCATAAATCTAAATCGTGCTAACCTAAAGTCGACATCGCCTAGGCCGTAGATTACCGTGGCGTTACGTCGATATATTATCGCGGTGTCGCTAAATCTGGATTCCGGTTTTATCCTAAACTAACCTAAAACTTAGCCTACGTTTCTTAACTTTAATCATACACAAGTTTCTAAACTTTACTCATACACAATATGGATATTTAATCACAGAGTTAGCGTAGCCACCGACGGTGACCATGTCCGCCATGAATGATGTCTTGCTGGTGAGTTCTTGCGCGAGTTTGTTTCGTGAATTTGATTTGTTTCAATAATGTAAGTGATTTAATTTTATAACATAGTGTGTGTTTATGAATATACAAGATATGTGAGGAAAGTCTAGCGGCTGTTAGATGTCGTTTTCATAATTCAGGCAAAAAGTAAAAGATCACCAAAATGAATGGTCGTCATCAGGCGATTTATTGTTTTTATGGAGTTACGCGCATCCGTGCACGTTAGTCATGCGTTTAATGAGTGTTCATTGCTATAATTAGGTTAACAAATGTGCTGGCCACCTATCAGATGGTCGTTCGTCAGGGGTAAAATTCAAATTGCCATGGTCGTTGGTCGCGTCTGCCGGGTGGTCGTTGGTGAGGGAACGTTTATACAGCGTAGACATTCCGTCAATGAAAAAACGGTCGTAAAAAGCGGGTGGTCGTAAATGAGGGTGGTCGTTCGTGAGGGGTTCCACTGTACTTAATAGACACCCATCCCTTTTTTAGACGTGAAACAGTCCATGAAAATTTATTTAAAGCATGATGCAAAAATGCAACAGAGTAGACGCTACACTTATTAGCAAAGATGGCACCCAGACTAATTCTATTCTAATAAAAAAAATTGTGGGTAGGGCAACTGAACCGTTACAGGTGAGATTTTCGTAAGTAAATATATGGTAAATGTAAATGCTTACCACAAAGAGGGATTTAATTTTAATGTATGGTACTATCAGAGAGGCCATCACGTGCATCAAACAAATGGCAGATTTGTTTACGCTGGATTAAACGCTGACTGTTCGCGTAGTTTCTAAGCGACAACACAATTACGACATATTCGATGGAAATGTGCAAATGAATTTGACTAGAGACAAAGTTGAGATTGTCATCCGTTTCACAACTCCATTCCAGATGAATCACCCACGGGCGAGGAATGCGACTGGCATCAACCAACTTTGATAACAAGAATAAGTCAGAGTAATTGTCATATAAATTCATATTCCGGCATATGTGTTTTAATTAGTAAGCTTTACTTCTATCGATAAATCAGACAGTTGACAATTTGAATAATTGCGTCTGTTATTGACTCATGGTTCGTTACAGTTCTAGTCAGAACAATGTACATCGTTATGTTATCGACATCAATATCATGTGTCAGACACTGATTTGACGTTTCGAATGCATATGGCCAATGCAGCGTTTACATGCAGTAAATCCACTCTATGTTCACGTTACATTTATTTAACATTATTAAAGCAATTTGAAGAACACGTAGATTATACCGAAACCATTAGACAGTAAACATGTTGATTTAAAAAGAAGAATGTCTCAGGTCATTCACTTGTAGCCACTGTACATATGTGTACATGCGCCTAGGTCAGACTTCGCTTAGCCTCGGTTATCCAAACCAGGGTTCGTGACTCTTGTTTGATGGCATTACCATGACACATAGCTTTATGTAGAGACCCGTCCACCCGTCATTTGGATGGGTAAAAACGAATATGGATGGGTAGAAATATGAGTGGACGGGTACAAAAATTAAGGAGCAAAAAAGTCTTCCAAAACCATAGATATTGTTAGTTATGCTTTGAAAGTGAGTGAAAATGCTGTCACATGTGTGTTTGTAGTCCATTTCAGGTCATCAGACACATTTAAAAGTTTGTAAACTGGCTTAACAGTTAACATCCATGTGTCCACCAAAACATGTGTGACTGGCAATAATTTTATCCTGCATAAAGCCATGCCATGACATCTGTCTCCCTACATTACCTAAGCTTAGCCTAAGGCTACACGTACAAAAACACACATCCTAAAGTATTTTTGTAGGCGCTTTGAGCTACCATGCAGTCATTAAACGTATGTGTGGTTGGTTCCCCCACATTTGCTGTAAAGCCTGTATATTAGTTAGTACTTGTATAACTAGGTGGTAAAATTTTACATTATTGTAGTTATTGCTCGTGTACAAACATACATTTGGACTTATGTTATCCTATTTATCAGCAAACTAGCCACGTTTCCGAGTCACGAGTTTATCTGGTAGTGTTGTCCCACATAAATTAAATTTGCATCACGCCCGGTCACGGATTATGGCTCACTGAAGTAAAGTGATCTGCGTTCGCATGCTATAAAAAATGGGAGACCATCAAAATGTGTCTCAAAACCTGTTTACCTCGTTTTAATTTAAGAAAATAACTTTGCTGCAAGTTTGTAAACGTCATTTTGCTGATAATTTTGCCGAAATATCTTACTAAAGATGTATGTAATATGAGTTCCAGCAAAGGCTGAAACTGAGAATGTCAGAGGGGCAGAAACTTAAGTTTTACTTTACCTTCTTCGCTCAATTTGTTGTCGTAAAAATACACCACCCGCACGTTCGGTGAATCTGTAAAGTTATTGAAATCTTTATCGGTTAGTTCCCGCACGTCTTTCAACTCTGCTGTTAGCGAGAAACCGCAGCAGATGCAACTTAAAAGGAGAATGCGAAAAAAAGCCATAGTCAACACACATCGACGTCTCTATACTTCGCAAGCGTCTCCCGCTCAAACAGGAAGACGCCGTGACTGGTGGAGCTGATCTGGGTCTCCATAGTAATAACTCGGACAAACAAATCCGGAACGACTGGAATAAGGGATCCTACCGGGTTTTACCACAAAAGCTTCCCCAGTAGCCGTTTATTGCGTGGCCGTCGCTACATGAGATTGTATTGTTTCAGACTAGGACATCAATTGTGTTTAAATGCAATTTGTTTGCAAGTCACAAATTAGGAAGCTAATGAAGACTGAAGTGGTGTACGTGGTCAGGGTCCCTGTCAGGGTCGTTCGCAGGGATTTTTCCAGAGCCAGAGCCAGAGCCAGAGCCAGAGCCAGAGCCAGAGCCAGAGCCAGAGCCAGAGCCAGAGCCAGAGCCAGAGCCAGAGCCAGAGCCAGAGCCAGAGCCAGAGCCAGAGCCAGAGCCAGAGCCAGAGCCAGAGCCAGAGGTGGTCATATACAAGGGTTGGGCGACTCCTTGTAAATAGCAATCTGACGTAGCTCGTAGGGCGACAGTTTGTATATATTCAGTATGCTCTACTATGTATATAAACCATCTAATATAATTCACACAGTACGGGCCTTTGTAAATGATACTTAAAATAAAAGATATACATTTGGTGTCGCCCAATATGTGTGTCGCCATAAGATAAAGTTAAAACTGAAATACACTAGTATTTTGTTACCACGTGTCTACTACTTTATTGTATTGACTGTAGGAGAGCACTGTCTTGTATATCATTTCTTACATTGTCGATTTATTTAATACACTTGTCTACTACGAGTGCACTTTCAAGGGTTTTAGGGCGAGGACATGTGCTCATGTCCACACGCTTTCCCCTTGCTTAGAACCTATAACTAGCATACTTTGTTAGAGTAGTTCATATGGTGGGTTTCCCCCACCTGCGTGTGGTCGGTTCCCACACCTTTGCTTTTAGTCTGTGTGTTTGTTATAACGTGTATAACTGTGATGACATTGTATACTATTGTATTGGAATTATTTTGTGCTAGAGTTGGCTTACTTTGAAGCTCACATACAAACATATATCTGACTTGTGTTTTCAGCAAACTAGCCACGTCTCTGTGTCACAAATGTTGTTGATAGAGTTGTCCCACATAAAAGTAGTTTTGCATAAATTTAACCTAATAGATGTTACATATTTAGCACAAAGATATCATACAGAAGAAAGACGATCAGTAAAATTACACTTTTTACATGTGCCGAGTTATTGATTTATCTCGAACAAACCGATGAGGCGAACAGGGCGTGTAAGTCTCAGGCGTGAAAACGAGGCTGGGGCAGTTGGGGCAGGAAATCCATATTGTCCATGTTAACATTATAGAACTTTGTTTTGTTGTTAATAATCGAACTGTTCCCAAATAGCGTGTTTCAGTTATATTGTCCGAATGATTATTACAAGCAGAAGCAATGGAACACTATGCCGGTGAGAATGATCACGGAAATCATGAATTTTAATCGATTATTATGGTGGTTGCCATGCCCATGGCATATGATTAGCTGCAAGTCAGGCCAAGTGCCAAATACTTGTGTTTGGCGATCTTGACTAATAATGAAGAGTGCCATATTTTCGCGAAGTACAACCTGCATATCTGGGGCAAACGTATACGTGTGTTATGATTACGTGCATTTAGACAACTTGTCAGATATGTGCTTATCGAAACCACAACGTACAGCAATGTAAAATGCAAATCCCGTAAGACACATACGGCCTAAAATCGTGTTTATTATCTGCACTACGTAAAGCGCTATATGTCTAAGATGGTGTGGTAAACTCAATATTAAATCGGACATTTAAGATAAGAAAGGTCTATAACGACTAGAAAAATGTAAGCGCGACAGCGCAAATGCTGTCATGCGTCTATATGCACCCATGCCTGCATGCATAGCACGCACGCACGCACGCACGCACGCACGCACGCACGAACACATACTATGCACTCATCTCGTGCATGCACGCACGCAAATCTATAAGAGAAAAAAAATAAAAGTTCGCCAATTTGAACGCAGTCTGGTAATTATTTCAAAGTATTTATAGGGGTCGGTCACATGTGGGGTGACCTGGTGGCGTAGTGACCCCCACTGTGTGATGTAGGTATTAAGTACCAATACCGTTGAGGCATGCTTGCTGTGACAATATACTGATGTACCTGTGGTGTTGTTTATATCAGGTGTAAATAAATAAAACTAAATGTCATTAAATTGGCCTATTTCAATCACATTGGTCTCGCATTGTTGCTTTGCATAGGATATATGTGACAGTTGGCGCATGTGTGTGAGAGTGTGTGTGTGAGTGTGTGTGTGTGTGTGTGTGTGTGTGAGTGTGTGTGTGTGTGTGTGTGCGTGCGTGCGTGCGTGCGTGCGTGTATAGTCTAAGGCCCTGCGCGGGCTGGAAATGTGAGCCCACAGCCTGCCCCCCCGCCCCACAGTAACTTGGCCTGCAGTCAGCCCGCACCGCAAATTTTGCCCCACTACCCCCCCAAGAATTGTTTTACTTTTGTTATTAAATACCTATTAATCTATTACAGCCAATATCTTGAAACAAATGTTATGATAAATACATTGGACATGGTTATCAAGAAATGAAAAGTTTCTGCTAAGAGTCAGCAATGCCAATTTGAGATCATTCAGGCCTTGTTTAGTAATATTTACACAGATTAGCACTTGTGGGTACTGGGCAGTAAAACTGGGCACCACCAGCCTGCTAATTGCCTTTGTGTGTTAGAGAAGGTCTGGCTCAGATAAGCAAGCCCTTTTGTCCAAGCCAGGTATCCCAAATTAAATAGGTCTCCTTGGGAATTGTTCAAACATCACTCAGCCTAGCAAAACAGGGAACCTGGTGAATGGTGATACTGGAGAACCTAAATCAACTTGAATGTTAGTTAGGTCTGGCATCATTGATATGATTGTGTAAAAAGAGCAGTCTGTAGCGACCTGTGCCACAATAACATTATTTTGCTACCTTATTTCTTACTGTTGTCAAAGATTCAAAAGATCTTTATGGTGCTCGTGTATGTAAGACCAAACCTTTGTATTAACTAGACAGTGTCTGAATAAAATTATTTTGTGACTTTATTTTCTGTGACTTTCCTAGGCAAAATTTTAATTTCTTTCTGTGATTTCTTTTGTTGTGAATTATTCTATGTACATTCTAATGAATGACAAAAGCTGGCTGGGCAAAACAACAAAACAGTGAAATATTATGAATGTTTTCAACAGTGTTACCAAACTGTTCTGTTATCATCATCTGGCATCATGTTGTTTACCAAAACGTCATGGTTAGCACATGTTATCATAACACAGTGAAACGCGCGTGCGCGCGCGCGCACACACACACACACACATGCGAACACGCACACGCACACGCACACACAATAGCGTACTCAATGTGATTTAGAACCACAGAGTGTCTGTTCTACTGTGCGATCAATGTATCTGTGTAAACGGAGTGCAATTATAGAATTCTCTATAATATTATGATGATTTAAAAATGGTTGATACTGTTGCTGCATTTAAACGTAGATGCAACAATCTTTCATTTAAGAAATATCCGGTTGTGGACCATCTGTCTTATCTACATTACCGGTATGTCTAAAGATGTTTACTGATGTTATACTTTGAATACGAATTTGTAACCATTATTTAATATGTGTCATGGGTAAATTGACACAAAAGTCATTGACTTCAAATGTACCCCTTACAAAAAATTATAGATTGTAGTATTTTAGTTAAATTTGCCATGTTTGTATTGCATTTTATTGTTGGTAACAATGTTCTGTTCTGAGTACAATGTTTTGAATAAACTCAGATATATTAATTTAAACATGCACACATGCTTCTCTTAATTTTACTGTACATTACATACCCTATATTTGTAACAGACGTGTTTCTAATCATTGCAAGCAGGGGAAGTGGTAGAAATAATGGAATAGTATCGTTGTATCGACCAGAAGAGACCAGTAAGGCAGTGGTGCAGGGAGCAGAGATGGCTATGTTTCTCTTTTATAACTAGCAAATATTGGAATAAATATGCTAAAAAACAATGACAATATTATAAATAAATAAATATGATAAAATAACATTGCAATGGCTGTGGTAAGGGCTGTCATAAGACAAGTCAGCCAATGATTAATTTCTGATGCATGATTTAAGGGCATGCTGGGTTCTTACAGTTGGCATTTTGTACCTCCTTCCAGAGAGGAGAAGGACGTAAAAGAAGTGGGTGGTGTCAGACAAGATTATCTTTGCCATTTGCAGTGTTCTTAATTTGTGGAAATGCTCCATGCTGGTGTATATCCTGTTTAATTCCTGTGCATCCGTATTCAATAAATGGGTTGACAAGAGTGACATAAGCTTTTTCTCTTAGAACTTGCGGACAATATTTCAGATTTTCCCCCAACAACTCTCTCTCTCTCTCTCTCTCTCTCTCTCTCTCTCTCTCTCTTCACACACACTCTCTTGCTCTTTTTCTCTTTCTCTCGCACTGTCTCTTGTAGCCAACCAAACATGACAAGCCTTGATATTGCCACTGCATATTCTACGCTGACCTCAAGAAGAGTTATTACTGTTGCACTTAATGTGATGACCTGGCAGAACTCTGATGCTGGGCAGAAACATGTTATCTGCATTCTTCTACAGCCCACATGTAGGTTTTATGTCATAGTTATTTGGGTTGCATATTAATTCCTGTTTGTTTGGCAACCAAGATGCATGCCATTTACGAAGAAAGCATTAATATTTGTGCATATATACATTGATACATACACAGACTTGACTATAGTTCGATGCATTTCAGAGATGTCACAAAAGCAGCTGAATTTATTAAATAGAATCAATGCGTGTGCACACAACATGTAATGTTTGCATAAGGAACACCAGCAGGGTGTGAACCTGCCACACACAACACTGAATCGATATTACCCTAAACAATCTAAGTGAACAAAATGGTTAGACCAACAACTGACAATGCTTTTGCATTACAACACAGTATTCTAAATGCACAGTATTCTAAATGCAACCAGTCACAACTGTATTTAATATTATTAGATTTTTTTAAATTTATATCATCTGACAGGAATACAGTTATTAAAAATATAAAAAAGTATGCACATCTTCACTTTTTTGTTTTGAACTCTTCTTTTGTGGAAACACATCATCCGTCACTATGGCTGTCAAACACCCTATTTGAACGATTGTTTCTACCTGAAAAAGTGACAAATTACAAAACCAGTACAGTTGTTTCCCACAAGCATGAGTTCCTAATGGTGGTTATCACAACAGGACATTTTGCATTGCCTAACAATATCCAGCATTTTCTCTAGTTGATTATCCTCTGTATGTCTAATGACATCCCAAATATGAATAGGGTATGTGTCATTTAATACATATTAGGTTTTATGTGGGATATGTGTGTGTAAAATAGTTATGACATTGCTTTATTGACTAATACAATGCAACTTTATAATAGGATTGACGTAGACTTGTTCAAATTAATGTCTTCGCAAGAGTGACACTGTTGGTGGCACTGCAGTCAAGTAACAATTCTTATTTATTCTGCTCATTTCTCCTGTTCAAGGTTTCTGTTTGTGGCCATATTCTCCTGGTCTATCCCATATCCTTTTTTCTTGTTCAGTGTCTCTGTGCCAGGTGGCCTTCTAATAGTTATTAAAATATAATGAACAAAAGCAAAATAATAAAAATCCATCAATACATAGATGTATTTTAAATAAAGACTACATGAAAGTCCTCCAAGATAATGTATAGTTAAGCAGTAACTACTATTTATTACAGGTTCAAGCATTTTTATATCTTTCAGTAATATATCTTTCCACAAACAAAATATAGAACGAATTAATTAAAGTTTATTGTGAAAAACAGAATTTTATAAAGATAAAATCCATAAAAATATGTAATTTATAATATTTATATAAATTAAAAAGAGGGTATCCGGAAGTGGGAGACACTGGGAACATTCTGCCTATAGTACATTAGTACATAGTACAGTATCTAATGTATCTTCTTGGGCTCGGGACTCCGCTTTGGTTGCTCCTTACAACGTTCCCCTGGCGAGAAATGTCACGACCTTCAACCCTCACAACTGACCACTGTGCTACGAGAAAGGGAGGGAGTATCTGCCCCTAAGCCCGGCGTTCCATTGCCGGATGTGACCCTCCATATTGCGAGCATCACGTGATACACCCTTTGCCACGAGGCATCGAATACACATCAGTTACAATTATAGTAGAAATTTCCTTTCTTTATATACCATATAGTGTTTGACAGGCGAGATTGTGGTGTCAACTTGTCTTAACTTAAACTGATATAACTATTTCCAATGATGTTATTTATATTGTAGAATGGCGTTAAAACATCGTTCATATGTTATATTGTATCATATGATACATTAAACATGTTAACATGTGAAACTATAATTATTCATCCATTCACAGTTATGGATAGGTATGTTTTACACCAGGCGACGTGAAACCAAGATGGCGCACACATCGTCGCCATTTTGTCCTTCATAAAATGTAACAAGGAATTACTTTTAAATGTTGATACATAATTCGTATAATTCTAAATAACTCAAATTTGTAAACAAGAATACATAACATAAAACAATAAACATATAATTAACAGATGTAGACTAAGACAACTTTAGTTATATTATTAAAGATATTATCGACACCAATCAGCATAATGATCATAATTTTGTTTTCCACATGCGTGTTGGCTTAAACAGGCAAAACATCGTTTATATGTTACATTATAGCATATGATACATTAAACATGTTACATGTGAACCTATAGTTATTCATCCATACAGATTTATGGATAGGAATGTTTTACAACAGGCGACGTGAAACCAAGATGGCGCACACATCGTCGCCATTTTGTCCTTCATAAAATGTAACAAGGAATTACTTTAAATGTTGATACATAATTCCATTATAACTCAACTTGGTAAACAAGAATACATAACATAAAATAATAAACATATAACAGATGTAGACTAAGCCAATTTATTTTATTTAAGATATTATCAACACCGATCAGCATAGTGATCATAATTTTGTTTTCCAAATACGTGTTAGTTTAAACAGGCAAAAGCACTTGTCCCAACAATGGTATTGACTTTAGGGACAAAAACTAGAAATGGTCGAAGCTAGGCAACCTTTCTCATCGGAGTAAGCAATGAATTTAAAGATAATACGATATCGGACAGGAAGACAATGCAATGACTTTAGAAGCCGCATATAACGAATAAAACATGGAGACCTATAGTCTCAATCCTTTGCTAAGCAATTCTGAACACACTGTAATTTTGTGATGCTGTTAAAGGTAAAATTATGGTAGAGGGGGATTACAACAGAAACATGCATTGAATCACGAATATGATTATATAAAAAATAATGGAACGTACGAGCATTAGTTGTCTTTTCACCACAAACGATAAAGGGAGGGAGGGAGGGAGGGAGGGAGGGAGGGAGGGAGGGAGGGAGGGAGGGAGGGAGGGAGGGAGGGAGGGAGGGAGGGAGGGAGGGAGGGAGGGAGGGAGGGAGGGAGGGAGGGAGGGAGGGAGTAATACTTTAATGTTCATGTTTTATTTAGTTTATATCTTAATGGATGTAGCATTATTGGAAAAGTATATTTTGTCCCGTAACATGCAGCTCTGACATAATTGTTTTGGCGTATCATGTTTATTGAAATATTACAGATATTGATAGTTGGCCAGGATGTTATCGAATCACAAATTTGGAATAACCCGAATACAACTGAGTCTTTGGGCAAAGTAAACCGGTAGGCTTAAGTACTGCCGTTACACACACACGCACGCACGCACGCACGCACGCACGCACACAAGACACACACACACACACACACACGGTAGACCTAAATACTGCACACACACACAGCATGCACGCACACACAACACACACACCACACACACACACACACACACACACACACACACACACACACAGTATAGTACAGTACAGTACAGTACAGTACAGTCACACACACACACCACACACACACCACACACACCACACACACCACACACACACACACACACCACACAGACACCACACACACACACACACACACACACACCACACACCACACACACCACACACACACACACACACCACACACACACACACACACACACACACACACACACACACACACACACACACACACCACCACCACAC
This sequence comes from Ridgeia piscesae, assembly GCA_025642075.2. Classification (NCBI taxonomy): domain Eukaryota; kingdom Metazoa; phylum Annelida; class Polychaeta; order Sabellida; family Siboglinidae; genus Ridgeia; species Ridgeia piscesae. Next base: position 541,430 of record JAODUO010000042.1, read on the forward strand.
ACACCACACCACACACACACACACACACACACACACACACACACACACATCACACATCACACCACACACCACACACCACACACCACACACCACACACCACACACCACACACACACACCACACCACACACCACACACACCACATACACACACACCACATACACACACACACACAAACCCACACACACACCATTCACCACACCACACACACCACTCACCACACACCACACACAAACACACCACACACCACACACCACACACCACACACCACACACACCACACACACCACACATACGTCCCACCGCACACACACCACACATACGTCACACCACACGACACCACACCACATCACACCACACACACACCACACACACACACACCACACACCACACACACACACACACACACCACACACCACACACCACACACCACACACCACACACACATACACTAAATTAAATTACGAAATCTGTGACCGAACGTATCTAAACACAAAATAACGTCGACAACAGACGACGCATTCAGAATCCACATGACAGTATTGTTCACGTTAGGAACTATTAACATACAACATTTGTTGTTCAATTCATGCGCGCATCTTCAGCACTGAACTGCCACGCCCTATAGGCTATATACATTCACTTGCCACGCCCGTCTTCTCAACGTATAAAGTATGACATTTAGTTGTATGTGTAGCTTGATGATATATCCAAATATAATAACATGCAATATCATGTAACACAAGAAACTTAACACATACATAAAACTAATAATGTAAATGCAACAAAACAATCTTACCAGGCCGCTGGTGATAATTTACTACTGGGTCCCGATACTAGGTGTTGACTGGTCGCTGGCCCAGGACACGTGTGCCTAACAGGTTGTCCACTTTATCCAGCTGGGCGTGATTTTAAACACTAGTGCCCTCAGTGACTATGAGCCAGGGATACATGACAACGAGATAGATGACTAGCTCTGTGATTAGACGACTAGCAAAACAATTAAACAACACCTATTAGGTTATATTCCCCTTGTATTATTAACCCAATTCACTCTATATAGAATTATAGACAAACAAAGTATTAAATTACTTAATTAATAAACTAGAACGTTGTTTGCTTGTTTTCTGTGAAATAAAAATGATTCATCCAATATTCGTGCGAATTACACATTGAACACAATTCCTCTACAATGAATCGGGACGCAACCGCAACACGCGGTTAAAATAGTAAGTTCTTTTTTCAATTCATGCGAATTAACATTGAACAAAATATTATTACAATTAATCGGAATGCGACCGCACATTAACGCAGTTAAAATGGTAATTTTGTATGAGCTTCACTTGCTTCTCATAAAGGTTTTCTTCCAAATTATAGCGACACTACATAAGACGTCTATTAAAAACTGCAACAGTTTCTTGTATACCGAATGGTGAACAGAACACTGGCACACTCCCATAATTGTCGACATGTTAGCAAAAAGTATAAATCTCTGTTCACGACTTCATTTTAATTTCATATAATTATCTAAATAATTACTGGTTATTTTCAACGATTCCACCGGCGAACAGGAGTTCGCCGGTGGAATCGCTACGCTTCGCCTCGGTGCGTTGCTATTCAGATTCGGTTGTTTTAATTATTTTTGAGGGGGTGCATGGGGACGAGTATGGCTGCAGTGGACTTGACGATATGTTGTTAAATCACAAACATTACATTACTTTTAATATTAAGGCTATAAATGTTTGCTCGGCTCAGTGTTCAATACTGCATGTTTCTAGGGACATCACTGACCTGACGTCACTGAGACGCCGGATCAACGATTAATGAATGACAACCGAAACACCGGCCCGCGATCTCTGATCGTCCCTCGTCTTCACCTATGGCAACGGCGCATCATGGGACCGATGAACATCGCTTGAAGCGTCATTCGCCTTCAGTGACATTGTAGGCCTTTATGTGATCCGAAACTAGGTGTTTCTCATAGTCGACAGAGAAGCGCTCGCTCCGACCGAACAACAAAACGAAACGTCTGTCGGACATCCGCGATTCTCCGACAAGAAGACGTCAAGTGCGAGAGATATGTTGTTGATGTCATTGATTGTCATCTGCGTCTGTCAAAACATCCATGCACCGATCTGCCAATGGTCGAAACACGAAACATTTCTAACGATCAGTGATGATGACGACGGGAATTTCACTAAGTGTTGCCATGATGACGTTCTTTATAGACATGAACAATACAGTCATGTCATCGTTTACGTACGTGAACAATGCTGTCACATGGATTCTGAACGCGTGATGATGACGACGGGAAATCCGTTGAGTGTTGCAATGATGACAATTACGTTCTTTGTAGACATGAACATTGATTTTCGTGTCTTTCTTTAGATGTTTTGTTCCATACCCGTTTGCATAGTCTACCGAAGGCGCTATTTGCCTTTGCTAGCCTACCGTCCATTTCTTTGTCTATTTTAGCTTCAGAAGTGGGAATGCATCCTAAGTAGCTGAATTTGTGGAATGCTTTCAGTTGAGACTGTTCAATGGAGATGCTGGGTGGATGGTACTCTTCTTGTGGCGCTCAATCAATGTCTACAAAGCTGTTGTACTGACCACTTTCCTGTATGGTACTGAGTCATGGATCACCTATCGTCCCCATCTGCATCTCATCGAGCGTTACCATCAGCGCTGCCTACGTGCCATCCTAAACATGTATTGGAGTGATTTCGTCACCAACATTGAGGTCATTGAAATGGCTATGGTTACCAGCATCGAGGCCATGCTCCTCAAAGCACAGCTTCGCTCGACTGGACATGTATCTAGGGTGGAAAACCATCGCCTACCAAAAATCGTACTATAATATTTGTGGAGAATTATCCACTGGCCATCATGACAAAGGCCGGGACACCTCGGAAAATATAGAAAGTCATTTTGAAAAGGTCCCTCGCCACTTGTAACATCATCGATTACCGTCAGTGGACAACACAAGCAACCAATCGCATGAACTGGCGACGCACAGTTTACCAGGCCACCACTTCCTTTGAAACCACACGAAGGGCCAACATGGAACCCAAAAGGAGAACGCTGATAAACTGGGACCCTTTTGACATCAACACCACTGAGCAGACCGTAAAGTGCAGCCGCTATGGAATGACTTGCCTATATATATATATATATATATATATATATATATATATATATATATATATATATATATATATATGGGTGACCCATGCCTATTATAATTTACGTTAATGGTTTGTTGAAATGAAACGCTTTCTTTTTAGCAATTATTGTTAATAAACATAATAAAACCTCATAATTTGCGTTACTTGTAATTATTTAAAAAACAATTCTTAATATCATTGTCTCAGAGCGTTGTGCATCTTATGGCTTCGCCACTGCAGTAGTTTTCAGCGCTGTTTATATATATATATTACCTATACATTAAAAAAGCCTGCCATCTATACAGACTCAGAAACCCTGGATTGATGGCAGTGACCTATAGCCACACGTTATAGTAGAACAGCTCCTGGACATCCACGATGACAATGTCAGCAGCTGTTGGTGAAACATTGAGAACACCCAGGGGCTTGACTGGCCCCGACTTGTTGGCTTTGCGGAGACAACCACCCGCGTCGATGAACAATGGAGGAACTGCACTTAGTCATGATGAGGCAGACATTACCATGATCTCCTGTGTCATTGAGGCTGCCAAATCTGGCAAAAGCGTGATCAATGTACTTAGCGACTGGTTTACTGGGTGTACCAGGAGGAGCTGGAGTGCAAGGTACAGACGCAGCGGTGGGATGGAACAGTGACTGCCACTAGCGCTGGACCACAGCTTAATTACTGAGCTTCATATTTAAATCAAATCAAATCAAATCAAATCAAATCAAATCAAATCAAATCAAATCAAATCAAATCAAATCAAATCAAATCAAATCAAATCAAATCACTTTATTGTCCTTAAAAAGGATATGCATTTTACAACTCATGATCCCATCTAAAATATATGGGATGGTCACAACAAAATACAAATAAATTGCATTTGTTTAGTCCATGTTCTTCAAGATTAGTATGAAGAAAACAAAAACAGTAGGACATATTTATCTTCCAAATAAAAAGTAAGGTTCAAAACAGGGAGAGGAACAATTGTACACATTTTCATTTTGCAAACCATTTTGGAGCAACGCAATGAAAGGCAGGCAAAAATAACGTGTAAAATATGTCATCTTTGTAGATTTTTCAAATCAAATCCAAAAGGGATATGTGTATCACTCTTTCTTTCCACTCTACATACCCTGGCGTATTACTGGGGAACAACAAAATTACTGTGTGGGAGGGGGTGCATGTGTGCATGCCTACTTACATGCATATACTACACTGTATATGTATATATATGGGGTAGGTTTTGAGGATGCATGTTTGCCCATGGGGTGTGCATATTTCTTTACTGTGCTCAGGCCAGGTGTACAAATTCTATCAGTGATGTGATAGTGGTCAATGCATGAGTATGGTGGGCAGCTGATGAGGAAAGGGGTGTATCAGGATGTTGAAAGTATAGGCTAATAGAACGAATATAAAATGTATGTCATTTTATAAAATAGGGGACAGAGGTAAAATGTGCTGATTATTCCGTGTGACAAGTAGGCCTACGTAAATTTGTATTATTTCCGGATCAACATGAATATAACTGATTTCTGAAGTACGTCACCAATTGGCAGATGAGAGGTTTTAGAAACGAATGGATGTTAATACGACAGATTGTAGTAAAAGGTGTGTGGACATCAACAGTCAACACCACAGATGACATACTGTTACTTTTATTTATTTAAAAACAAAATCTGTTACACATGCCAATAGCCATGCACCAAGCAAGAACATGAATTGCCAGCACCACTGGACCGTGTCTGGCCAGAGTTTGCATTCACGAAACATTGGTGTAATTCTGTCGTCAACACAAGTGCACTTAGTACAACTTTTTGTATGTAGACATTTGCATGTACACATAATCATGTATAAATTTCATTTATTGGTAATCAACTTTGCATACTGCATAAGCAGACGTGTATTTTCAGAAAGAGCTAACCAACCTGTCGAATTATAAATTTGTTGTCATCATGTTTCACTAAATAAATTCATCGCTCAAGTGGCATTGTGTTATGCATAAACCATATATTAATGCATAATACTGTGTCACCATAACCTGTTATATTATTATGAAAAATAAATGTTTGGTTATCGCAGACAGGATTCATCCACAACACATAGGCCAACATTTGCAAAAACCTTTGATCTGTGTGAAACACCTTAACATGACATGAGAAGGCATGGTTACAAGGAAATTCAAACAGTTTAACAAATGACTGCTATAAATGCTATATTTTGGCCAGGTTGTACTATTTCCTCATTAACAAAGTTTCTAATAATTAGTATTCAGCCAATACAATAGTACCGGGTATTCATGCATTCTATACAAAAGTGGACAAAAGGAATATTCTTATATTAATTGTTGCATTGTAACAACGTTTTCAACAATCCCTAATTTTACCTGATACAAAGGCTCGGATTATACAGAATGGCAGGATATATGCATTCTATAAACTCTCAAATATTTCTTTCTGTAACCTCCGATTAGCATTAATGTCCAAAATAGACCAATCCCAGTCGTTCTCAGCATGCAATATATAGCATCAGATATATTATGTAGCTAGCATAAAATATCTGCAAATGACTGCATGAAGTGACATTTTACAAAACTGGAAACCTGTTAGAGCAAATATATGGAATGTTCTTCGTACAGCAGTAATATAATAGCTCCATATACACTATTAAGGTTTTTCCTGAACAAGGCCTTTGATTAAACAATGTTGTTCTTTGAGAACGGTTTGATTGGACTGTTAAAAACTGTTTATTGATCTGATGTGCTTCTAAACTACACATTTGTAATGTATCTATGACTAGCTCCTACCCTTTTCATGTACCCTTTCAATGTACCCTTTTCTGATTTACTTAATCAATAGACATTCTGCACAAAAACAAGAATTTGGTGCCATAAGGGTAATTAGATTACAACGATTTATAACAAACAAAAACCTTTTAAACGATACGGTGCGGTAATTGCAGAATGGGCGATTTCCTAACTGGTTCTTGTGGTTACATTTCAAATGGCTACACAGAGAGATTCAATTTGTCGAAGCTGAATGATAAAAGTCATACAAGTTACTGTATGTATGCATAACTTTGTTTATTTTAGTTTGTTAGGAAATAAAGTCTGTTTCACCAAAGGGACCCATATAAATTTGCGCATCATTTTTTCATGAATATCAATGAAGATCAACTATGCGGTGTTTAAAATTCTATCGTTGGTTGTAAATCATTGCAATTTAATTAAACACATACAAATGATCTATATATAATATGGCACTATATTCTTGTGTTCGCCCAGAAATGTCTATTGATACAGTAAATCGTAAAAAATAGAAAATTTACATTGAGTAGATAGGAGTTAGTCAAACCAAATGCAGCCTTAGCATAATATGGTGACGCCCAGTGGTCAATGATATCCACGTTTGAAAACTTATTAAAAATATTCTACGGCTCCGTGCTCATCAAATTATGGTCACATATCCTTGAATTTTTGTTTCTGTGTTATGGCAATGGTTGTTCAAGAGTTTCAGCTCCCCTTAATTCATGTGATTCTACAACTTAAAGGATCTTTACTGTACCCTTTACCTGGCACTTATCTAATTTTAAGCATTACTATATTTTTCTGCATATTATTCTTCTAAACTTACATCCCTTAGCAAGTTGTATATGTAATAGACTAATATTTGTATAGCTATTATTTATTTTTCTGCTCAATGTTATCGAGGGTTTTATAGCTCAGTGTGTTCGGGGTGAACTCTGTCTGTTTTATCAACATGGCTGCCACCGCCTCGTTTGGGATAAAACCTTGACAGTCGCAAAAGTTCATCATGAATCTCTTTTTCGGCTGCTTCAAGATCTGGAGACATTTCATCTGTTTTCTTCTCTAGATAATTGCCATCACTATCAAAACCTGTAAGCAAGAAATGAACAGATGTTTAAATATGATGTATGCATATAATTTTATAAGTAAATATTAAATTTATACATCTACATAATGATCTATTGTCGGTATGACAATCCCTTCCCTATAACAAAGACATCAGCGCAATTTTTCAGCAAGAGATTAAGATGTTTACACCAGTCTGGGCTAAGTTAAAATATTACCTCTTAATTTGTGAATTCGATTACCTGAGTTTAACTTAATTAACTTTCTCAAAATGCACAATTAATTAACTTTTTCTGGAAGAGGTTTATTTAATGCAATCTACATAAGCTCAGTTAACATTCAATAAATTTTTCATTTGCTTCGTAGTGATTTAATCATGGACTTATGTGCATATAAGTCCTTGATTTAATTAAACTTTTCAAGTTAATTGCCACAGTGTGTCACCAGTGGCAGTGTCCAGAGGCCAGGTAGAGTGACAATTTGAACAATGAAGGTTACGCTCACCAACACCATATTCATTGGTAACTGAAGTATCCATATCTTCCGCCTTCTTCCCCTCGTCCATCAATTTCAGGAAGTCGTATCCTTCCAGCAATGGCTTCCATTCTCCCATTGGCAGCTCCTCTGTGACAGACCATACACACTGCTTGAAGAGTGTGGACAGTGCAGGGGTAAACAATGCAGGGGTACGTTGCTTAAATGGGGTACACACTGCAAGGGTACCGGGTACACTGTTTAAATGTGGTACACAGTGTTTTGGCACAGTGTTTAATGGGGTATAAACTGCAAGGGCACATTGTCTAAAGGGGCATACTATGCAGTAGCACATTGTTTAAAGAGGGTACCCAATGCATGGGTATTTTTACAAATTTTTTAAAAGGTAAAACAATGCAGTTGTTATAATTTAACTTACTTTGGAGCTTTATTGTCGAAGATGAGTATGACGTTTCGACCCATCAGCTATGGGCCTTGTTCAGGTTCAATTTAAGATAACTTGCATACAAGCTGGTATTGTTAATTAACTGACAAAATATACATGAACAAGGCCCGTAGCGGACGGGTCGAAACGTCGTACTCATCTTCGGCAATAAAGCTCCAAAGTAAGTTAAATTATTCTACAATAAACCATTCTTGGAGCCATGAACAATATATTCAATAATGCAGTTGTTGTTTAAATGGGGTATGCAATGCAGGGGCACATTGCTTAAGAGATATGCATATTGCATTGACACATTGTAAAAGCTAAAACACATTGTTAAATCACACGTAAATGCCACAAATCTCTAAATTTTTCCGTCTCAAATATACAGTGGAACACTGACAAAGAGAAAGAGAAAGGGAAAGGGAAAGGGAAAGGGAAAGGGAAAGGGAAAGGGAAAGGGAAAGGGAAAGGGAAAGGGAAAGGGAAAGGGAAAGGGAAAGGGAAAGGGAAAGGGAAAGGGAAAGGGAAAGAGAAAGAGAGGGGGGGCATTTGCTTTAAACATCACTTACTTGATGGATTAACATCACCTCTCTCCACGGCTTCAATCCACGGCGCAAGGACGTCGCGCTCATAACTCGTCTTGTCGTAGTGATACACACGACCCTTGAACATAGCATTTCTATGTGAGCACTCTATGGGTGAACTGTGGATCATTTCACTACGATAAAGAGCTCTTAATGAAAATTCATCCTTATACAAAATGTTGTAAAAATTATTATTATTACTGTACAAGCATTTGTAGAGCGCCATATCTCCGGGAACAGGCCGTTCATAGGCGCGTACACACATTACAATAAAACGTATATAGACTCTTACAACAGTTTAAAAGAAAAAGTTCTAAAAAAATCCGAGCTATAGGAGTTTTTTCAAAGTGCAAATATCCACTGCCATATAACAGTGGGCATGATTTCCATGACCCACCAGTGACAATGTACCGCTGGCACATCATGGTTTTTTTAATGTCCATGTATTTAAGATCACTTTTAAGGATCAACATTTATTTTAAGGTGCAAAATCAGGTTTCAGAGCTCTTGACAAGGTTAGTGACATGTTCCACTGTTGATTCTCAGGCATGGCCTGGTACATTCTCGGTCCCTCAAAATGTAGTGTAACCATCAGTATTGACACACCCATCCTCTTATTTGTGGAATGCAGCAATTTGAGATAACTTGCATACAAGCTGGTATTGTTAATTAACTGACAAAATATGATCTCGATCCTTCATGTAGGCAACACTGGACAATATATATGTAAAGGACCATCAACATATATTTTGGTGAGTTGCCATTCATTCTATACGTTAACACATCTTTTCAATGAAAATTTATATAAAATTTACCAGCAAAGGTTACAGCTACACGTGAAAGTTAAGCATGTGTCATATGGTTTTAATAACACAGATAATAACAGGTTAACTGAATGTATCGGTTAGTAATCTAAGACCTTTCAAGTCCTCTGAAAAAGCGGAAGATCTTCTGCTTTTCCAGAAAACAAGTGGAAGATCTTCTGCTTATTCTAGTTTTTCTTGTTACGAACTTGGCCTGTGATTGCAGCATCACCCAATGCATACAAATTCCCAGGAAAACTGTTGGAAATCGATTAAATCTCGCGTTCGGCCGCACAGGAAATCAGACCTTTGGGACTTTTACACCAATGGAACAAAAAAGAAGTTATTTGAAGTGCTTCAGATGCCAGTAAATTAATTATAATCAAGCCCGACACTGAGCTAATGCTCAAGAATACAAACTACAGCGGAGTGGTCAAGAAACTAAACAATGGCCTGAACAGGAGTTATTTAAATCACATCTTACATTGATGACTGATCATTGACAACAATGTAAACAACACCCTTGTTACTCAGTGCCATTTACATTGTTTGCACTGTGAAAAACGTTATTTACTGCCGGTACCCAATTATCGCTCATTGTAAACTTTCAAATATTGAGTGCAATCCGTTCACATCTATGCAAATAATGTCCATCTATACATCTACAGTATTTATATGTTGCTAAATTTATGTATGGTTGCTAAATATTACAATTGGGGTAAATAATAGAGATTTGTTTCTTGACATTCATAAAATACATATGGTTGTGATCTGCCCTCTAAAATACAAAAAAAGACATTTGAATCCTATGTTTCAGAAAGATCAGTTTGGCACAGCTTACCTTTTGGTAATCAACTAGGTTCAGCGATGGTGTACTTGGTATTTGGTTGTCATAGTAATTAATCAAGATCTTCATAGCAAGACCATCTTTAGCATCCCTGCAGCCACAACATAACAGAAAGTAATTGCTGCAATGTACAGTGTTAGAGAAAATGTGACAACAATAATGAAGTAATAAATCACAGAAGTATATGCACTTACAAATCCATCCAGCAGTAGTTGACATTAGGTACATTGACATCAGCAGAGAGTGCTCCAACAGTTCGGTAAATGTTGTTATCTCGACCGTGGGTGAACAAAATCAGAAATGGAATGCTCTCTTCATACATCTTTGGGAAACTACTGGCAGTTAGCTCTGGCTGAAAGTGTAAACAAATTATTTATTAATTTATTCACATTTTTTTAAATCACAACATTTTCATTAAACATATAAATACAAGAGCAGGGATTTTTAAGGACTGGGTATCGGGGTATGCAAAACTGATAGAGGTGTGGATGCATAATCAAACACAGAATGAACTGTTTTATTATAGAGATGTGTTGTCAAATATAACTTTTGACTGTCACTTTTTATAATCTACCAACTTGACTGGCGATAATCTGGATGCTAAATGACACATTGCGCCATCTGTAAGAAATATATGAAATGCAAACGGGGGTGCCACTTGTAAGCATGCCGGTGTGACTAGCAAGACCCAGTATAGAGTTAATACTAAGCAGCAAGGAATTTTAAAGCACAATAACATAAGCTGTGCAGAATGTCTGTCTACATCCACTTATACATTTGTAGATGTCACAATTTTTTCACAATAATATATAAAACATATGAAATTCCATGGCTGGTACTCCATCTACATTCTTTTATAATATTGACACCCCAAGTTCTCCAAACCCCTGGACATATTTTGAAAAAGTCTAAACCTGCAAGCCACCCAAATGGGTCTGGGTCTGCAACATGTCAGCCTGATATATGCAAAATATAGAGCAATACAGGGGCACAAGCAAACAAATAAACAAACATACATATGTACATACAGGTAAAAACTGTTTTATTTTTAATGAATATTATACCAAATTTACTGTCTTTATAAAGCATGACAAACAAAAGTCTGGAATTTTAAATTGCAAATGGCTGCCCACCAAGTCTCCACCTGTTGACTTTAGAAATGTTGCAACAAAATGTATTTCATATCACAGGGTTTTTTAATCACCTGATTAAATTCAGAAGTGTCTTCAACTACGGTGTAACAAGAAACAGACAAAGGCGCTACTCACAAACATAACGAGGGCCCCATCCCGGGCACATTGGGCCACCATGCCTGACTCTGTAAATGGAGGACACACTTGTATTGGGCGGAACTCGTCATTGCGCTTGTGCACGACAACCTTTGGCAGTTGCAACTTATTCGGGATGGTCTTCGCTCTGCCAAAACACATCCATTTGTGTATTGCTATCAGAGACAAACTTACTTTACCCAACTGTTCAATAACTTATCAACATAACACATAGAGTCTTTCAAGGACACAACAAATTATACAGTTAAAAGTCTTCGTTAAGTCGTTACAGACTGCACAATTTACAAGTGTTGACATTATGAAATTATATCTTGCATTATACATATATTTCATTCTAAAAGATCATAATTCTATTTCAATAATGTGAAGATATATTATCTAAATTTGAATAATTTTTTTTTTATCACATCTTGCTAAAAATGTGGAAATTATCAACTTTATGCAGGTCATGAGAAAAAACTAACAATAATCCAAATTTTGAAAACAAATGCGTCAAAATGTCAAAAGCAAATGGTGTTGATTTAGACATCTGGCGACATTGTGAGGTTGTTGTGCAGTGTCCCAGAAGGTAGACACAGTCTGACTGGGACTGACTGTAGAGTGTAGACTTACATGGCCTCTGCAGCGTCTCCTGTTGCTTCACCAAGCAAGAATTGACCACGTAGTTTCTTGGCAGCCGACCTGAACGCCTTCCTCTCTGAAACACAGACATTTCTCATTTTAATACACAGCTCTACTTATATGAGTTGCTTACTTGTTTATGGTGACTGAGTGCCTATAAGTTGTAGCAAACTTTCAAACAATCACCAACATTTTGCTTCATACACAGCATGTCAGCTTGTTGAGAATTGATCTGATCGAGTGATGTGAACAAACGCAGTCATGAAAGTTTCCTCAATTATGTATGAATACGAATATATTTATTTCAGTCAAAACCCATATACGATTGATATGTACACATAAATAAGTTTTAAAACATAATAAGTAAAACTAAGTAAGGTAGTAAGTCAGATAAGGTAGATATATAATATGTCTAATGATAATACTAATAAATAGTTCAACAGATGTTACATTGATAAATATACAGTTGATACATACAGATAAATACCTTTTAAAAGGAAATAAGTCATAAATATGAGAAAACAATACAGCAATTAAATAATAGTTATGTGGCTAATATTTATTTATTTATTGAGGCTATCATTTATATCATAACAAGATGAAATGCTGATTACCTTACTTCCACAACATAGAAGATGTCCATTACATCATACCATAATAATCCCATAACTTTCTTATTAACTACAAGTGAAACATATGCTACTTTATATAAACATACATAACATTGTTGTTAGTGAAAATACCTGCATCACTATTCTCTTTGAACAGTCCCAGAACAGACACATCTGTTACATTGTCAAACCCTTTAGGGATCTTTCCGTCCAAAAACAACTTTGCCTCCTCAAATGTGTTCAGTTTCACAGGTGCATCAGCCAGTAATCTACAATAGATAATTCCACAAATTATTAGAAAACTGCAAAACATGTAAACAAACAGATCAGTTTGTTTTAACTTTCATAAATCCTTAGTGGCTGTTACACAAAATGTGTCATTTAAAGAATATATTGCTGACACTGCATTTACATAGGCAATTTACAAGATTATTTCTGAAACATGATCTAAATAAAAAGAAATTGTTCTCTATATCACAACCAGCGTCACAACATTCAAAAAAGTTTTCTGTGTGATACTCACAACTTGACGAATGAGTAGATTTCTTTAGCACCTCGTACTCCGTTGTAGTTGAAGTACTTCTTTCCCTTTCGGAAAACCCTAATGGTTGGGTAGGAGGTGATGTTTTGGGAGGCACAGAGATCCCTTTCATCGTGACATTCCACCGTGGCGAGAGGGAAGAGGGAGTCAGCTGCCAGCAGACGGGACGCCTCCAGGAAGGAGAGCAGGGACGCCTTGCTACGCACATCAACTACAACAGGTAGAGAGCAGGGACTCCTTGCTACGCACATCAACTACAACAGGTAGAGAGCAGGGACGCCTTGCTACGCACATCAACTACAACAGGTAGAGAGCAGGGACCCCTTGCTACGCACATCAACTACAACAGGTAGAGAGCAGGGACGCCTTGCTATGCACATCAACTACAACAGGTAGAGAGCAGGGACCCCTTGCTACGCACATCAACTACAACAGGTAGAGAGCAGGGACGCCTTGCTACGCACATCAACTACAACAGGTAGAGAGCAGGGATGCCTTGCTACACACATCAACTACAACAGGTAGAGAGTAGGGACCCCTTGCGGCACACATCAACTACAAAAGGTAGAGAGCAGGGACCCCTTGCTGCGCACATCAACTACAACAGGTAGAGAGCAGGGACCCCTTGCTACACACATCAACTACAACAGGTAGAGAGCAGGGACGCCTTGCTACACACATCAACTACAACAGGTAGAGAGCAGGGATGCTTTGCTAAGCACATCAACTATATAGTAAAAGGTAGAGGTAAGTTCTTATACAGTTCCCAGGACTGATCAAAGCCCTTTACACTTAAATCGCTGACAAATCTGTCCAATCAAACACCATCTCTAATTAGACTATTGATACACAAACATCCGCCATTGCCTGGTACATGCATGCGTGTGCACACGTGTGCGCGTGCGTGTGCACACATTCTGTACGTTTACATGCACGTACACCAATAAGTGCATGCACAAAACACACACGTACGCATATGTGCACATGCAAATACATATACAAACACTCAAACAAATATATTTACATACAAACTATCATTTATGCATAAATACCTGCAGGCACACACCACACCACACCACACCACACCACACCACACCACACCACACCACACCACACCACACCACACCACACCACACCACACCACACCACACCACACCACACCAGACACGCACGCACGCACTCACGCACGCACGCACGCACGCACGCATGCATGCACACACACCCACACACAGAGAGAGAGATACACTCCAACATGCATGCATGCACACACACTCACTCTAGCCACATGACACAATGAACTGACAAATAACACCAGTATCCAACATATGACAGCAGTAGTCACATTTGACACCAGTAACTGACAGATGACACCAGTAACCACTAGATGACACCAGTCACCAACACATGACACCAATAACTGACACATGACACTAATTACTGAAACATGACACCAGTTGCCAACACATAACACCAGTAACCGACACATGACACCAGTAACTGACACAAGCAGTCGAACATGACACCAGTAACTGACACATAGCACCAGTACCCAACACGTGACACCAGTAACTGACACAACACCATCAACTAAATGTAGCCGTGGTATACTCACAGACCAAGTAGAACATGACAACGAGACTCTCAGTGCTCTGTGTCTGTGCAGTAAACGTTTCCTCCGTCAGTCGCTGGACGTGTGTGTGGTCAAGACTGCGACCGTGGATCACACGCACAGTCTTTGCCACCTCATCGTCCTCCTCCTGCAGGGGGTCCTCATCCTCCTGAACTGTCACACCAACACGACTGACGTCATCACCTCACCCACATGTACAGTTTTAATTCATGTTTTTTGTTACTTATCTCCGAATTATTTTGACTTTAATATCTGCTCGACTTTATGTACTGTAATTTAGCCTTGTATTTTAATAGGTTGATAATTGTGTGCTTCTTCACATCGTTTAACAATAGATTTATTACACATAAGTGTATAAACTAGGATTGTTATTTATTAATTTTTTAATGATAATGACTGCAAATTAGTATAATTTCATTAAACTAATACATCTGCCCAAATGGACCAGCGATGGATGAAAGAAAATATGAAATGATATTAATTTGCCCAACCAGTTTTTAATTTTTGCCCAAGAATATGAGTATGCATATTGTACACATGCTTATGTGTGAGCATCAGTGTGCCTGCATCTATGCACACAGATAGTACAGAACATGTATTTAATGTACCTGGGTCATTCTCTGTATCTGTCATATCGGATGTCACTTGCTCCCTATGTGGCAGCACTGTTGCTTGTAGTTTACTGTCGAGAAAAGCTTCCGGCATTTCGAACTCTGGCATCAGTTGCCAAGTTGTCTAGTTAAACATGATGCAACCAATACAATCATTCTTATTATCATATTGTTTTGATGTTTACACGTGCAAGGTTTATGACCATACTCATAACGGGGTTATTCTGATCTGTAAGTACACAATATGTTACTTTTAAAATATGCTAAAATAACCAATACATAGAATTTTTTATAGATACCATCTATGAAACATTTAATATGCCTGAAACAGATCATAAGACAATAGTAATATTCTTAGTAATTGCGTCCATAAAAGAAAAACTTAACATTCATTTCCCATTTTTCAGACATGACAAACTTGACAATTATATCATTAAAGCGACATGAACAGTTTGTGGATTTTTATTTTTATTGCAAAATCATGTTAATCAGTATAAGTTATAACTATTGTAGCGTCCTGACTGCCAATAAATGTTTTATCGATACAGAACTGACTTTGTAATGTTAAACGTCGAATGTTTATAAGAATCCCGACGCTGTCACTCAAATCGCTGCAAGTGACACCCACCCTTTGACCTTTACCAACTGGGAGCCGTGCACCTGGCTGGGTGTGGTGTTAGTGGTGTCAACTGATACTGCATTGCGTGATCATGCATTTCCTTCTGGATTTTAGCCACGTCTACAACGGTTTCGAAAACACCTCGTGGTCGATGTGTACACAGAGTTAAGCGCCCTTACTGAGTCTATTTTCAACCTCTAAATGGTACATGAAAATATATTTTGACTGACTTTACGCTATAATAGGTATAATTTATACGGTATAACATGATTTCGCAATAAAAAGAAAAAGCTACAAACGGACCATGTCGCTTTAACAAAATGATACGCAGTGCTGAGACAATTGTGAAGAGACATAAATGCAATATTTGGCTTGCATTCTGTCATGTATCTGCAATTGTTGTACAAAGTAATATTCAGCAAAGTTTGACCACTCACCTCCCCTCTTAATTTTAGGCCAACCATTGAGGTTTCAATATCCTGCTTAAATCCCAAGTTTGCCACATCAAATTTAGTCCTGAAAAATCAAATAAATCAGTACTTCAGTATTCAGATTTCTGATGTTTATTTCTTACTTATTTCGTAGATTGTAGTGATTTGTTTTACAGTATGTTCTATATGAACCGTCCTAATTGGGACTACCCCGTGGTACAGGGTGGTGTTTTCTTCTGTAAATATAATTATCATTAACTAACTATTCTTATCATGTTGTAATCCCCTTCCATATTGCCTTAAACCAGGCCATCCTTCACACAACAAAGAAGGTAGATGTGTTTAAAACTATCAAATAACGTTTGCATCTCAGCGAAGAAACATTTAATATATGTTAACTGCCACTGTTATTATAATAATAAAATATTACAAAATTCTTCTTTGTTTTATAACTAACTTACTATTAATGTGATAACATCATAGCATCTTACAACAATTCTGTTCCCCTCTGCTGCTGCTGCTGCTGCTGCTGCTGCTGCTGCTGCTGCTGATGATGATGATGATGATACTGCTGCAGTATTATGACAAACAATATGTTTATTTTATTTCTGTATTTTTATTATGTAATAATTTTAATGTTTTACTTTTTAATTTACCTTAACTATTTCTATTTATGCAATTGTCATAATATTATAGAAATAACATAATTAATTATAGTATAATATATATATATATATATATATATATACATACATAGTATATATATATATATATATATATATATATATATATATATATATAAAAATATATATATATATATATATATATATATATATATAATATATATATATTTTATTTTATACTAAGTATAACTATTTTTAGTATAATATAAAATTTACCATGTGGTCTGCACTTCAACTAAAGCGGGTGTCTTTGTATCTGAGATACGGATGGCCAATAGTGCATGTCCCAGTGACAAGACAACCATACCAGACATCTTTAGGTATACGGCCATCTGTCATTCAGAGAGCATGACCCAGTCATCACAGATGTCACTGACTTAATAGTATATACATGCTGGTACACTGGTGCATAAAGCATATTCCAGTACCTCTGAGTTTGTAACCATATGCCAAGGATGCGTCTAAATCAACGAACATGGAAAGTATTCAGTGTCTTTTGCACATTAGCATACAGATAACAGTACAAGGAGGGTTAAATATCAGAACACGACTCACTTGTCCACAATTAAAAATCCAACGTAGCCTCGATATTTTGATAAGAACGCTTGTATTTCCAGTTTGATCTCATCAACGTTGTCTTTGTCGGCAATGATTGCGGCTACGTGCATGTCTTTCTGTTCGTAGAAGGTGTGATCACTGCCCGGCAGTACCAACTGGTGGCATAAAACATAACATGACAATCAATTAGATGCAAAATGTCTGACATGTACAACACTACACAGTGTTGTTAATTGAAGAGTTATTCTTTGTTGTGCAATATCTCATGAACTTGAAAGCAATTCATTGTCACACTGACAAAAAGCATAGCACCTGCAATTAAATGTACAAGATTTAAGCAGTATTCAACAGTAAGAGAACATTGAAATGTATTTTAAAATGACTAATAACTACAGCATATTATAAAACAACTAGTATATTTTATATAATAAAAACCACCAAGACGTTTTTATTGTTAGTCTCTTTTTTGTAATTTCTTTAAAAACGTAATCCATTTAGTGTGCATGTTGGCTTGTTGGTGCAAATTAATCATCTACAAAATGATTTTAGGCTAAGCTGAGGAAACTCCAGTGACAAAATGGTACTACCGGTACTGGCTGTGAAGCAATGTATTAATTTATTGAATGTATTTCATTCTCAGTTTTGTAAATTATATTTAATCAAACTATTTTTTTAAATAATCCATTCCCTAATCTATTCACACATTACAGAGTTGAATGTCAGTGTACAGGATTTGTGAATGCCAAAATCAACAAAAACGCTAACAAGAATCTATATTCTGATGTTTCAGGTCATGCCTTTTTAGTCAATGGGTATTTAATCTGTGAAATAAAAAATCAATATCAATTTTTTATTATATATTTATCTAATTGATATAATGATATGGTTCCCATCATGCAATAGTCATTGATGATTCTACATATAATACATCAGCATGTAACATATCTAGTTTGACATATTCGCTTGTTGGTGCAAATGTTTTATTAATGTTCAACTAAATCATCTAACAAAATAAATTACTTCAAGCTACCTACACCTGATCAAAAAGCAGTGACAAGATGGCACATCAAACCTGACACAATGTAGAATATTTAGTCTAGAAGGTTAACAGGTCCAGAGAACCTATTGAAGAGACCAATACATATAAATAATAAAACAACAAGATAATAAAATCAACAAGGAAATACATACCTGGAGACATAGTTCACGGTTTTGCAAATTACATGATCAATGATCATTGTCAATGATTTAACAAAAAACACCCTTTCCCCAAACTATTCACATATTACAGACTTGAAATATATAATTCTATATTTATATAATTTACTCAATATCACAATTATAGATCACATTATGCACTAGTCATTGAGGATTCTACATACAATGCATCAGCACCAATCATCTCACAGAACCAACACAGTCCCACACAACCAACATACACAACCCGTAGCACCAACTCACTCACCATGGGTTCGACATCAATGACGTGCAGGAACCGTGCAAGAGAAAGTAGGTCGATGCTGTCTCGGTACTTCGTCGCACTGCAAGGTTTCTTATCATCCTTCCCTTCCTTACAGTGCAACACCCAGAATGCAACATTTTCATCTGGCTTATATCCGCTGCAAAATGGCATTATTTAAGTTAGACTGTGTCCTTGTATGCAGCTGGATTTAGATGAGACAGATTCAAGACTAATTGTATTGTATTTATTCCAATCTAACAGGTTGGTCCAGAGAACTTATTGAAGAGACCAATACATATAAACAATAAAACAACAAGATAATAAAATCAACATAAAAACCACACTATATCAAAGATACTAGTCATCATCCGATATAAATATAAATGTTTTAACATTGTAGGTCTCAGTGTTTCAATCATAAGTTGACTCAATTAAATACAATATCGTTGAAAATAATATAATTATAAAAACAATGTGAACAATAATCACATTAAAAACCATGTTGATTCTACTATTGGAAATTTTAAAAGGGGTATTGTTTTGCAGCGATCGTGAAATGAAATTGGATAGCTCCTACAAGAGAGAAAGAATCTAATTGGGAGTGTTCAAACTTGTGTAAGAACATGAAGTGTGCAACTTCCCCACAATGTTGAAGGGAAGGTAGCCTAAAATGATGTCAAACATCAGGACAGCTTCAGATAAGTACTGTATTTTGGACTTGTAACACAGATGTTTAACTATTTTTTTAACTCATTCGATTTTGTCGATAAATATACATTGCTAGGGATTCCAGATTCCATTTAAAAGTGAAACTGACAGTCAGCTTGACCCTGAGATCTTTTGATAGCAGTGACCCTGGGGAGAAACACGCTTGACATCATATAGCTTCAGATAAGTACTGTATATGTCTTTTTGTTAATAATCTACATTACACCGCCGCAACTGTTCTTGTTGCTGGCCACAGCGATGCTGTCTCTGTCGCTTCTGTGTGTGTCATACAAATTAGGCAGTATCTTGTTGTCTAAAATATCCCCCCGCAGCCATGTTTCGGTTATTGCAATGAAGTTGTAGCAACGATCGCTAAAGAAAATGTTAAAGTTGTGTAGTTTGCCAACAATGTTCTGGCAGAAGAGTTTATGGGTTAGCCGGGTCCTGGGTTGGCATTTACATCTACACACAGCATAAACACAATCGGTAAAAGAACCATCAAGATGAGACTATGTCTACACATGTTACTGCCGTGATGTAGACCCAACAGCTTGCACATTCTTCAGGGACACAACACAAACATGCCCTGCTGATTCGGTGCTATATTGAGTCGATTTACATTATCAGGCGCAAGAGTGCAACCAAGCGTGACCTTGACAAAGCTGGTGCAGGACATTGGTGGGTCCTCGGTGGGCGATACACAATGTACTGGCAGATTTTACAATCAAATCAAAAGGTGTTTGGATTATTGAGTAGAATTTCTGCAAAAAACATATCACAAAATTACAGTGTTATATATTTATTTTACAAGCTATCTATTTTGTAATGAGTCATAAATATTAACCAGTGTTTAGTAATTTATTTGGCATATATTTAAGTAAATAACAAGATAAGAAATGTCGTCAGCAAAAGAAATGACATCGTCACAACATGAAGACATGATAATGTCATCAATGTAAAATAACAACACAATGTCATCAAATGAAGAAGACAATATCATGTCCCCAAAAGAATAAAATAAAGACAATGTCATCAACTGAAGAAGACAATATCATGTCCCCAAAGGAAGTAAATAAAGACAATGTCATCAAATGAAGAAGACAATATCATGTCCCCAAAGGAAGAAAATAGAGACAATGTCATCAAATGAAGAAGACAATACCATGTCCCCAAAGGAAGAAAATAAAGACAATGTCATCAAAAGAAGAAGACAATATCATGTCCCCAAAGGAAGAAAATAAAGACAATGTCATCAAATGAAGAAGACAATATCATGTCCCCAAAGGAAGAAAATAAAGACAATGTCATCAAAGGAAAAAGACAAGACAATCTCACTGATGCAAATAAATAAGGACACATCAAAAAAACAAGATGAGACAATGACAACAAAGAAACAAAACAAGGTAATGTTATTGTGGCAAACAAGAAAGAAGACGAGATGATGTTTACAGAGAAACAATATGTGATAATGTCAACAATGGAATGTGTCAACGTCGTAGTGTCAATGTTGTACTCACGGCAAATCCTTGATGCTTTCGACCTCTGTCGTTAGAGCAAACTTAAATTTGTCCTTGAATGCGTAGGCGAGCTCCATCATGATTCGGTGTTCTGTTGGCAAACAACATTTGTGTGCACACAGCTAATGGCTTCTCTACCTGGAACTATATCCTCCATGCAACACTCAAGTCAATGTTTATTTATACATGTTAATGTCAATTTCAAAGTAACAAAAATCTAACAATGATGTGTTTTATAATAGACATTTAAAAATTGTGCCCACATCAGCGAAATATAAATTACTGGAAACTGAATGGTCTGTTAAGACTGTTGTATATCATGCCACATACATGATATAATAATGATCTGATTGTGTACTAGTGTACGGTATATGAACATCCGCAAAGATACGAGTCTACATAATGTATTTTGGTATAAATATAAAATCAGTTCCAACAATTTGTTGCCATAAATATCAAATGCATTGTGTGTGTGTGTGTGTGTGTGTGAGTGTGTGTGTGTGTGTGTGTGTGTGTGTGTGTGTGCGTGCGTGCGTGCGTGCGTGCGTGCGTGCGTGTGTGGGTGGTGTGGATGTGTGTATGTGCGTGTGAGCATGTGTGGTGTAGTCTATTTATCTATAGATTGCTGGTGCATTTTAGCATTACACAATCACTGGTAAGACTAATACTGTGCCTTCGTGACACGGGCAATAGTCTGAGGCTTTTTATGTGAACTGAATACAGTAGGGCAGGCATACTAGTAGATTCAGTGCTATGATGTTTCTGCAATGTAATGATATATGTTATGCAGAGTGTAGTTGGCTTAATGATTTTTAGCAATTTTTTCTTACATGCAAAAAAACGTGCTAAATTTGGTCAATATTGATGGGCAGTGCACATGCATGTATTTAAAAAGAGCCTGAGCTATGTGATTTTGTTGACATTTTATCAGCATATCAGTGACATGACTGCAGTGACTGTGTAGAAATAAAAAAAATTCCCAGGTACAGTTTCTTTAGTCTGACAAAACGTTAACATGGCCGCCAGTGGGAAAACCAACAGTGCCCTAGACTCACAACAAAGTGTGACCGATGGCTTCTAATGATAGTTAGGTCAATAGTGCAGGCCACTGAGATTTCCCTGCCATGCATGCATGCACATTTGTGCATGCATGCATGGCAGGGTGGATGTGTGAATACATGTCACCTGTACATTAATGTGCATGGAATCCAGACACAATTCCCAAATTGTCTGTTGGGAATCCATGTTTAAGCAATTATTGTTATATCACTCACTCTTATGTAAGTAGTGCTAACTTGTTGTTAGAGCAATCCTTGTTTGCACTATTCTTGTTGGCGCACCATTCTTGTTAGAGCAATTTTTAGAGCAGGGGACCATATCATTAATATTGTTAAGAGCTCTTAAACCCGATTTTGACTATAAAATTAATTTTGCTCATTAGTGGTGGTTATGAATACCTCAAAACTTTTAACACCATTACATGCCACTGGGACACTGTTACTGTCATGGAAATAGTGTCCACAGTAATATGGCAAATGACAGTTTTGTTTGTGTGAAGAAAAACTCATTTAATTTCACAACAATTTTTTTTTAAGATGTATTTTCCTTAAGAGCTCTTTATTATTGTGAAATGGTCATTGAAAAACTCTTATTTAAAAAGAATTCTCTCACCGTAAGTTCCAATGACAGAATGGTAGCTGTACACAATATCTTTTTTCCCAATGTTTTTCTGTTCATGATGTCTGCGATTCGTTATACTCTGTAATATTGGCACCTCTTGTAGTAGGACAATCCTGGAATCAAGCAATGTCAGCATCACACAGCAGTAGTAACACAGCAGTAGTAGTGACACAGCAGTAGTAACACAGTAGTAGTAGTGACACAGCAGTAGTAACTAGTGACACAGCAGTAGTAACACAGCAGTAGTAGTGACACAGCAATAGTAACTAGTGACATAGCAGTAGTGATACAGCAGTAGTAGTGACACAGCAATAGTAACTAGTGACATAGCAGTAGTAACTAGTGACACAGCAGTAGTAACACAGCAGTAGTAGTGACACAGCAATAGTAACTAGTGACATAGCAATAGTAACTAGTGACACAGCAGTAGTAACACAGCAGTAGTAGTGACACAGCAATAGTAACTAGTGACATAGCAATAGTAACTAGTGACACAGCAGTAGTAACACAGCAGTAGTAGTGACACAGCAATAGTAACTAGTGACATAGCAGTAGTAACTAGTGACACAGCAGTAGTAACACAGCAGTAGTAACAGCAGTAGTAACACAGCAGTAGTAACACAGCAGTGGTAACACAGCAGTAGTAACACAGCAGTAGTAACTAGTGACACAGTAGTAGTAACACAGCAGTAGTAACATAGAAGTTGTAACATCAGCAGCAGTATCACAGCAGCAGTAGCACAGCAGTACTAACACAGCAGCAGTAACATAGCAGCAGTACCAGTGGCGCCATGCTGTGGCTCGATGGAACAATGCTACATTTGGTATAAAACTGCCAAAAGTATGTATGTAGTATGTACTAAGAAATGTTACCATATTACTAAAAAGGAGTATTTTAACTAATATTAAAGCCTTTAAACAAATTGTATTACGATTATTAAAATATGGTAAATGTCTGTTGAGTAGACATGTACTTCAAAATGAAATCATCTTCAATATTACGAATTAAATATCGTTCTGTTACAATTTATTTTTGGAGACAATGTAACTTCTAGGGAAGTGATCAGATGATGGAATGACCATTACTTCTTGCTTTTTAACTTAATTTGTTCAAGTTTTGTAAAGATAACAACAAGTTCAATAATTAATGCTTATTAAGACGTGACTAAGTTGTTACTTACTGTAATATATTCGAGATGATGGAGTCGAGGTCAAACATGCTATCCAGTAAAAGTTCAATTAATTCCTTGCCACGTCTGTGTCAATAAGAAAAGGATCAGTATCAATTACGATTTAGCTGAATTAGTGAGTTGTAACCAGTTTGCCATGCTGTCTTGGAAAGCATAGTATATGTTACAAACTATACATGTATATCACTTATGCAACACACGTCAAAATGTAAATATTTGTTATATATGTGTTTCACATGTCAGTCACATGGTCAATCATGATGCTTCCCATATTGTACATTCATATGTCATGTTTCCCATGTCAATTTGTGTATTTTGCACCAACTCTAGGCCAAACATGACATCTAACTTGTGTAGGAGTTGAATTAATTCTGTGACATGTCTGTATCAATAATAATAGTTTCAGTTTCAAGAGGTCTGTTGAAATAACCCAGTCAAGCTGTGTTAAAAAACATGGTATATGTTACAAAATATACAAAGCATTTCAGGTCAAAGTTAAATTTGAGATGCAGCTGCTTCACAAGTCATGTTTCCCATATAAAATGTTTACACATGTTTTACATGTATCAGTTCATGTAATAAAATAAAGTTTACTTACTTATGTAATATGTCACTCGTTAAATATTATGAGTTTTTTTTCCATGCAACATAATACAATTGTATCTCTAATTGATATGTTAATGCTACATTTACACAAATACATTATATATCGTAGTGGTTAAATGCTAACAGACAGAGTGGCATCATTAAATGCCATCAATGCAGGGGACACATACACGCACGCACGCACGCATGCACGCACGCATCGCACGCACATACGCACACACACACACACACACACACAATGTTCGCATATGACCTAAATACAAAAGGATTTTTTCAGGGTCAAACTATAGAAAATGTAATCCTCTTTAGCATAGAAATACATAATTGTCTACGTTTTAATCTCCATAGTGAAAACTGCAGCACATCTGGAAGCAAAGTTATTTATTGTAGATTTCAAATCTGAAATATTTACCAATGTTAATAAACCTTTTAAATTTCATACGTATTTTAATTTATCGCATTTTGCCAGGCATTTTTTTTTCACGGCATGAAATCACTCACCCACTCACTCACTCACTCACTCACTCACTCACTCACTCACTCACTCACTCACTCACTCACTCACTCACCCACCCACCCACCCACTCACCCACTCACTCACCCACCCACTCACCCACTCAATCACTCAATCACTCACTCTCATTCACCCACTCAATCACTCACTTTCATTCACTCACTCACCCACTCACTCACCCACTCACTCACATGTACATGTTCACATGAAAGGTTGTGTGTAGTATCTTACCTAAATGTGTAGACAGATTTTGTTATTGCTGGCCGGACACAGAAGTCATGTACTGGATACATGGAACAGTCAACCTGGCAACAAACATTCAGATTATCCTACCAGTTGACTCAACATTTGTCATCTGAGCTGATACAACCAACTGGTACAATACTTACACAGATTTCATTAAGTTTATCCAGATGATTCCTTTGGTTCAACCCCAACTTGGGATTGTAATGTTCTAATTATGTTGACGCTAACTTCTGTTCCTTCTATACAATATAAAAAAGGTAAAAAGGGTACGTTTTATATAGCGCAGTATCCAGTCCTCAGGACTGCTCAAAGCACTTTTATACTTTACTTCCCTGACAGACCTGTTCAATCAAACACCATCTCAACTTCTCTGGGAAGCATCCAGCCACATGCTACAATTACTGTGCGAAGGCTGCTCGTATATGTATCCACCACTGTCTATAGCCAGGTACTCATTTATACAGCTTGGTGAACTGGAGCAATGTAGAGTGACAACAATTTCCAAAAGGTTTTAACACCGCAGCACAGGATTCGAAACAGGGTTCTCTTAGAAGAGATTCTGAAGCCATTGTGCTCTACATATAACTTCTGCCAGCTCATAGCATAGTAAGACTGATTATCTAACCAAGGCACTTTGCATCTTACTCCCTTGCAGACCCTTTCAAACAAATATCATCTTGATGTCTCTTAAAGCATCCAGTTATGCTGCAGTTAAAAAGTATGTACAAAGACTATTCATACACAAATAGCTACTAGTTTCCACGAAAAGGTATTCATTCATTCAGCGGGGTCAACTGGAGCCTACTGTACCAACGTAAACCAAGAAAAAATGAAAACTGGTGGCTTGGCTAGGCTTGAAAACTAAAAAGACGTGGGCATAAATGTTTATGCCGACTACCTGGTAGTCAGTAGTTGTGTGCTGAATATCGGTAGGTATGTGCCTACTACCTAGCATAGCATATTGTTTAGTTTTCAAGGCAATTCTGAACTCAAAATTTCATTGTTTACATTCACATTTTACAGACCTGGCGGGTAACCAAGTTTTTAGAAAGTGGTATATGGTTTTCCTATTCCTGTTGACCCAATCACCATACTTTTATTGCTTGTTCTTAGAACCGGGCGAAACAAATAAATGTAATTTTGCCTTTGTTTCCCGCTTCTAACACGATTCGCCATTTCATCTTGTGAAAAGCGCTACCGCTGGTGGCGCCACTACCAGGTGCATAAATTAAAAGCTTTAAAAATCCGCAAAGTGGCACTAGCAGTGAACGTTTTTGAGGATTTCATCGGGTGCGACTGATTAAATTTCAAGATAACTGTTAATTGGAACAGATAAATATAAGGTTCTTTATATAAAATACAGTTCAATGCTATGCATTTCTTTGCTGGAACATTGGCCAGAAGCTCAAACCATTTCATCGTGAAGGTTGACAGTGGAGCTCCAACTTCCTATGTAACAAATTTTGTTTACTGGCTTGCAGTTTTGCCGAACTTTTACAAATATGTCGAGTGTTTATTGTCGGTGTACTGAACCACATGGTCAAATCCGCGGTCATTGGCAGCGTTCCCCATTCCATAAAATTACTGTGAAATTAGTATTTTTACGCAATTCTTTGATAAAATGTATGTACCCCAGTGGCTCCTCTTCCACCACAGTGTGTGGAGTGTGGACACGCCTGGATTGTTTCAGTGGCTCCTCTTCCACCACAGTGTGTGGAGTGTGGACACGCCTGGATTGTTTCAGTGGCTCCTCTTCCACCACAGTGTGTGGAGTGTGGACACGCCTGGATTGTTTCCGTGTCGTGGTGGCAATGATATCATAATATTTTTTATGGGATCAGCCAACCCCAAAATCATCAGCTTTCTATGAACAAATGCGGCATTATCTTGTATAAATTGCCGAGTAAACACCAAAGGGGCAAATGCAATCACACCTAGCGCCAATGATTGGCACTAGTCGGTTGGTGTATGTGTGGCTGGTGTATGTGGGAGAAGTCGCCGCTAGTCGGGGGGGGAACTAATTGGTGTTTAGCACCAACTGTTTCTTTACGTTGACTGCCAACTTCAGTCGGTTGGTGTGTGCCTAGTCAGACACGTGTCTGAAACTGTTGGCACTTGGCCACTGTGCCACTACCAGTGCATACTTAACATCTTTGTGAAATGATTTGTTATAACAATGCTCTTCCATAGAATCCACATGAAAGTTAAACACAAAAGAACCTTCATTGTAGGTTCTTACACTGTGCAATCTGAAGGTTAATGGCAGCAGTTACTCAACATCCTCGAGCTACCACAGCTGCCATAAACTATGTATATTGTTTTATTAACCATGGTTAACTTGAAATTAAATCACCAAACAAGACACAGTACTGGATTCTCAGAAGAGCAGAGGTGTGTGCATGCATGCGTACGTGTGTGCGTGCGTGTGTGACCTATGCTTGTGTGTGTATATGTACAGTTGCACACATGTGCTTCCTTTGTGTTGAAACTGTGTGACTGCTGGGACACCTCCATCAGTTGATTGATGACATGTGTACTTGTAGTTTCATCACTTTACAGTCAACACTACATGAGACAGATCACTGTGCCCCATGCAGTCGGTGTCACCCTGAGACTGGTGTACCTTGGAACTTGTCTCTACTTGATCACCGGTTGTACAGTTCCATATTTCACTGCATGTCTCCGGTTGGGATCCATGACATTTTGGTAAAGGACATTTTGGTAACAGACATTTCGGTAACTGGACATTTTGGTAACCAGACATTTTGGTAACAAGGCATTTTGGTAACCAGACATTTTGGTAACCAGACATTTTGGTAACCAGACATTTTGGTAACTAGACATTTTGTTAACCAGACATTTTGG
>JAODUO010000042.1:575000-780000 GCA_025642075.2 Ridgeia piscesae
TCATCTCACATGAATAAAAACTACACATACACCGACACAGCATTGTCTAAAACATTGTCTAGAAACGTACATGACTATTCACATGCCCGTGTCTCATGTCATCATAATTAATCTGACTATTTGTTACAAATAATGTTTCTCTTAAACTGGTGAGGAGGCTGAGCTATACGTACCAGTGATATCTGAAAAACATGTACGAGTGAGAAATTGGCATTCCATTTATTACACACAGAAATCATAGGCGTAGAATGCCGAAGAGCCTCTTTATGGGAGTGACAATCATGACTGATTGTTAGTGCCATAACAGGGGCATAATTGCAAAGTTGATTAGCCATAGCCGTACGTGTACAAACAGAAATTTCTCAAGAAACATTGCCTTGCTGTGCAATACAGACTGACAACGGACTTAGTTCAAGACAAATTTATGTATTTATTAAGTAATGACAATATAATAAGTAGAACTGCCAGCATTCTCCACACAACGTTGCTTGCAAGAACACAACATTGGCTACAGGAAACAAAGGGAAAAGGAAACAAATGAAACTGCAGTGTCACTGAACCCCTCTAGATATTGGGACCTCTAACTGCACCCCTCTAGATATTGGGACCTCTAACTGCACCCCTCTAGATATTGGAAACCTCTAATTGCACCCCTCTAGATATTGGAAACCTCTAATTGCACCCCTCTAGATATTGGAAACCTCTAATTGCACCCCTCTAGATATTGGAAACCTCTAATTGCACCCCTCTAGATATTGGAACCTCTAACTGCACCCCTCTAGATATTGGGACCTCTAACTGCACCCCTCTAGATATTGGAAACCTCTAATTGCACCCCTCTAGATATTGGGACCTCTAACTGCACCCCTCTATATATTGGAAACCTCTAATTGCACCCCTCTAGATACTGGGACCTCTAACTGCACCCCTCTAGATATTGGAACCTCTAACTGCACCCCTCTATATATTGGAAACCTCTAACTGCACCCCTCTAGATATTGGGACCTCTAACTGCACCCCTCTATATATTGGAAACCTCTAACTGCACCCCTCTAGATATTGGGACCTCTAACTGCACCCCTCTAGATATTGGAAACCTCTAATTGCACCCCTCTAGATATTGGGACCTCTAACTGCACCCCTCTATATATTGGAAACCTCTAATTGCACCCCTCTAGATACTGGGACCTCTAACTGCACCCCTCTAGATATTGGAACCTCTAACTGCACCCCTCTAGATATTGGGACCTCTAACTGCACCCCTCTAGATATTGGAAACCTCTAATTGCACCCCTCTAGATATTGGAAACCTCTAATTGCACCCCTCTAGCTATTGGGACCTCTAACTGCACCCATCTAGATATTGGGACCTCTAACTGCACCCCTCTAGATATTGGAACCTCTAACTGCACCCCTCTAGACACTGGATTCTCTAACTGCACCCCTCTAGACATTGGAACCTCTAACTGCACCCCTCTAGACATTGGAACCTCTAACTACACCCCTCTAAATATTGGAACCTCTAACTGCACCCCTCTAGACATTGGAACCTCTACCTGCACCCCTCTAGACATTGGAACCTCTAACTGCACCCCTCTAGACTTTGGAATCTCTAACTGCACCCCTCTAGACATTGGAACCTCTAACTGCACCCCTCTAGACATTGGAACCTCTAACTGCACCCCTCTAGACATTGGAACCTCTAACTGCATGGACATTTTTCTTCAGTTACACATTAAAATGCCAGTAATAAGAGCTAACTCTTAAATATTCATACATTTAAGCAAAGATGTTTTCCCAGTTACACTGATCTGCTTAGGCATTAGTACTAGTTTTTATTTCCTTTCAAGCGTTCTTTTTATGTAGGACATAAACCATGGGGGGTAATGCCCAGGACAGCGTATATATAGTCACAAGTCATAGCTGAATGTGTGTTCACAATACAACACCAGTGATTTATTGCACCTGTGAATTCAGTGACCTTTTAATGTAACACCTATAAATCTTGACATACAGTGACGTGTCAGTGGGGCAGTTTGGGGCAAAACCCGAATGAAATGTCAGGTCATCAGTAAACCTTCACAACAAGACAGTTTGGACACGTAGATGTGTACACTTGTTCTCACCATATGGCAGTCACTGTATAACTTATTCTTATTCAACCACCAGCAATCAGACATAAAAATTATAAATGTACACATGTTGTCTAAATTTAAATAATAAACATTTAATTGCCGATTATTCTACACCATGGTTCTTCACTCCATAAAGGTGTGCATTGTTATTCTTATTGCAAGAAGAATATTTATATGCTAGACGAGTACAAAGGAGAGCAAATGATACCAAAACTCAGGAATATCAGTTATGAAATGCGTCTGAAAGAATGTGGTTTAACAACACTAGAAACCAGGAGACTGAGAGGAGATCAGATAGAAGTATTAAAAATATTATATGGATATGAAAATATTGACAGAAATATTTGTTCTTGATTAAGGAAGGGAGAAGGACTAGAGTTATTAGCAAAGAAGCAGAGTAAACTATATAATAGAAAAATTCTCAATTTCCCAAAGAACAGTTAATAAATGGAACAGATTATCAGCTGAATGTGTAGATGCTAGTAGTGTTAATATGTTTAAAAATAAAATCGACATATACCTAAGAAGGGCAGGGTACATTTAGATAGATAGGTTGGACTCTCGATAAGCCAAAGGGCTTCCTTGTCCACCTGCCATCTAGAGTTGATTCTCTAGGTGGCAATCTTGTTAAATCTTGTATCACACCTTTTAATTGGGACTCACTGTTCACATCACCTCTGACAGCACAGTTCAGTCAAACATGAACACTCACAGCTCTGAACACTTGTCCTCTCAGATTACAGCTAACTCTCTCACACAACTTACGTGAAGTCTGATATGGCAAATGGATCAAGTCGACCATCATAACAAAAGTCGCAACATGAAACCACCACCAGGAAACAAACAGATTATCTGTAATAATCAATACAATAAATCTACCTGTGGTGACTGTAACCTAACCACTCTTGCCTTTGTGAGGTTCAGGCTTAGTTACTTTTAATATTCCTGCCTTTAATGTGTCTACCGGGTAATCTATCTATACTAATTATTTTTCAGCAAATAAAAACTGCATCTTTTTCAGGCTGACAATGCAGACAGTTGCTGCCATAATTAGCAGTATTTGAATATCATATGATTTTATTTAGAATCAAGAACATATTTCATGATCTCTTCTTGATACAAATGTTATACTAAAAGGTGTAACAAGGCCTAACATAAACAGATCACTGACTGACTGAAATGTTTTCTATAAGACATGTCCTGCAACTTATTATAAAGCAAGACTAATAAAAATAACAACATTTAATAAAATATTACATAATTATGCTTTAAACCAATGACACCTCTAAACAATTAGTTTATGGACACAGACATACAGTGAACATACAGTGAACATACAGTGAACATACAGTGAACATACAGTGAACATACAGTGAACATACAGTGAACATACAGTGGACATACAGTGAACATACAGTGAACACACAACAGAACATTCAGTTACTGGACATGCCATGCTCAACAGTTTTCACTGTATATACCATATATAGGTTTACTTGAATATTATATATATGTGTATGTATATATATATATATATATATATATATATATATATATATATATATATATATATATATATATATATATATATATATATACATATATATATATATAATTATACTGTATATATATATACTGTATATATATATATATATATATATACTTATACACACACACATATATATATATATATATATATATATATATATATATATATATATATATATATATATTATACTATATATACAGTGTATATGTAAATTATATATACACAGTGTATATATGCTTTACATTTACAAATACAATATTACATACATACACAGGGGTAGAAATAACTCCAGAATTTCTGGTAGTCAGCAGGACTACTTAGTTGGGAAATCTGGTAATCCTCAGATATATCTGGTAGTCATATGGCCCAGATTTAAGCAACATAACATGACAAACACAACATTAGAATTTAGAAAAATATTCCCAAATGTTGTGGTAGTCCATCGGACTACTGCTGTCATCATCTTTGGTAGTCCAACCAAGTTTCTGGTAGTCCTTGGACTACCACTATTTCTACCCCTGATACATATGCTACTACTAAGGACATTTCCTATTTTGCCGATTGCTATAATATTATATTGTAAATCCCCCTGTTTCTTCTTTTGGGTATCTGTAGCTGTAGATGCACATGCAATATGGATTTAGAGATTACATGAATGTCTTGATGAATGCATCTGCATGATTGCTACTTCGATTGCGTCCTTTGACATTTGGGTTATTTTTGTCCCGGGGATGATCAGGTATTTACAGGAAGCAATTACTTTACCAAAAATACCAAGCCTGGACATCCAACTACTGTATATCAGGTAAACCAGCAATCATAGTTGTATTCTTCCTTGTATTTTCCACACAGTTGTCATTCATCAGACTTGTAGATCTACATACCCGGGTACTTGCTAGGTATATGCCACAATGTCCTGTTGTATCATAATTATTAGAGGGGCTATCAAAAGGGACCATGATATCTTTGAGGTGTACGACTTTATATGCAGAAAGAAGGGGAGGGAGAGGGGGAGAAGGTAGGGGAGAAGGTGGGGGAGAGGGAGAGGGAGAGGGAGAGGGAGAGGGAGAGGGAGAGGGAGAGGGAGAGGGAGAGGGAGAGGGAGAGGGAGAGGGAGAGGGAGAGGGTGAGGGAGAGGGAGAGGGTGAAGGTGAGGGTGAGGGTGAGGGTGAGGGTGAGGGTGAGGGTGAGGGAGCCTGATACTAAACATTGAGTGTAGGTCTCATGACTGGAGATTGTGTCAATATTGATCCAGTCTAAAAGAACCGAGGACAACATGCACCATTGTGCCAGCACAGAAAAGTCGGCTGGACTGCTTTTTCTGAAAAGGGCTAACTATATAGTTGAGCAAGATGTCATATAGCTAGTGCATAATAATCTACCCCCAATACATGCAGAGAAACAGACCTGTCAGTTAATAGAATATTGTCATGGACTGGATACAACTAGAACTAGAGCACATTTAAAAAATGCAAAGTCACCTGTGAATTATTATACACATTACTAATATTACAGTCATCAGAGAATGTACATGTTTCCAAAAAAATTATTTTGATTATCTTACAAAAGGCCGGATATGATTTGTAGATCGATTACTGCATTTTAACATGTTTTCAGTTAAAAAGTCAGATGTATTAGTAGTCAACATCACCTGAAGTTCAGGATTACAACTTTGTTATAATTAATTAATTACACATGGTTTAAATCAACAAAACTTGATGATAGGCCGACCCTGTGCATGCATTTAGGTGAATTACAAGGCGGTCTTAATTAATAGTAATATTGTCTTTTAAACTAGTATAAAGTGCAATGTCAAGACACCGGCATTGTCTACTCTACACTAGTAGCCTACCCTTTCACTATTGAATTGCGTGGCCACTGCGTGGGCCATGTCATTCCAAGAGTAATTGGTTTGACAGTTGTCTACGTGAAACTTCGTACGTGACATTAGTGATTCGCTAATAAGTTAGGGTGCAACAATCAATAAAATACTTTAGCAATCTAGGATTAACAATGCGGTACCAATCGGGAATAGTAATCAACACTGCAACCGGAGCATACCATCGACCCGACTAGTGTTAATTAAACAGCGCCTCTTCTAATCAATGAGTTGTGTCTCGTTGTTGGCATGCATGTTTACCTTTCTTCGTGTCCAATTTGTTGTCGTAAAAATACACCACACGCACGTGCTGTGAATCCGTAAAGGTATTGAAATCTTTATCGGTCAAGTCCCGTACATGTTCCAACTCTGCTGTCAGAGTTTGACAGCTGCAGATGCAACTCAAAAAGAGGAGGAGAAGGAAAGCCATAGTCTAACCACATGAAAGTTCTACTCTTCGCTAGCGTCTCCCGTACAAACAGGAAGAGCTTATAAACCGGACCCTCTCAGTGGACGAGTCCATTACGACGTGTGTAGGGTGGACGCACGCCCGTTTACGAAGCACATGCTACCTAAATGTTGTATCGCAATATCCTGAAAAGTGTGCATTTGAGAGTACAAACTATACGACACATTGCGGCAATGAAGCAATAACCTTTTTTTGATGATTTTCAATTTGTAGGTAATTGGGTCTGTAAAATCCCTTATGCAAAATATCGCAGTCGGTGAATTCGGTGAATGACATCATATTTTATGCATGACTGTTGGAGCTGATCTGGGTCATCATAGTAATAACTCGGGCAAACAGATCCGGAACGAACGGAATACGGGATCCTACCGTGTTTAACAAACCATCAAGTAGCCGTTTATTGCACTGTATGATAGTGTATAGTTTCAGACTAGTGCACAATGTTTTATACAAGTTGTTTGCAAATCGCAAACTGGGAAGCTAATGACCTGCTAGTCAAATAACCTATCAAGTCAAGTGCTAGTGTGTATGCAAGACTCCAAGGTAATTAAAGCTCGCCATTCAACTGACCGATTAAAGCGCTATCAAAACACAATGCTGCCGATTGCGCCACGAAACGTTAATGATGAATCAGTCATTTTTTATTTGAATAATATTTTATTACTCAGAAACTGTTGCCCTTAGCAAACAATTATATATATATATAGTGTGTGTGTGTATGTATATGTATATATATATATATATATATATATATATATATATATATATATATATTATTCTATAGCATTCTTCGGATATGGTTATCTATAAATTTTGGTAGCATTATAAATATTAAAAACAATTATGAAATCACACATAAAAAATATGGCCTTAGTAATATTTAGAAACATATACTTATGTTGATTCTTATAGATTTCTGTAACATTTTATGACAAATTAAGTGACCATATATAATGTATACATGTATTTAAAATTATACTATATTCTTTAAAATTGTAAAGAAAATTGCAGTGGCTACAACAATTAGGCCCATACCTTTATTAATGCTATATGGATTATCAAGTCCTTGCTCCTCAAGGCACACGCGCACACGCACACGCACACGCACACAGCACACACAGCACACGCACACGCACACATACATATATATATATATATATATATATATATATATATATATATATATATATATATATATATATATATATATCATCAAATCTACGGCCTCTTTGGGAATTCTTTACTGGTCGCGGTGACTGGCAGTTTTTATTTGCCCGGTCTACCTATTTTGACGCACTTTAATACAATCGTAACGACGTCGCCCTCAAACAATTAAAGATGACGTCATTGTGACTGTTGAGTTACGTATACATGACAACGCGTTGAAGATACGATACATTTTTCTTCTTATTCTTCTTCCTCTGTTCGCCTAACCTCAATTTACTCCTCGACTTACTGAAGATACATGCGGAAGGACGTGTTTTCTGTTATTTCTCGCTAGCTTCCACGACGACTTTGAGATGTCGCAAATTTCGACCGAGGATTCGATGGAAGCATGAAAAGCTGTTTATATAAAATTATATTCCATGTATGTCTGTAACATTGTGTAAAGTTTGGTTTGATATATTTGTATATATTATTTGTTACATATTTATTATTATTCTTTTATTTACATATTATAATTTTAACATGTATTTTACACGTATGTACATATGGACAGCGTATGAAATAAATCATTAATTAATTCATAACACTCGGACTCCATAATCCGGTGGCGCGTATATGATGAATGTGTGTGCGTGTGTGTTGCGTATGTGTATTGCGTGTGCGATGTATATGTGGCTTTAAAAAATATATATATATATATATATATATATATATATATATATATATATATATATATTATGTTATTAATATGTATTTAAATAATATCCAATTTCATGTGTATGAAATTGGTTATTATTTTTAAATATAAATTAATAAAATAAGCCTGAACAAATGCTAAGTATTACTTAAGTAACTACGTTGGTGACTGAATTATTTTGTCTATTTGACTGGTTGATCGATTGATTGGTCTTTAGAATAGAACTTTGATAATTTGATAAGTTCTGCGTCTCCTGTGGAAAATATCCCTCTGCGTCTTGTCGAAGAAATATCTGTCAGCAGCTGTAGCAGTTAAAGTCACTCTTATGTAATTGTCAATAGTAGCTCATTAATGAAGAACCATTTAAAAAATTATTATTTATACTTAATTTTCATTAGGTGAGTCTACGGGAACAACTATGGACAAACTATGCAAGGTGTATGTTTTAATAACTGCTCCCTGACCATAGCGGCGTTGTTTCGGTGACGCGATCCTGTTTCGTATTTTGCTGCATTCTCAATTGGCAGCCATTTTCCCAGGAGCATCCTAAGTTTTGTTATTGGAATGGACTATTTTCAACTGGATATTTTATGGATTTGACCGTTGTACATTGGTGGGAAATGCAGCGGAGCACATGTACATAAACCAACATATCTTTCAAGCGAATTATGGAGATTGTGCGCCGTGTACAGGTCGGGAAAAGGAGACGGATACAAACGTCGCTGCGCCTGACCCTGCAGTAGCTTCAGGCTAAAATTTAGAGTGCTTATTCAGGAGCTTATTCATAACATTCAATATTCTTACGTTCGTTTAATTCATTGACTTATGCTGTGATGCAATGAAAATTAATTGGCCTTCAGTTGGTTTAGTTGGCTTGGCTGTTCTGCAGTTGTGAAAATATGCCAAAGTTCTTTGACACTGCTCAAGTAGGTTGAATTTTGGCCCTGCGTGCATCCCATTTGGTGACAGCCCCGACTGGGCAGGGCTGCAACTCAACCAAACGATGTCTGATTGCAAGGAGCGCCTGAAGCAGCTCGAACAACTCATTGTAACTGGAGTGCAGAATAACCCAGGACAGATATTCAGCATCGAGACATTGTTGGATTGCCTCATCATCTTATATGATGAGTGTTGCAGCTCAACACTGCGGAGAGAGAAGAGTATCACAAACTTTGTTGACTTTGGTAAGTTAACTATTACACTTCCTGTCTTATGCGAAATCTGAACATTTAATAAACAAACTGACATATTGTAAAGCAAAATTATTGTCCAGTTTAATATTATTCCCAAATCATTCATGTTATTTTAATTTTTTTAAATATGTATTGTAATAATTGCAAATTTAACTTTATTTGTTACTTCACTATGGCTGGTCTAGTGCTTGTAGTGGGCATGTGTACTTTTTTGTGTAGGTAATGAGTTATACCTGTTTGTAAAAAAAATTGTCATTGTATTATAGTGTAAAGAATAGCTTAGTGCATGAGTACAATGCACATAGTGCAATTGAGAATAATTTTATTGTCTTCAAAACAAAAGCTTTTCAAAACTGTAAAGTAAAACTACTGGTATGCAGATGATCTCACAAAATTGAAATGAGTGCCTGTGTATACTTAGATGGTTTTATCTTAACTGCACAATTGAGATTGTCTGTACTGTCTTGGTCTTGGTTTAGTATTGCTTAACACTCCTGATAGAGTCAAATGGTTAGTTGACAAGTGGGGCAACCATTTATGTTTGCATCACATTTATATGTCGGTGTAACCAATCTGAGTACCAGGGGGGTAGGCCCTATAGCTGGTTTGAGCAATTTGTTGGTAGAATCTGGAATATTAATGTGCATATTGTAACTTTTTAAACACATTTCACCCATATATATTAACATAGTGACGCAAGAAGCTTTTCCCAGTGGTTTTTCTTGGTAAGATCAGCTTAATTGAGTCTGGTGTCCTTCTTAAATAGTGTTGTTACCTCACTTAGTGACTTCTGTGAAATGTACGTACTATAGAACAGCGAGGCCTGTGGTATCATCCACTAGGGTGCACTACACATGACTTGCCAGATGAAACAGTGGTCGTGGATGTCTGTGGAGAGGGCAGTACAAATACTGGTTTGAGACATGATCATGCCAGGGCACTATCATTTTCTTGAGTGTATGTCAGCAAATCATAAAAAGACAGGAGTGTGTAGCAGAAGGAAAAGATGCCCACAAGCAATACATTTTTTCTTGAATGGACAAAGTTGTTTCCTACAGTTTATTTAAATCGGATGTTTGGCCGAGTTGATGCCACAGTTTATTTACAAAACTGTGTCAATACACGTGAAGACTGAGTCTAACTATACAAGAAAAGTAGATCCATACTTTAGCGGTTTATATAGGATCAAATTTTTGCCAGTCACGCATGTTTTGGTGGACACATGGATGTTAACTGTTAAGCCAGTTTACAAACTTTTAAATGTGTCTGATGTCCTGGAATGGACTACAAACACACATGTGACATCATTACGCTCACTTCTAAGGCATAGCTGACATTATCTATGGTTTCAGCAGACCTTAGTTGCTCAATCATTTTTTACCTGTCCACTCATATTTCTACCCATCCACAGCAGGTTTTACCCATCTAAATGACGGGTGGACGGGTCTCTGCAAAAAGCTATGCTGTACCTTGCTGTAGATTTGGGCCCAATCACACAAACAATGACGTAAAGTGCATCTAAGAATCGAAGATTGAGAATGTAGTTAGAATCTGGATATTTGCTAACAGAATCTTCAAATGACCATGTACTCAGTACAATGCACCAAATCAAATTGAGTGACCAGTGTGTTGTAGTTGTACTCATTCAGGGGACAGCCATTGTTATTGAAGTCCTTGTTATTATAATTGCCTGTCAAATTTCAGACCAATTAATATTATCAATAGAGAAGCCAGGTAAGCACGAGTTCAACCTTACTTGTGTATGTATGTGGTAACAACACTGTGGTTGCGGTGGCATTGCAGACACATTCAGTCAGCATTTGTTTTAGTTAGTTATACAATTATGTAAACACTAGTTACATGGAGATGTGCTCTAATTTCATTGTATATGGCATACTCCTTTGGGAGCAATTCATTTAATCAGCATCACTGCAGCATGGGAGGTGTTGTTGTGTTACTACTCACTGAAATAATGGTCATAAACTTTTTCATCTGCTTGCACAATCAGTTTCCTGATCAGGCATTCTGACTGGGAATGTGTGTCCAATTTTGTAATAGATCTGTCAAGCATGTCCTTTGCTGTGCTGCAAATGCAGTGACTCATAACTCTCATTCTGTACACTAGGATCTAAGCACTCACTGAATTCACAATGGACTTTCCAGTAGAGTTCAACTATAGATCTGTTGTATGTTATGTTATTGAAAGAACTCATTGTGATGTGCTATGCATGGTAGCCAACAGCAACATATAACATTCATATTTCTCATTATTTATTAAATGATGACTCTGTCAATAGGATATGTGGCACCAACATCATATTTATTTAATCATATATGCAACTGGCTTAATATTTTATTGTCTCGTTGGAAATCTCTTGTGTTATCAGGGGTTGCTAAATGCTATTTCAATCACAGCAGATGATGAAGCAATAATTATACGTTTGCTGTCAGGCGTTAACAAGATTTTTGGATTGCGATTCAGATTTATTTATGTCACACATGGTAACGCTGTCTGGCTGTGGTTATACCCTGTATTTCAGGCATGTATCAGTGATGTTTAGCGACCTCCATTAAACTGTTTCATTCACCCAGTAGACCTGAACGCCTTGAACATTGCTGGGTCATATGGCATGTGCAGGCTGTGACAAGTGCTGCACCACTATGTGTTCTTTAATAAGTTCTATAATCAATGAACTTTCAGCAGTGGCCATTTGATAGTCTCATATAGATTTAGGCTGCCTTGTTGATATTTATGTGGTTTTGCATTTGCTTGAGTTTTTCACAACTGGGCCAGTTTGGTCTAGGCAAATAATGTTGTGACTTGTTAGGTCATAATTGTGTCGTTTGTTAGGTAATTGCCAGTAATGAGTAGTTGAATTGCTATGGAGGGAGGTTATTATCTAGACACTAATTGTCCAGGACTTATTTAAATGTAAACAACTTAGCCAGTTACCTAAGTATGTGTTTTGTGTCAAATGGATAACTTAGAAATAACTAATCAGTTGTACATTATTAGGTTTGTTCTTCATAGATATCACACAAGGCATAGGCATAAGCATTGTATTGAATATAAAAATTATGATAAATTATTTTATTTACACTATTTCAGTATGCTATAAAATAACTGTGTGAATTTTTAAGTTTATGACATGTTGTCATAGTGAAACGGTATGTTTTAGAGTTTGAATGTTTGAGAGTGACCGCATGGACTGTACTTGACGGGGCAAGTGGTTTGACCCATGTCTTCTGGTAGCACTCCACATAGTGTCTGTATGTGTGCACACATACTCAATGTCCAAGTCATTCATACAGCAAACATGTATATCCATGCCCAATGTACTGGTGCTACATTGCCAGGGGACATGAGACATGCTTTCCTTCATGTTAGAGCACTGCAGTTATGCTTATGCACCTAAATTCAATGTTGGGATCTGGCAGGTGTTTATTTCCGTGCTGCCATAATTTGAAGAACAAACTTCTCTTGACACATTGTTATTCTCATAATCTCATTCTCAATTGTCTAAGTTAGGAATGTTTCATATTCTTTAATGAGCGATGTAGTACTCTGAATTACTCCTGTTGCAATTGTTAATTTGTTATGACACTTCTGTGACATTGCACACCAGAAATGAGACTTCTGAGTCAGACCATGTGCACTACTAGTATTAATCATAGAGACAATTATA
Source organism: Ridgeia piscesae (assembly GCA_025642075.2). Classification (NCBI taxonomy): domain Eukaryota; kingdom Metazoa; phylum Annelida; class Polychaeta; order Sabellida; family Siboglinidae; genus Ridgeia; species Ridgeia piscesae. Next base: position 587,776 of record JAODUO010000042.1, read on the forward strand.
CATTTTACAGAAGTATTTCAAGTCTGTTTTATGTTTAAAATAAACCTAATAAATATACCCTTGGTTTGCTGAGAGCACAGTTGTGTGCTGATAACAACAGTGACAGCTTGGTTTCTGAGTATGTTGGGTCATCAATACTCTTGAGGTGGATCTCATCTGGATTGGCGTTCTCGTTTCTCAAGTCCTGAATATTAGTCGTAACACGATGTGCATTCCGGTAAATGGGGAGTGTAAGTTATGAAGCCTATCTTCAAGGATCTCTGACTCTGTAACAGATGATCATTCAAGTTAGAAGTGTCTGCTGTTCTCACATTGTGTTGTCTGTTATTTGCCCAGCCTTACACTTGATTTATGGCCCTGCTGCTGTGCAGTGTGCACACCATTTCTTTCTGGGTCCATTCTTGGCACATGAAGATTCATCAAGACCACTCTGGGGCCTGACTTCAAAGCAGCCGCCAACATTCCTTTCTATCCCACTTGATACTGAGTGACACCCACCAAGTTGATTTGATATGAATAGTATGTCATTGTGTTGAAGACCCTCATTCAAGACAATTACAAGTAATAGTGGAATTTATAGTGCAGGGTGAAAGAAGTGATAACCTCATTTTTGCAACTGAGATATGTCATGTAAATTTAGTGAGGAAGGGTTCTGACTGACCCAGATGTTGTAATTACTTTCATATGTAATACATTACAACTGCACAGATAAATGTTGTTTCACTGACAGGTGTGCAGTTAGGAAATTGTTTTCAAGGTCAATGTCTAGTGGAAGTAGAGTCATTTCCGTAGTTTATTTCTGTACCATGTTTACATAATGAATCACATTGGGAGCCTTGTTGCCAAATGTACTTTTCTGGATGAAAAGCAGCATACCACAGCTGATAAAGGCCTACAATTATAACACTCTGCTTTACTTTTAATGTAAGTAGCTGTTTTGCAGGAAAAAAGACAATACAGTGTGATAATCATTATTGAGATTGAGAGGGACAGGGTGAAGCCACGTGAAGGTGAGGGAGAGGGAGAGAGTCAGTCAGGGAGAGAGGGGGGGTTATGAAGATGTAGTCATGAATGACATAGAACCTGAGAATGTGGTATATTAGTTTCTTTCAGGACATTCCTAAGTCTGTGTTGAGTAACTGTACATACTTCAGTACGGTGTCATTACTTCTACCATAAACATTTCAGTAATCTAGTGTTAAGCTTGTATTATATTTTATCCTAAGACAGTTTTTTTTACAAAAAAATCTACAAGTGCTCAAACACTTCCTATATTTTGTTGACAGGACTCAAATTTTGAAATGGGAAAATATGGATAGAAAAAAATTCTAACTGGGGAATAAAAATTTGCAAAATCCACATTATATATGAAACCAAAAGTGGTACATTAATTAATTATGTGTGATACATAAAAACGTTTATAAGAACCTTACCTATCCTCTTTTCCATAATTTCCATTGGAAAATCTGCAGAAGAATTAGCATCTAGGCCAAGAAAACATTCTCTATCTATCTACCTGGTAATCAAAGTGTTAATATCAGTCATCTTTCGAAAAAGCGTTCCTAAAACAACAATACTTGTCAGTCCACTGCCTCCTTAAAAGTCAGTGTGTGCTACTAAAGATGGATGTTACGTGCACATGCAGGGTAGTTCAAAGTGGTGTAGTACACATTGCAGCCTAAAGTGTTGAAAACATCTTACTCTTGTCGCTGTAAAACCACGTTTTATGGTCTTTCTGAATCAAAGTTGTTAAACAAACTGTGAGATTGTAAGTAGTGTGATGTGAGGACAAGGTGGAATGTATCATGGATCACAGGAAATATGCATTGTTAGTTTCATTTGGGTACAGATCAACATTTTATTTCTTGAGATTATACATACCCAGTTTTTGGACTGGCTGAAATGTTTGTGCTGGTTATGTTGGGTACAAATTCACTACTTGTCAGAATTTTGAGGTGTTGAATCCTGTTGAATAAATATTTCAATCTAGTTAACGTGCAGACTCTACAAAGCCCTTTACAGAAATGTTAATTTTCAGTTGTATGAAGCTGTAGAATTTTGTGAAAATACATCTAGCAACCAAAACTGCATGGGTCTGTGAAACAAAGTCATACAACTTCACACTATGGTTGTGGAAGATAATGTTACTTGTGCCATTTTTATAATATCCAAACAGACTTTGTTAAAGCATATAAAATATAACGACTAATTTTAAACATTTGAAAAATTGACGTCATCATTTATATGACCAGTTGGAAAAATCTACAAGATACTCAGTCATAGACATTGTCGTGTCCACACAGTCGGTGTTGGGGGTTTGTGTAAGTAGGTCAAGGTGTCGAATGTTATCTCAGCGACATCCTGTAGGTAGATTGACCCAGAGGGCAACTACGCCAAACACTGGGCAACTTGATGACTGCAGCCACTTGAGATAATGTACATACCTTGACTATGCAACTGTGTGCAAGAGCTAGTCTATGTCCGCCCAGAGTGATAGCTTTAGTTAGTATAATAATTGGATATGACATTCCGTCTAGGATTTTGTTATGATTGCCAAGCAGGAACTCATCTAGTTTTGGAAATAACAAAGATTGCATGTCAATAAACTGTGTGGTGCAATATAATGAAGGCATACATTGAAAGCATTGATAGCAGTTAGCATGTTGAAATAGGAACAGCCATCAGTATCACTGGTTATCGGTACGATAAGTCTCCAGATGTAATAATTAATAATTAGAAACTTTTGTGTGACTTATGTGGTCACAAATCTGGATTAGCTACACAATTTTACATGCTGTCACGTTTGTTCCAGTTTGCATTTTGGGGATATATCATTAATGAGGAGGCTGTGAGTAGGTCCCAGCCAGAGTAGTAAAGGCACAGAGGCTAGTGAACCCTAATGGTGGGCTATGTAATTATTTCAGTATTCTGCTGATGGGATCACCAAGTGAACACAGGAATTTTTCTTGATTGGCTGATCTTTTGCAATGGATATTTTAAAAAAAGTAGGCTTGTTTTGTATCACTTCAGTTGCTGTTTTCAAAGCAGAAATGGTGATCACTGTAAAAAATAGTACTAATTGTGAAACCATGTTGACTTGGTCTTGTTGTATATTAGGGGGATAGCCTGAAATTGAGTAACCAGTCAATAGCATAACACTGAAATTGATAGACCAATGTTGGATTTGAACACATGGCTGCCGAGTTGTGATCAGCGGAGAATGCCATCTTGTGGAGTCAGGGAGAACTAGTGCAGCTGTCTCGTACTTACTTATGAGCACACTACTGTAAAGAAAGAAAGAAATCAAAGTGGGGCATTTTGTTTCAACCTGTCTTGTTTAGGCTTACTGTAGCACATGACATCTGTGTGAGGGTTGTTTTGATTGAAGACCTCAACTGGTGAAGCTCCAGTTCCACACCTGATGTAGCTGAAGAAGTTGTCATGCCAAGGCTTGGACTAAGAGTATGTCAGAAAGTCTGTATAATTGCTTTCTGGGTGCGCCTACCCTGTAATTGCGTTTATAAATTTGATAGGTTGTAGGTAATTACACAGTTAATTGTAATAGCAAGTATAGTATAATTATATAAGACTGAGAAGGCAACATTATACCTCTGTCATTAATTAAAACAAACAGAAAATAGTTTTGCATCGTTGCATTGCAACTTCATCTGGTAAAGTAGTTCCCCTGCCTTTTTCTCGTTGTTTATGTGCAATGTAACAACCATCTAGTGAGCTCAAACTTCATGTTATTTACTGCCGTCTGAATATACACTAGAAGATAACCGTAATAACAGTCGCATTTCAGTGATTCTAATCATCGTCGTAATCATACTTCTGAACAGGAAATATAACAAGACTGTTCCGAGGGGTATTGTAATTGAGATCAAGATTCTGTGATCGAGCGTGGCCCTGGTAACCTGGCAGCACTAAAGCACTGGTGCCTTGTCTGGTGCACACTGTACACATCTGTCAATAGTGGGTGGGGAAATGGTGTAGTAGTCGCAGTGGCCTGTGACGTGTAACTTTCTTTTTTACTCGTTAAAACGAGTGTCCCCTCTCTCTACAATGCTTTATGAATCATTTCACCTGTCCTTTGGATGTGTAGTAATGGAGTGCTTTATCACTGTGTTTCACTGCAGAATTGCATAATAATTAGGAATATTAAATCGGCCTGCATAGTTACAAAGGGTATTTTTGGGTGTGGTTGCCAACTGCCACACGGTAGTACATTTCTACAAGTTGCATGCTTATTATAATGTAGAAAGGCTGCCTGATGCACCTGTGTGCGCTGGGGCGTGACAAGATAACCTGTCACTTTGTATCTACTGGTGGAGCGTGTGATTATCAGTGCCAGTAGGGCATGGCTTCCTGGCTCTTCACCTTGGAGTAGACATAATTAGAAACATCTCAGTAACCACCACCAGGTGGCACTGCATGTGGCAAGTATAATAATAGCACACTGACTGGAGTGTCGGACTCTCGTTTGAGACAACCTCGGTTCAAATCCTGTGAGCTTTGCCATTTAAAATCTGGGGCAAATTGTTAATTTTACATTGCTCCAGTTCATTCAAGTGATGATGATTTGACTGTATAACCAAGTGCCTGTCTATAGTCAGGATATTTATACCTTGAATAGTCTTTGTACATGAATTGCAACGTGGCTAAATGCTTCCCAGAAAAGTAAGAAGTGCTTAACTGTACAGTCTGTTAGGAAATAAAATATAAGTGAAACAAACAGCTTGGAAGACTTCAATTTTATTGGATAGTTTTGTTTTGTGCCGAAAGGGTAACTTGACAATGTTGGCCAATTAGACAATTATGTGAAGTTTATAAAGCATGTGTCAATTCCTCTGTATGATTAAACTAAACTATAACTTTGTGATAAGTAAAAAAATGGTATCCAGTACTTAGATGTTTATTCATCCAGATTTGAATTTTAATCCTTTATAATGTCTTCCCACATTGACGATGCATCTTTCTTTAACTGTAGTCATGATGTGTCTATTCCCCGTTTAATCTGGTGCAGAAACAAAAAACCTGTAAATACATATAAAAAACCACTGGCAGAACTATTTGTCAATGTCATGCATGACATTTGAAATACAGAGACCACAAAAACGGTGGAAGAAAAAAGTATTGTGAAGTGATAGAGCTATTGTTAAGATAGATCTGAAAAGTGCAGGGGTGAATTCTGTGGACAGTGAGGGTGGGGGAGACTGGCAGAGAGCGATGATGGGAGGATACAGCTGGTTAGGGGACACTTCACTGACATGTCCCCTATGCCACAAGGGATCAAGGGATAAGAAAAGGAAGTCAGTCTACAGATGAAAAAACTAGCTCAATTTGAGTTTATTTTCATAGGAGGATGTTGTTATTTTGTGGTGAGAAGTGGCAGACATGAAGGAGGGGATTGGATGAATATATTGCCACACTGACGGCCTGAGGAGGCTTGTAAAAAGTTGACAGGTACTGGCAGGAAGAACTGAACACCAATGCAGGCACTGAGCAGCTGACAGCTCTCAAATCACATAGAGTCATCGTACATGTCAAGAATGTCATTTTCAAACCTATATCACGCCTCCGGTTAATAAACGATACCATATGCTCAAAATTTACATTCCTATGTCTGTGGTTAGCCCAGATGTCTGCATGTTTAGATCTGATGGATCTATGCGATGAACATTTTAATTAAGTAATTTGTTCATTTTATGCTTGCAAATATAAAGGAAGTTACCCCTGAATACAAGTTAAATTTATTACATTTGTTTATCTGGTTTATACAGGAATGTAACAATAATAACAAACACGTATCCTCACCTTGTGTTGAGATCAGAGACACATCATTCAACCATGAGGGGTCAGCATTTTGAGACTTGTAAGTCTTATCAGAGTAAGGAACTTCTGAAGATGTGAGGCTTTATGGAATACAGTTTCAAGGAAATAAGTCTTGGGTTTATTTACAAAAGGTGCTTACGTTAATGTAGCAGATCATTTGATACCGACGGGGAGTTGAATCCAGACTTTGGAGACTGTTATAGAGAAAGCAAAAGTTCTTATGCTATCACTGGTGTATAGACGAGAAGATTAAGAGGTTCATGGGATATTAAACAATACAGAAAACTAACCGACCAGGGTGGGTGTTGTGTAGAAATGCCACAGTATGTGATAGTGTTTAATATCTACAGTAATCGGACTGGTATTGTTTTACCTGTATGCACCATTGAACAGAGTCAAATTTGGGATAGCAACACTTGTCTAAATAAAGTTCATTATAATTAAATTAAAAACAAACAAAATATATTACTGACTCACTGCTTGCTTGTCGGTTTTAGTAAACAAGAGTAATCGTGTGATCAACATTATCATTTTAGTGATGGTAGATTGAGTAGGTCCTGCGTGCCTCACTTGCTGAATGGCCGCCCATTGACTGACATGCCTCTGGCTACTGCTGCCACTAACTGGTAAAAAATGTGGTATTCCAAGTAGGTCAGCTGTAAGTATAAGTGTAAGCCGAGTGTAACTGACTCCTGCCTGCACCTGGTGTGGCGAGTGTCCTGCCTTTGTCTGCAGGAACTAGTACCTAGACTACCTACCTGCTACCACGCAGGCCTAGGTCACGCTGGGTTAGACGGAAATTGGATTTTGCTAGGCAGATCATTCATCCAAGATAGGTTGATCTGTCGTTCAGCCTCAGGGACTGGATCTGTATGAATCATCGCAGTGGCTCTGACTAAATGAGCTTTGGATGGTAGAGGAATATTTAAAAAGCATGACTAGAATAAGACATTTAAAAATTAAAGTGTGCGTGTCATATGTGTGATATTATTGTGAATGTATGTAAGCATTTCTCCAGTATTTAATTCTTTGTTGTGTCACCAGTATCAAGTAAAGGTTCACCTGATTTTTAACTGAACCATTTACACACCAAATCAGAAAAGACATCCTAAATGTTTTTTTCTTCAGAAATCAACCAAATGGACAGTTGAGATTAAATTAATTGAACCGGAAATGGGACAATCAATCTAGTTTTAGAAGATTACATTTATGCTATGTAAACTGTAGTGAGTAAGTACATGATAGAACAACGTGACAACGTAAGCACCTCAGTGATGTGTACTCTGGTCGCTAGTGTATGTTCTTGAAGTGTTGGTTGTCACATACAGCGACATAATAGAACTGAGATTACATGTGTGACTGTCAATACCTAAGTCCAGTAACACCAACACTTTCTTCCTCCACTTTGCCATTCTCATAAGAAATTATATACTGGTCAGTATCATCTATAGTGCAATTCAGGGCATTATGCAGGATAAAATTATTGCCAGTCACACATGGTTTTTGTGGACACATGGATGTTAACTGTTAAGCCAGTTTACAAACTTTTAAATGTGTCTAATGACCTGAAATGGACTACAAACACACATGTGACACCATTTTCACTCACTTTCAAGGCATAGCTAACAATATCTATGGATTTGGAATGGAAGCCCTTTTTGCTCCTTTTTTTTACCCTTCCATCACCAGTCCACCCATATTTCTACCCGTCCGTATTCGTTTTTACCTGTCCAAATGACAGGTGGGCGGGTCTCTACATAAAGCTATGTAGTGCATGTACATTTATTTTATGGCTCACAGTCCAAATTAATTCCCATGGTGTATTAGGTATAATATTAATAATCATACTGTCACTGACTTACTGACATGTATGGGTCCTAAAAATTGGCACTTTCTAAACTGTAGGGTTCATTGTGTAGGTCCAGAAATTTCACAGGAAATGTGCTAAGTAATTTGGCACAATATATGTTAACTAAAAACTGGAGCCATCAGCTAGAAGACAAACATTTTGAGGCTTTTACCTGAGAATGTCTGGAAACACTGTATTGCTTCAGTGTGGGCTATGGAGAGATACCATTGTTGTGAGACTGCATCAGTTGCACAGAACCAGTCCAACAAGTTGTTATGATTCACTCACCTAGTGCTGCGGTGGTTTTTACAGTGCAGTAAAGTGACATGACTGATGACCTACATCTATAGGGGCCTTTGTTTATGTTGCAGCGAGACCAGTGGTGGAAAATGTGAAGCAACTACGACTCCATCGTGATGACTTCGAGACGCTCAAGATCATCGGAAGGGGCGCCTTTGGAGAGGTACGGTTCTGTCTCAGGCCTTTTAACTCTGGGGCAGTCACCGTTGGGGTGGTTGCATCAGTTCCACAAAGTCACAAAAATGTATGGATTTTGTGTATTGGTGGGCAGTGGTTTGGTCAACACCTGTATTACAGGGAAAATAAATTGCTATTGTGTTGCTATCTATTGAATGGAACATATTAATGCACGTTAATGATAATAATTATTGATAATTGTAGCTGGGCAGCATACTGAGCATAAGGGTATTGACTGTGGTTTGGGTAATTGTTTTGGAATGCTAAAAAATTTAACTCGCAATATATCGATAAAAGAATGTGACACTTTGAACTTTGATTCAAGATTTTTAAATGTACATTATTTGTTTGGAAACGTACATGACACTATTCCTGACCTGGTGATCTGCGGAAGTCTTTGATATAATTTACTTAGGCTTTGCTTGGATATCATTTTGATGTCACTGTTTACAAGTTGCCATGATAAATTATGATAGACCGTATTTGTGATGATCATTTGTCATGTCTTAGGCTTTTCATTTTAACAGTTATAAAGTTGTGTTTGTAGAGACTTATTTATAATGTCCTGCCAAAGCTGTGTTTTGCTTGTGTCATCTGGAAACTGCAAGCAGAGCTTTTATGCATGTAAATATGCAAGCGTCCAGTGCTCAGGGGTCAAAACTTGTGCGGTGGAACACTTTTGGCATTGCATACCAACTGAGGGAGAGGCGCAATAATGTAAACATAGATACCTTTGAAAGAGTTGCATTGAAGTAGGCTAGCTGTGTCACTGTGGTCAGGAGCTATAGACCCTTCATCACCTTACTTCAAAGGTAGATTTTGGGCCAGTTACCTGGATTGTTGATGTCCTTGCAAACTGTACTGGTCTTCAAGAGCAGATCCAGGGTGGCGTGGTGCTCTTCACAAACTTACCTTTGTATTTGTATCTGTTTTGCACATGTTGGACATCCACATTTCTGGTTGCTTGTATTAGCATTAGCACAATAATGGGAATTAAAATAGACTCATGGTTGATCTCCCAGGGAAGGTTTTGTTGTGAAATTGATGACACATCATTCGTCATTCTAACAGTAAAGTGTAACCGAATGTTATTCCTTTAAATAGTTACAGATTCATGTACAGTTTTATTATAAATAACAATCTCCAAGGAAATTATTCATAGAATCAGCTGAAACTTTGATTTGATCACATCACGGAAAGATGCATAGATTAATCTGGTTGTTTACAAAACTATTAATAAAAAAAACAAATTCTGTAACATTGCAGAAAAGTTGAAATTATCCTTAATACACGTGTACTAGGTAATCATGTCTATGTATAAAAGGTTAAACTTATACATTTCTGTTAATTATGGTTATGGTCTTTAACATTCTCTATTGATGATTAGATCTAAGTTTGATGCCCACTGTTAATATTGACATTGATGCATAGACAAGTGCTTGAAGCAGGCAGCTTGTGATTGTTGTGTGTCTACAAGTCATGTCTCACTGCATCCAAGGTGGTTGGTGTGGGTGTGTGTAGGGTTGTGAACTGTATAGATGTTTACACTGTCAGCCCAGCTGTAGGGACTGTGTACTGGCCTGTGTACTGGCCCAGGGAGACAGCCAGGCCAGGCCAGTCAGCTGCCCACTGCCCCAGCTGGCTGGGCTCGTTAATTATTCCTCAGGCAGAATCAGGTGGGACTACTGATATGGCAGATGTAATGCTACAGTTGGTAGATGGGAGAGGTGGGGGGGGGTTACCTGTCTCAGTGTGCTATTGCATCTGTGAGCAGTAACGTGCGCTAAACTCTTCCTTCAGTCATGGCAGGTTTTTGGAAAACACCCTTACGCGAGTTAGTGGGATACTTACAGTTAGGAATATAGCACACTGATAAAAAGCTTTATAGGTCAAGCTACATTGCATTTCTTCAGGATCCAAGCTTCAAAGTTCTGGTCTTCTGGACAAGTGTCTTTTAGGAAACTGATGGGTCAGTTTGGGCCACCAGTTTTCAGATTTACTGGCCTGACGGGCCATTGGTTTTTAACCCGAATGCCCACCATCATTCTAAATTGTTTCTATCCATTGTAACAGCAGTTTGTACTACAGCTAATCAAAACCTGCATCTGAGTTTTGCCTTCTCACTTGAAACTGTATTTCTGTGCCACATGACAGCAGTGCTCCTGTGTCACACAACAGCAGTGCTCCTGTGTCACATGACAGCAGTGCTCCTGTGTCACACATGACAGCAGTGCTCCTGTGTCACACATGACAGCAGTGCTCCTGTGTCACACATAACAACAGTGCTCCTGTGTTACACCACAGCAGTGCTCCTGTGTCACATGACAGCAGTGCTCCTGTGTCACACATGACAGCAGTGCTCCTGTGTCACACATGACAGCAGTGCTCCTGTGTCACACATGACAGCAGTGCTCCTGTGTCACATGTGACAGCAGTGCTCCTGTGTCACACATGACAGCAGTGCTCATGTGTCACACATGACAGCAGTGCGTCCATCAGTGCTCCTGTGTACACATGACAGCAGTGCTCCTGTGTCACACATGACAGCAGTGCTCCTGTGTCACACTCACATGCTCCTGTGTCCAATGCAGCAAATGCTCCTGTGTCACACTGGGCAGCAGTGCTCCTGTGTCACACATGACAGCAGTGTCCTGTGTCACCATTTACAGCATCTCCTGTGTACCATGACGAGGCCTTGTGTCACACTGACAGCAGTGCTCCTGTGTCACACATGACAGCAGTGCTCATGTGTACCATGACAGCAGTGCTCTGTGTCACATGACAGCAATCTCCGTGTCACACATGACAGCAGTGCTCTGTTCACACATGAAGCAGTCTCTGTGTCACACATGACAGCAGTGCTCATGTGTCACACATGACAGCAGTGCTCATGTGTCACACATGACAGCAGTGCTCCTGTGTCACACATGACAGCAGTGCTCCTGTGTCACACATGACAGCAGTGCTCCTGTGTCACATGACAGCAGTGCTCCTGTGTCACACATGACAGCAGTGCTCCTGTGTCACACATGACAGCAGTGCTCCTGTGTCACACATGACAGCAGTGCTGCTGTATCACACATGACAGCAGTGCTCCTGTGTCACACATGACAGCAGTGCTCCTGTGTCACACATGACAGCAGTGCTCCTGTGTCACACATGACAGCAGCCGGCTCAGCAGTGCTCTGTGTCACACATGACAGCAGTGCTCCTGTGTCACACATGACAGCAGTGCTCCTGTGTCACACATGACAGCAGTGCTCCTGTGTCACACATGACAGCAGTGCTCCTGTGTCACACATGACAGCAGTGCTCCTGTGTCACACATGACAGCAGTGCTCATGTGTCACACATGACAGCAGTGCTCCTGTGTCACACATGACAGCAGTGCTCCTGTGTCACACATGACAGCAGTGCTCCTGTGTCACACATGACAGCAGTGCTCCTGTGTCACACATGACAGCAGTGCTCCTGTGTCACACATGACAGCAGTGCTCATGTGTCACACATGACAGCAGTGCTGCTGTATCACACATGACAGCAGTGCTGCTGTATCACACATGACAGTAGTGCTCCTGTGTCGCATGACAGCAGTGGTCACATAACCACTGTGGTGAAAAGTGAAAATCGTGATCATTGTTTATTTTTTGTGATGTGTTGCATCATTTCTGTATCATCTGATCCGCTGGGTGCCCACTCGTGAGTCTTGTTGTGCAAGTTTGACCAATGTCCATCCGCTGTCCACAGGTGGCCGTGGTCAAACTCAAGGACACAGAGGAGGTGTATGCAATGAAAATACTCAACAAATGGGAAATGCTTCAAAGAGCTGAGGTACGTGTCTGATTCTTCCATGATGCTTCATTTGTCTAGTTGTGCTGGTAATGCCTGGTATTGCACTGGAAGAAATGTAACTAATACATGAAATACAGCAAATTAAATTATGTATGCACAGGCTTTAAAGGCTTAGCACACCCCAATTCGATATTAACTCTTCAGAGAAAATGAACTGCAAAAAGTCAAGCAAAAACGAGCAGCTCTGTTGGATAAAGTAACTAGCTGGCCTGCGTAACCGGAATGAACTCAGAACTCTGCGATGCAGAGATAGATGTATCACCAAATAAAGAAAGATGCTCTAGTGGGTGAAAATGAGCTGCTGAGGGCATAAAACAAGTCGGCCTACGTTGCTAGGACGAGCAGCGGCATCTGGTGACACGTGACAAGATCGTGCTCTGCAGTATAGTAAGACGTGCAGTGCTACTGCATCATGATTATGTGAAATAAACGAGAACGTTTGATCGCGGGTGTACGACCAGTGGCACATGGCAGAGGGTTGATTGCAGTCATTATAACATACGTCTGAAGTGATACATCCCTCCTGCTCCCACGTATAACCCTGGCTAGACTGTGTGGCTGTGAAATGAGAAACAGGGAGCACAGCTCAGTGCCTGCATTTCACACTCACTTCCTGTCGTGGCAGCGTTGTCGTGATAACGTCATCCCACGCTTGTTCACAGGATGACAATTTGTGTGCATGTCAATGAATAATTGACAGTTTGTGATTTCACACTCCGGCGACGATGGTCATTGCCATAAGCATCCCTCGTGTGAAAATATGTCAGAGAATTCTATATGGGTGTTACGGGCTAATGCATGCAGTTGTAAATTGTCTCACACATATCTGTAGTGTTTGAATATGTCGCGGTGCATGTCGGAATGTGTCACAAAATTATGCGTGGGTTTCTGAAATGTCAGATTGTAAATGTTTGTGGTATTAGAATGTGTGACAAGATCATTGGTGGATAATGCATGAAATTGTCATCTGTCACAATGCACAGAGTGCCACAGACACACTTAGTGTTAGGATATGTTGTAGTATACTGTCGTAGAATGTAGCAGAGGATGATGGGTGAATTTATAAAATGGGGCACACATCTTTATTGTGTGTGAGTGTGTGTGAGTTTTCTGCATAGATGTGACAGTAATGGACACATTTGTGAAATGTGACTTGCTTACTAACAAACAGTGGCAAGTCACATATGTAAGGACTGGTCGCAATGCTAGAACTATTGACTATTGGTATGTGGGAAAAAACGATCATTGTGTGTTGTTCCTACAGCATAATGTGCTTCTATGACATGCAGTTTATAATGTTCATAATAATAATTAGTTATTTTATGTTACATAAAACATAACATTTTAATAAATTCTCCACAATAGGGGAACTATAAAATGATTATGAGAGTAGTGTCCTGTTTTAGGGTTAGCTACACCGTGTAGCATGATCTGCAGATAAACCTGCTTGAAACTTTAAACAAACTGGCTCATGTTTAGACGTGAGTGCACCATTGTCCTATAGAACAAGTCATTGAAAGGGAACATGTAATCCCTCTCACGCGGAACTGTTTGGCAAACATTGACATGGGCCAGGTCACACCAGTGACTGTGTCTCTCCCTTGAGTGCAGGAGGACACTGTCTTGCAAGAGAAGCCTGTCAACTGATGCATACATTGGTGAATGTCTGTACCGGGGAAACATGTAACCGCTGTCATTTATTTGCCCCAGGGCAAACAGGGTGAAAAACACCCAGCTCAGTTGTCCATAGCACTTATGATAATTGATATCTACCCTGTGTTGACTGCCAATATTATCCCTCTATCTGGAATTTGTCAAGAATCGGGTGTTGTTTGACGCGTCTTCAACAGGGTGACATCATCACAGGTGACATGCATGGGAGATATATATATATATTATTGACAGCTGCGGACACTGCATGCAGTGATGGTTGTTTGTGTGCACCCAGCAATAGTCCCACATTGACACCTCTATGTGACAGTTTGTTGACACTTCACCAGTCACACCTTGCTTTGCGCTCTGTAGTTGTCATCATATCTGTGATATTGCCTCCTTCGTTTTTAGTGTGAGTGGGACTACTGTATAATTTTTGTATAAATAACTTTTGATTAAAGGTTTTTGTTGAGGTCTGTGACTTGGCAGAATATATTACATGCAAGCATAACAATTAATCGAAACATTTGTTTGATAACAATCTATAATATGTCAATTTGAGTGACATCACACGAATGGTTTACTATGACATTAGACACACAAAACTCGGCATAATATGGTATTAGTTTCGGTGTAGTTTATTTAATGTTTTCTGTGTGTTCCAGACGGCATGTTTCCAAGAGGAGAGGGATGTACTTGTATACGGAGACAGACGGTGGATCACTAACTTACACTACGCCTTCCAAGACACAGACTACCTGGTACGTGTCACTGTCACACTATCTCCGTTCCTAAGTTCCTTCCTATGGTAGCAGAACGAAATGGCTAACTGGGTTTGCCTGTTAGGAGAGTGTTAACCATGAAATATATAAAATTGTCTCAGGTTGATCTAGGGCCAGTGTTTGTGTATACGGAAGGCCTAATATGTTGTTTTCACAAAACACAGCTACAAACCAGAGAATGTTAAGAGCATCTGGCTGAATAAACCATATTTTCTTCATATGTTCTTCGCTGCTGTCTTTCAGACCACATGACCATTTCACTGAAGTAATGGCCTCAAACCACAGTTGAATCGAGTGTTTTACCAGAAATACGTTTTTACTTGATTTAGTCAAAAATGTGTATTTTTATTTTAGCATGTGAATGAAGCACGGAAGCCATTTTCATTAATCTCGGCCATTATTTACCAACTTTGTGTTTTTTCATAACAAAGCAATGGAATTTGACCAGTATATTTAACTAGTACCATTCCTTCAATTTCTTGCCATAAACTCAATTCTGCATTTTAAAACCAATTTTGATCTGTAACAGTGATCTGGAACACCTGAGTACTGTCAACACCACGATGTGCCAGCGGAACATTGTCACTGGTGTGTCGTGGAAATAGTGTCCTCAGCAATATGGCAATGGATATTTGCGTTTTTAAGATTCAAATTTAATTTAACAACATATTTTTATTAATGGGGAATTTTCCTTGAAAGAGATCTTTATCTAAGTGAAAGCATCAACTGGTCCCCAGACTCACTGCTACTGCTGTGGTGTGGTAAGTGAGTAACCACGAGGTTGTTGTGCTACAGTACCTGGTCATGGACTACTACTGTGTAGTAAGTGAGTAACCACGAGGTTGTTGTGCTGCAGTACCTGGTCATGGACTACTACTGTGTAGTAAGTGAGTAACCACGAGGTTGTTGTGCTGCAGTACCTGGTCATGGACTACTACTGTGTAGTAGGTGAGTAACCACGAGGTTGTTGTGCTACAGTACCTGGTCATGGACTACTACTGTGTAGTAGGTGAGTAACCACGAGGTTGTTGTGCTGCAGTACCTGGTCATGGACTACTACTGTGTAGTAAGTGAGTAACCACGAGGTTGTTGTGCTGCAGTACCTGGTCATGGACTACTACTGGGAAGTAGGTGAGTAACCACGAGGTTGTTGTGCTGCAGTACCTGGTCATGGACTACTACTGGGAAGTAGGTGAGTAACCACGAGGTTGTTGTGCTACAGTACCTGGTCATGGACTACTACTGTGTAGTAAGTGAGTAACCACGAGGTTGTTGTGCAGCAGTACCTGGTCATGGACTACTACTGGGAAGTAGGTGAGTAACCACGAGGTAGTTGTGCAGCAGTACCTGGTCATGGACTACTACTGTGTAGTAAGTGAGTAACCACGAGGTTGTTGTGCAGCAGTACCTGGTCATGGACTACTACTGTGTAGTAAGTGAGTAACCACGAGGTAGTTGTGCAGCAGTACCTGGTCATGGACTACTACTGTGTAGTAAGTGAGTAACCACGAGGTAGTTGTGCAGCAGTACCTGGTCATGGACTACTACTGTGTAGTAAGTGAGTAACCACGAGGTTGTTGTGCTGCAGTACCTGGTCATGGACTACTACTGTGTAGTAAGTGAGTAACCACGAGGTAGTTGTGCAGCAGTACCTGGTCGTGGACTACTACTGTGTAGTAAGTGAGTAACCACGAGGTTGTTGTGCTGCAGTACCTGGTCATGGACTACTACTGTGTAGTAAGTGAGTAACCACGAGGTTGTTGTGCTGCAGTACCTGGTCATGGACTACTACTGTGTAGTAGGTGAGTAACCACGAGGTTGTTGTGCAGCAGTACCTGGTCATGGACTACTACTGTGTAGTAGGTGAGTAACCACGAGGTTGTTGTGCTGCAGTACCTGGTCATGGACTACTACTGTGTAGTAAGTGAGTAACCACGAGGTTGTTGTGCTGCAGTACCTGGTCATGGACTACTACTGTGTAGTAAGTGAGTAACCACGAGGTTGTTGTGCTGCAGTACCTGGTCGTGGACTACTACTGTGTAGTAAGTGAGTAACCACGAGGTTGTTGTGCTGCAGTACCTGGTCATGGACTACTACTGTGTAGTAGGTGAGTAACCACGAGGTTGTTGTGCAGCAGTACCTGGTCATGGACTACTACTGTGTAGTAGGTGAGTAACCAGGGAGGTCGTTGTGCTGCAGTACCTGGTCATGGACTACTACTGTGTAGTAAGTGAGTAACCACGAGGTTGTTGTGCTGCAGTACCTGGTCATGGACTACTACTGTGTAGTAAGTGAGTAACCACGAGGTTGTTGTGCTGCAGTACCTGGTCATGGACTACTACTGTGTAGTAAGTGAGTAACCACGAGGTTGTTGTGCTGCAGTACCTGGTCATGGACTACTACTGTGTAGTAAGTGAGTAACCACGAGGTTGTTGTGCTGCAGTACCTGGTCATGGACTACTACTGTGTAGTAAGTGAGTAACCACGAGGTTGTTGTGCTGCAGTACCTGGTCATGGACTACTACTGGGTAGTAGGTGAGTAACCACGAGGTTGTTGTGCTACAGTACCTGGTCATGGACTACTACTGTGTAGTAAGTGAGTAACCACGAGGTTGTTGTGCTACAGTACCTGGTCATGGACTACTACTGTGTAGTAAGTGAGTAACCACGAGGTTGTTGTGCTACAGTACCTGGTCATGACTACTACTGTGTAGTAAGTGAGTAACCACGAGGTTGTTGTGCTGCAGTACCTGGTCATGGACTACTACTGTGTAGTAAGTGAGTAACCACGAGGTTGTTGTGCTGCAGTACCTGGTCATGGACTACTACTGTGTAGTAAGTGAGTAACCACGAGGTTGTTGTGCTGCAGTAGCTGGTCATGGACTACTACTGTGTAGTAAGTGAGTAACCACGAGGTTGTTGTGCTGCAGTACCTGGTCATGGACTACTACTGTGTAGTAAGTGAGTAACCACGAGGTTGTTGTGCTGCAGTACCTGGTCATGGACTACTACTGTGTAGTAAGTGAGTAACCACGAGGTTGTTGTGCTGCAGTACCTGGTCATGGACTACTACTGTGTAGAAAGGTGAGTAACCACGAGGTTGTTGTGCTACAGTACCTGGTCATGGACTACTACTGTGTAGTAAGTGAGTAACCACGAGGTTGTTGTGCTGCAGTACCTGGTCATGGACTACTACTGTGTAGTAAGTGAGTAACCATGAGGTTGTTGTGCTGCAGTACCTGGTCATGGACTACTACTGTGTAGTAAGTGAGTAACCACGAGGTTGTTGTGCTGCAGTACCTGGTCATGGACTACTACTGTGTAGTAAGTGAGTAACCACGAGGTTGTTGTGCTGCAGTACCTGGTCATGGACTACTACTGTGTAGTAAGTGAGTAACCATGAGGTTGTTGTGCTACAGTACCTGGTCATGGACTACTACTGTGTAGTAGGTGAGTAACCAGGAGGTTGTTGTGCTACAGTACCTGGTCATGGACTACTACTGTGTAGTAAGTGAGTAACCACGAGGTTGTTGTGCTGCAGTACCTGGTCATGGACTACTTCTGGGTAGTAGGTGAGTAACCACGAGGTTGTTGTGCTGCAGTACCTGGTCATGGACTACTACTGTGTAGTAGGTGAGTAACCACGAGGTTGTTGTGCAGCAGTACCTGGTCATGGACTACTACTGTGTAGTAAGTTAGTAACCATGAGGTTGTTGTGCTGCAGTACCTGGTCATGGACTACTACTGTGGCGGGGACCTCCTCACACTGCTCTCAAAGTTCGAGGACCGTCTACCGGAGGAAAGATGGCGCGGTTTTACGTCGCCGAGATGATCCTCGCGATCGACTCGTTACACCGGATGTCCTACGTGCACCGCGACATCAAGCCAGACAACATCCTGCTCGACCGCACCGGACACATCGTACTCGCTGACTTTGGCTCCTGTCTCAAGCTCATGGACGACGGCACGGTAAGTTAGACATATCCTCCATTCCAATGTCCGTATGTAAACATCTGTAGTGCAGAATGCTTGTATCCATCCGCGCTCACGTAATCTGTGAACCTCACCATACAAAATTTGTTTTGTGGGAACGGATTTTCCAAAATAGTTATATATATATATATATATATATATAATATATATATATATATATATATATATATGTATATATATATAGTAAGCTGATCCAGATAACGGCATGTGTTAACTCAGCTGTGTGAATGAGCACCATGCATAGATAAAGGTAGCATGGCTGAATGCTTACCTGAAAAGTAAATTGTTTTGATCAGTTCTGATGACTAAGTACCATGGTGTATAAGAACTTACCATTATTGTTTTAAATAGAAAGATGATGTCAGGTTAAAGATGAAGTGTCTCTGGATCTTATATGTGACAGTGTTGTTGTCACAGATGAGGTATGAGTGGTCTTAGACCTGATCTTAGTTATGTGTGATGTTATCATAGATGTAAGGGAACTTAGACCAGTGTTTTGTTACAGAAAATGTGTTTTGGGGTCTTAGACCAGCATGTTACAGAAAAGGTGTGTTGGGAACTTGTAACATTGTGTTGTTATAGAAAAGTGTGTTGAGATCTTATATCAGTGTGTTGTTACAGAAAATGTGTGTTGGGGTCTTAGACCAGCATGTTACAGAAAAGTGTGTTGGGATCTTGTAACATTGTGTTGTTACAGAAAAGTGTGTTGAGATCTTATATCAGTGTGTTATTACAGACAAGGTGTGTTGGGGTCTTAGTCAGACCAGTGTGTTGTCATGTATGAGGTGTTTTGGGATCTTAAACCTGTGTTGTTGTTGTGACAGGTGCAGTCATCGGTTGCCGTGGGGACGCCTGACTACATCTCACCAGAGATTCTGCGAGCCATGGAGGATGGCCAAGGTCGCTATGGTGCGGAGTGTGACTGGTGGTCACTAGGGGTCTGCATGTACGAGATGCTCTTTGGAGAGACACCGTTCTATGCCGAGTCACTGGTGGAGACGTACGGCAGGATCATGAACCACGAGGTACGGTGTCTGTATTGTCTCACACAGGCTTTGCCATAAATCTACACCCTGTGTCCTGATGGCAGCCTAACTCTCCAGTCTCCACCCCATGTCCTTGTCCTGTGCCACAGCTATTACTCTGTGTCTGGAGTCTCCATCTTGTGTTGTCACTTCACACTGTCCTCACTCTTCAGTCTTCACCCAATGTCGTTCCTGACTCACCACCATGTGCCCGCACTCACTCTCCACTGTATGTCCTGCCTCTTATTCCAACGACCTGACTCCATTGCGTTTCCTGATTCCCCATCCTGAGTCCTGACCGTTCATACTGACGTCATCTGCTGTAGCTATTACATACACACGCAGTAGTTTTAGCCTGAAGTCAAACACATTGTACTCCATCACAGTGAGTGTTGGCAGAAGAACCTGTAGTTGGAATGATGGTTTACCTGCACTCTGCTAAAATTGTCTGTATTATGCTAGACAGGATGTGTCACTGATACCTTTGTGGCACAAAGAAAGCAGGTAAGAATAGACAGCAGCAGTGGTGTAGGTGGGAGAGACTTGTGGCCGCCCCTGATAAGACTACACTCAGTGTCATGGCCATTGTTTCGCCGGTACACCGGTCATGGTAGTCAGGCAATCCTTGATCATGTTTACTAATATCTGTTACAAAACTGACAAGTTTGGCCAGCCCATACAGCCACGCACAAAAACTCTGCTTCAAAGAGTACATGCGGAACGTTTACCGGTTAAAGACAGCTGGCCGTTGGACACATTGTAGCATTGTCGTGTGTGAAACCCGAGCCGAGCATATTTGACTGGGCGTCTCTGGGAATTGTGCTGGTTTGCGTGGCGTGCTAAGTATGGTATCATGTGAGCGTGTGACAGCTCAGGGCCCGCATGTGTGTGTGTGTGTGTGTGTGTGTGTGTGTGTGTGTGTGTGTGGGTGTGTGCGCATAGACTCGAGAAACAAGAGATAATAGTTGCAGCAATAGAGATAACCCTAGAGATAACCGATTAGCTAAACTACGCATTCATTGGATGGGTGGCACCTTGTCGCTGTAGACATGTATGTGTGCGTATCTATTTATATATAAGCCCACCTTTGGTCAATTGTATTTGTGAAACAAATTATTTCCTAATTTCTACCTTATGACATTCTGTAGCAATGATGGTTGTGGAACTGTAGAAAATAGTGAATGGTGGCATTTCTAAGTTTCACTTTAAAAACAGTTGCGTCAGTAAGTACAGCCTTACTCATGGTCACATGACAGCAATATCATGTTAATTTCAACTTTCTTTTCTCTAGCATTTTATGTATTGTGTATTTCTGCAGCCTCTGGTCTTTGTACCTCATAAGTTGCCATCAGTGGTAATATGGTAGTGCATATGGCAGTGATCCCAGGCCTTGTAGTATCTACAGCCTCCTCCCTCGGGAAGGCTACAGTCTCTTCGTTTGGGAAGGCTGCAGTCTCCTCCCTTGGGAAGGCCCTCCAGGTTGTGTGTTCATTGCTCCAAGACCATGTGCTGGTTTTTTCCCACGTGTATGTTTTACATGTATCACCCCTGAGGACCTGAACAGTCTGTGGAAATGTGTTGTAGAGAAAATATCAGGACACTGTTACTGGCCCAAATCATCAGCAAATGCAAAATTCAAATCCCGTATTTGTTGTGATTTTAATGGGAAACCTGCTCACTTATGACACTGTTTGCTGCGAGAACATTCTTTGATTGATGCACCAGAATTGTGCATTTCTCAAGATACTTTCTGCAGACGTAAGTGAACTCTAAGTGAGGCAGTACTAGTGTTTGGCCGCAGCAGACTTAATGTTACTCGGTGCAGTTGGTGGACTTCCTGTAGCATCCATCTCCCGCATCTCTGCTGGACGACGTCTATTTTCGTCGGTTTCAAGATAAATGCCAAGGTAAACAGTCGCGGCACTTAATTCACATGCTCGTGTCGAAACCGACCAAAAAAACTCCCAACTCAACGTCATCAGGATTACAACATGCTGGGTCTGTTTTTCTGTCTTTCCTTCGCCGGAAGTGTCCTTAATCTGTAGCAGGGCCATTCACAACTATCGCATTGGATATGTCTCAATAATTGTTGGGTTTATTATTCTATTGCAACAAATTTGTATAATGTACATTTTCTCAGTTGGTTAATTAATTTAGCAAGTCTTGCAATAAGTAATGCAGCCATTTATTATTAAATTCCCCACTGATTCCTTGCGTGGTGTTGACCTCATCTCTTGGTTTGCTCCACCCTCCAGTGAGTTATGGCTGCCAGTTCTACAGCTCTTAGTTGTTCGCCTCTGCCCTTTCAACACCACTCATCCATCTAGTTTAACCCATTTAGCACAAGGTATAATAATAGTTTTCTGCAGCCTGCTTTAGATGAAGACGTGATAATCATCATAGAAATGTGTTGCCTGTTGTGGTAAAATGATTATGTTATTAAGTGGCTGTGTTTTTTTAGGGGTACTTTAGGTTCAGTTCCTTGTTAAAGTTGTAATTAATTATGCGTAACACACATGTGATTAAGCGAGGCGTGGTGGGAGAAAGACATCCGCATCAAGTGTAACAGAATTAATGAGGCCGTACAATGTTGGCCGAGTCGCAGTTCTTTAGAAAATGTAATGTTATGTCCCCATTATTAGAATAGAAAGACACTTTTTATACAATAATTGTAACAGTAATTCTTCATATAAAACTAGTGCAACACCTACAGTTGTGGTTGCATCCTGGTTCTGAGTGCAACTCTGCCTGCTGTCAGCAAACTCATGGGTCTGGGGGAATCTCAGACATTTGTTAAATATTAGTATCATTGCTGTCATGACTATGTAGATTCAGTACAAAACCCGGCTGACAGAAGTGACATGACGATGTGTCCACAGACAAGACCAGGCTAACACACTGGATGACCACCTGTGTGACCTGTGTAGACTGACCACAAACACCCAGATGAACGCTAACAGTAACACTGACCATCTGTCTACAGTAGTACGACCAAAACAACCAAATTAAGCCAGGCTAACACTAAGTGACAACCTGCATGGTATGACCACAGACAACCAAATAAAACCAAGCTAACATGCTAAATGAGCACTTGCTAAAACTAAATAACCACCTGGCCAGTTAACCAAGTTTGATGGGGTCAGTTGCAAGATGACCTGTGCATTTGCACCTATAAACAGTGCTTTCTTGTAAATCTGTCCAGACAGATGGACTGTTCCATCTTGTCACACCCATCGTGTTGTGCGGCCCAGTTACAGTTTTTCCACTGGTCTTTTTAAATACGCTCATGAAACAAAATTCCCTTCACGCAAGGTCGCTGTGAAAGGAATTTCAGTAAGGAGTTCTGCACTGGGTAAAGCTGCAACAAGACAGTTGTGAGTGGAGGTTAATAAGTGTTTAGAGGTGCTGCTCAAGTGGAACACACTACATGTGACTGTGTAGACGGTGTAGGGTGCAATGTTTGTAGGTGGACTGTGTGTGTGTGTGTGTTCGTGTAACTGGAGAGGCATCTGTGTCTATTTACATGCAGCCAGCATGCAAGGTATTGAGTGGAGAGAGCGGGGTCATATGGGTCAAGTCGTAAGAGACACCAGGCAGATGTAATCAGTGGCTGTAGCAGTGCCACATGTTGGCTCACCTCAAGTCATCTCTCCCTGCTCTCACTGCTGGCTCACCTTGAGACATCTCTTCCTGCTCTCACTGCTGGCTCACCTCGAGACATCTCTTCCTGCTCTCAGCGCTGGCTCACCTTGAGACATCTCTTCCTACTCTCACTGCTGGCTCACCTTAAGACATTTCTTCCTGCTCTCACTGCTGGCTCACCTTAATACATCTCTTCCTGCTCTCACTGCTGGCTCACCTTGAGACATTTCTTCCTGCTCTCACTGCTGGCTCACCTTGAGACATTTCTTCCTGCTCTCACTGCTGGCTCACCTTGATACATCTCTTCCTGCTCTCACTGCTGGCTCTCCTTGAGACATTTCTTCCTGCTCTCACTGCTGTCTCACCTTGATACATCTCTTCCTGCTCTCACTGCTGGCTCTCCTTGAGACATCTCTTTGCTCTCACTGCTGGCTCTCCTTGAGACATCTCTTGCTACTCTCACTGCTGGCTCACCTTGATACATCTCTTCCTGCTCTCACTGCTGGCTCACCTTGAGACATTTCTTCCTGCTCTCACTGCTAGCTCACCTTGATACATCTCTTCCTGCTCTCACTGCTGTCTCTCCTTGAGACATCTCTTGCTACTCTCACTGCTGGCTCACCTTGAGACATCTCTTCCTGCTCTCACTGCTGGCTCACCTTGAGACATCTCTTCCTGCTCTCACTGCTGGCTCACCTTGAGACATCTCTTCCTGCTCTCACTGCTGGCTCATCTCGAGTCATCTCTTCCTGCTCTCACTGCTGGCTCATCTCGAGTCATCTCTTCCTGCTCTCACTGCTGGCTCACCTTGAGTCATCTCTTCCTGCTCTCACTGCTGGCTCACCTTGAGTCATCTCTTCCTGGTCTCATGCTGGCTCACCTTTAGTCATCTCTTCCTGGTCTCACTGTTGGCTCACATTGTGACATCTCTTCCTGCTCTCACTGCTGGCTCACCTTGAGTCATCTCTTCCTGCTCTCACTGCTGGCTCACCTTGAGACATCTCTTCCTGCTCTCACTGCTGGCTCATCTCGAGTCATCTCTTCCTGCTCTCACTGCTGGCTCACCTTGAGTCATCTCTTCCTGCTCTCACTGCTGGCTCACCTTGAGTCATCTCTTCCTGCTCTCACTGCTGGCTCACCTTGAGTCATCTCTTCCTGCTCTCACTGCTGGCTCATCTCGAGTCATCTCTTCTTGGTCTCACTGCTGGTTCACCTTGGGACATCTCTTCCTGCTCTCACTGCTGGCTCACCTTGAGACATTTCTTCCTGCTCTCAGTGCTGGCTCACCTTGAGACATTTCTTCCTGCTCTCAGTGCTGGCTCACCTTGAGACATTTCTTCCTGCTCTCAGTGCTGGCTCACCTTGAGACATTTCTCCCTGCTCTCACTGCTGGCTCATCTCGAGTCATCTCTTCCTGCTCTCACTGCTGGCTCACCTTGAGTCATCTCTTCCTGCTCTCACTTTTGGCTCACATCGAGTCATCTCTTCCTGCTCTCACTGCTGGTTCACCTTGAGACATTTCTTCCTGCTCTCACTGCTGGCTCACCTTGAGACATCTCTTCCTGCTCTCACTGCTGGCTCACCTTGAGACATCTCTTGCTGCTCTCACTGCTGGCTCACCTTGAGACATCTCTTCCTGCTCTCACTGCTGGCTCACCTTGAGACATCTCTTCCTGCTCTCACTGCTGGCTCACCTTGAGACATCTCTTCCTGCTCTCACTGCTGGTTCACCTTGAGACATCTCTTCCTGCTCTCACTGCTGGTTCACCTTGAGACATCTCTTCCTGCTCTCACTGCTGGCTTCACCTTGAGACATCTCTTCCTGCTCTCACTGCTGGCTCACCTTGAGACATCTCTTCCTGCTCTCACTGCTGGCTCACCTTGAGACATCTCTTCCTGCTCTCACTGCTGGTTCACCTTGAGACATCTCTTCCTGCTCTCACTGCTGGTTCACCTTGGGACATCTCTTCCTGCTCTCACTGCTGGCTCACCTTGAGACATCTCTTCCTGCTCTCACTGCTGGTTCACCTTGAGGACATCTCTTCCTGCTCTCACTGCTGGCTCACCTTGAGACATCTCTTCCTGCTCTCACTGCTGGCATCACCTTGAGTCATCTCTTCCTGCTCTCACTGCTGGTTCACCTTGAGACATCTCTTCCTGCTCTCACTGCTGGTTCACCTTGAGACATCTCTTCCTGCTCTCACTGCTGGCTCACCTTGAGTCATCTCTTCCTGCTCTCACTGCTGGTTCACCTTGAGTCATCTCTTCCTGCTCTCACTGCTGGCTCACCTTGAGACATCTCTTCCTGCTCTCACTGCTGGCTCACCTTGAGACATCTCTTCCTGCTCTCACTGCTGGCTTTACCTTGAGTCATCTCTTCCTGCTCTCACTGCTGGTTCACCTTGAGCATCTCTTCCTGCTCTCACTGCTGGTTCACCTTGAGACATCTCTTGCTGCTCTCACTGCTGGCTCACCTTGAGTCATCTCTTCCTGCTCTCACTGCTGGTTCACCTTGAGTCATCTCTTCCTGCTCTCACTGCTGGCTCACCTTGAGTCATCTCTTCCTGCTCTCACTGCTGGTTCACCTTGAGACATCTCTTGCTACTCTCACTGCTGGTTCACCTTGAGACATCTCTTCCTGCTCTCACTGCTGGCTCACCTTGAGTCATCTCTTCCTGCTCTCACTGCTGGTTCACCTTGAGACATCTCTTCCTGCTCTCACTGCTGGTTCACCTTGGGACATCTCTTGCTACTCTCACTGCTGGTTCACCTTGAGTCATCTCTTCCTGCTCTCACTGCTGGCTCATCTCGAGTCATCTCTTTCTGATCTCACTGCTGGCTCACCTTGAGTCATCTCTTCCTGCTCTCACTGCTGGTTCACCTTGGGACATCTCTTGCTACTCTCACTGCTGGTTCACCTTGAGACATCTCTTGCTACTCTCACTGCTGGTTCACCTTGAGTCATCTCTTCCTGCTCTCACTGCTGGCTCATCTCGAGTCATCTCTTTCTGATCTCACTGCTGGCTCACCTTGAGACATCTCTTCCTGCTCTCACTGCTGGCTCACCTTGAGACATCTCTTGCTGCTCTCACTGCTGGCTCATCTCGAGTAATCTCTTCCTGCTCTCACTGCTGGCTCACCTTGAATCATCTCTTCCTGCTCTCACTGCTGGCTCATCTCGAGTCATCTCTTCCTGCTCTCACTGCTGGCAGAGGGTGTTAAATGTGACTCAATGAAGGTGTTATGTTTGACTTGTGATGGAAGGTGAGCTAATGTCCCTGCACTTTGTACATGGGTGACAAAAGGTTTTGTGTAGGGCCCAGAGAGCTAGATATGCTAGATATTACAGTGCACTGTGTCTAGGGGTGACAGAGACTGTACTTCAGCGCACTGTGTCTAGGGGTGACAGAGACTGTACTATAGTGCACTGTGTCTATGGTGACAGAGACTGTACTACAGTGCACTGTGTCTAGGGTGACAGAGAATGTACTACAGTGCACTGTGTCTAGGGTGACAGAGACTGTACTACAGTGCACTGTGTCTAGGGTGACAGAGAATGTACTACAGTGCACTGTGTCTAGGGTGACAGAGACTGTACTACAGTGCACTGTGTCTAGGGTGACAGAGAATGTACTACAGTGCACTGTGTCTAGATTACAGAGAATGTACTACAGTGCACTGTGTCTAGGGTGACAGAGACTGTACTACAGTGCACTGTGTCTAGGGTGACAGAGACTGTACTACAGTGCACTGTGTCTAGGGTGACAGAGACTGTACTACAGTGCACTGTGTCTAGGGTGACAGAGACTGTACTACAGTGCACTGTGTCTAGGGTGACAGAGACTGTAGTACATTGCACTGTGTCTAGGGGTGACAGAGACTGTACTACAGTGCACTGTGTCTATGGTGACAGAGACTGTAGTACATTGTACTGTGTCTAGGGTGACAGAGACTGTACTACAGTGCACTGTGTCTAGGGTGACAGAGACTGTACTACAGTGCACTGTGTCTAGGGTGACAGAGACTGTAGTACATTGCACTGTGTCTAGGGTGACAGAGACTGTACTACAGTGCACTGTGTCTAGGGTGACAGAGACTATACTACAGTGCACTGTGTCTAGGGTGACAGAGACTGTACTATAGTGCACTGTGTCTATGGTGACAGAGACTGTAGTACATTGCACTGTGTCTAGGGTGACAGAGACTGTACTACAGTGCACTGTGTCTAGGGTGACAGAGACTGTACTACAGTGCACTGTGTCTAGGGTGACAGAGAATGTACTACAGTGCACTGTGTCTAGATTACAGAGAATGTACTACAGTGCACTGTGTCTAGGGGTGACAGACTCTACTACAGTGCACTGTGTCTAGGGGTGACAGAGACTACTACAGTGCATGTGTCTGGGGTGACAGACTCTACTACAGTGCACTGTGTCTAGGGGTGACAGAGACTACTACAGTGCATGTGTCTGGGGTGACAGAGACTCTACTACAGTGCATGTGTCTGGGGTGACAGAGACTACTACAGTGCATGTGTCTGGGGTGACAGACTCTACTACAGTGCACTGTGTCTAGGGGTGACAGAGACTACTACAGTGCATGTGTCTGGGGTGACAGAGACTACTACAGTGCATGTGTCTGGGGTGACAGAGACTCTACTACAGTGCATGTGTCTGGGGTGACAGACTCTACTACAGTGCACTGTGTCTAGGGGTGACAGAGACTACTACAGTGCATGTGTCTGGGGTGACAGAGACTCTACTACAGTGCACTGTGTCTAGAGGTGACAGAGACTGTGCCTTGTGAATGGCTCTACTACACCCACCTGATGTATGTCAGTGGCTTAGTGCACCACCCGGACATCCACAGGCACTAGTGGTGATTTAAACCCTACTTATCCCACAGTGCAGTTCTAAATAGCTCAGTGGAATCCAGCTAATTCATCCGTCGGCAAACTGGCATTATGCACGGAAAAGCAGCATGCACATGTGATTAAACTATCTTTTATCTTTTATTATGCTTGAGTTTAATGGAAAATCTTGGCTTGTGAATTTGAAATTAGTACATGCACCAGGTAATATTACTCATGTAAAATGATCATTTTTATTAAGCTATATATATATATATATATATATATATATATATATATATATATTTATATATATATTTATATTTATATATGTATGTATTTCTTTGTGTTTAGCAATGTAAATATTGGGATGGTTTACTAATGTTCAGCACGACTAGCTAAATTAACTGTAGTTTAACTGGTCTTAGTTTGTGAAATAAAGTTAAATATAGCCAGGTAAAATAACAGTCTGGTGAATACGCAGCGAAGTGGCTAGAAATATTTGTTATGTTAGACATTTTTGCTTGGGTGCCACTCAAGATATCGACAAATGATTGCTGTGTTGTGTGTGTTTGTGCAGACTGCAGATACAATACCAAAACCGACCTTGCGTGAAGGACGTTTTTCATTTTGCCCTGCTCCTGCAGTTGCAACTGGTGACCTTAAATTCCTGTTGTTTGTTTGAGAAAGGCTGCCCGGTGATGCGTGACCGTCTACCCACTGTCGCTTGTGGCAGACGTGGCCTCGTTTGTTGAATTTGGGTTGACTGAAGGCGATCTGGCAGCTGCCGCATTTTTGATGGCTTACCGCTGGCAACCACGATCAACATCTGACACTAACTCAGTTGTGGCTGTACAGTTTTAGATCTTACCGTGCCCTGGAATGTCACTTAAATGAAGGTTGCCAGCGATAGTGTCCAGTTGTTTTCAGCATTGTGTACGTACGGCGATAGGCAGTGTAGAAAAATGTAGCTTTTGAGCGATGTGTATTGTTTAACACAGGGTGATCGAATGGGGTTTGGTATGTGAAGTGCTGATTTTCAAAGTTTCCCTGCAGCATTCGTCTGGGCATTTGAATAGTCTGTAGGATTCCAAATGTTTGTGTATCGAATGAAACAGCAGATGTGGCATAATTTGCTTTTCAAGACATTTACTATGATTTATGTTTTGTTTTGCCAGTTGTAGTTGATATGCAAAACTTGAATAACAACAATACAGTATAAGGTAGCTTGACTTATGGTCAAGAATCACTAGCTGAAAGGTAGAAGATTAAATCACTGGCCCAAATGTTAGTGGGTGAAATCACCTTCGTAAATTCAGTGTACAGATACAGTGTATTTCTGAGTGAAATCACTGGCTTAAATTCAGGTTTTGTAAAATCTTTGGCCCAGATGTAGGTTTTGTTCAATCATTGGCCCAAATCACCAAATGTGAGTTAAATCACTGGCCTAAATGTGGATGGGATAAAACACTGATCCAGATGTAGGTGAATTGAAGCAGTGGCCAAGGTGTGGATGAGTAAATCACTGGCCCAAGTATAAATGGCTTAAATCACTTGCTCAAATGTAAAGTGGCTTAAGTCACTTGTCAATATATATATGGGTTGTTTCACTGGCAAAAAATGTAGGTTAAAGTTCAAGACCATCTATGTTTGTTTGTATGGGTTCACTACCACTGATTGTAAAACATTGCTTTTGGTTTATGAAGTGGTATGGTTTACTGATGGTGGATATAATTGGCTGACACAGTACATCCTCCCAGCAGTTGCTGTGTGACATAAGATATATCAATCTAACACTCCCTGAGACATGCTACATGCAAGAGTAGCTACAAAACCCTGAGGTCAGAGGTCAAGATGCCCTGCGTTGACTTCTTTGTCTGCTCTGTTAGACAGGGTTTCCCTTGGTAGCATTGGCGGGTGCTATTAATAACTGCTAGGAAAACTGCTTCCTTGGTTATGTGCTGTGTCTACCTGGAGTGGGGTGGGGTGGGTTATTCAGCAGTCAGCAGGGTGTTGCTTAGTCACAGGTTGAGTGTGAAGTGTATAGAGATGACTGGGCCAGTTGCCCTGGCACTCACAGGGTGATGGAGTGAGACACCTGTCCTGAAGTCTAGTTGCTACTTAAAAAAACCTGTGCCTTGTCAGTGGGGGTGACTGACAGGGGAAGTGGCAGCTTCCACGCAGATGAGGTGCACTCAGTCCTGTAACAAGTACTCCAGAAAAGTAACTAAGTAAAAGTAATCTCCCAAAAAACTACTTAAGTAAAAGTAAAAGTACCCCCGGAAAAAACTACTTAAGTAAAAGTACCGCTCCACAAAACTACTTAAGTAAAAGTACAAATGTATTCGGTCAGTGCCAATATATATATATATATATATATATATATATATATATATATATATATATATATATATATATATATATATATATACGATATACGATATACGATATACGATATACGATATACGATATACGATGATGATGACATATATAAACTTATATAAGATCTTCTGATGCCACCAGTTCAATTATGCTGTTGATGTTTGACTTATATGATATATATATATATATATATTTATATATATATATATATATATATATATATATATATATATATATATATATATATATATATATATATATATATAATTATCTTAGCTTAAGATAATGACTAAATTGAAGATGTTTTGATATTTAGATTTAGCGTTCATATTTACTACGATTCCATTCTGTATCTACTGCCAACGGTATTTAAATGAAGACCAATGCAGCCACTGCACCACAAACCTCGTAGGTACAGGAAGGTACTGCGTGTCGACCGCGCAGTCTATGCGATGTTCAGAAAACATTGTTACACACTGTTGAATGTTGAACTAAATAAAATAAAATTGTATAGTTTTGAAATAAATTATGCACCAACAGACCACGATGTATGGAGATGAGCGATAATATGAGATCTAGAATAATAACCTGACTCTCAAGTCGCTGAACGCGCAGAAAGATTCAAAACTAAAACAAATACGCTCATTATTGGCACAACTTCCTTCGTCTTTCAGTTATCGTTAAAATGCCGATTTATAACGCGCATTTACCACGCCAAAACGACTACGACTCTCCATTTTATAGGCGGTTGATGAATTCATAAGTTTATGCATCAGTAGCATGTTTTGCGTGGCGAAGTGTTACGCCTAATATTTGCGACGCAATTCATCATGACATTTCAGCATAGCATTATACTGATCTTTTCTACTGAGATGCAACCTATTTATCCGATTTATAAACAAGAAGTGTCAATGAATCTCGATTGCAATTTTCAAGCCATTGACTCGCGGCATGGTCGATGCGCCGGTCCTACGTAAAACACCGATGTGCGAAGCCAGGACTGGCAGCAGGGAAATGCTACTGATCATTGATGTCTATGTCTGCACAGAACAAACAATGCCTTGCTCCACATTTACTCTTTAATTGACCTTAATCAAACAGACTCTTCATGGGTTTTAACACACGCTGGGATGTCTCGGAAACCAAGCGCCAGTTATATAATAGATCAGGGTGAAAACGATTGATGCCATGATGTCGGCCCGACCGCAAAGCAAACAACGACTACACAATCAGGGTTCAATGGTAATTTTAAAATTGGTGGTAGACTATAGTAACGCAAAATTTAGAAGTAAAAAAAGTAAGAAAGTAAACAAAAAAGTACTTCGTTACAAGTAAAAGTAATTCCAAAAAAATGTACTTCGTTACAAGTAGATTTCAAAATAAACTACTTAAGTAATGTAACGAAGTAAATGTACTTCGTTACATCCCACCACTGGGTGCACTTTCATATTTTTGGTTAATGGAGTTTGGAGCCGTGTGCCACGTTGTTGTTATCAGTCTGCTGGATGTCATAGAAACTGCTACTGGTAGGGTCCCTCGTAGCCTGACGTCTGAAGTGACACTGGCATCAAGTCAGGGTCTTAGTGTCCTCTCTGTCCCTCATAGCCTGACATGTGAAGTGACGCTGACATCAAGTCAGGGTCTTAGTGTCCTTTTCTTATTGACCCTGTTTCCCCCACCTGTCCTTACACTCCACCCATCCTTACACCCCTCCCCACCCATCCTTACACCCCACCCATCCTTATACCCTTCCCATCCTTACACCCCACCCATCCTTACACCCCTCCCATCCTTATACCCTTCCTATCCTTACACCCTCCCCCACCTTCCTTACACCCCTCCCATCCTTACACCCCACCCACCCTTACACACCACCCATCCTCACACCCTTCCCATCCTTACACCCCACCCACCCTTACACCCCATCCTTCGTTACACTCCATCCACTTTCAAACTCCATTCCTAGCTTGAACATACCAAGTCTGTTTAGCACAATCCCCATCTCAGTTGTCACCTGTCATGTCTTCCTCTACCATTCACCCTCAAGATATTCATAGTTTTTGTTAGCAGTTTCCCCCCTCCATTTTGTTCCACAAGTTCAGCCTACTTTGTGTTGTAGAATTAAGATGCAATCTGTATGTGTTGTCTCACTGTACCTGTGTTTCTCACTGTATACCTGTGTTGTGTCACTATGTACCTGCATTGTGTCACTATGTACCTGTGTTGTGTCACTATGTACCTGTATTGTGTCACTATGTATATGTTGTGTCACTGTGTAAATGTGTTGTCACTATGTACCTGTATTGTGTCACTATGTATATGTTGTGTCACTGTGTAAATGTGTTATGTCACTATGTACCTGCGTTGTGTCACTGTGTACATGTTTTGTGTCACTGTACCTATGTTGTGTCACTGTGTGCCTGCGTTATGTTACTGTGTACCTGTGTTGTGTCACTTTACTTTTGTTGTGTACCTGTGTTGTGTCACTGTGTATCTGTGTTGTGTCACTGCGTACCTGTGTTGTGACACTGGGTACCTGTGTTGTGTACATGTGTTGTATCACTATATACCTGTGTTGTGTCACTGTATACCTGTGTTGTGTCTCTATATACCTGAGTTGTGTCACTGTGTACATGTGTTGTGTCACTGTGTACATGTCTTGTGTCACTGTGTACATGTGTTGTGAAACTGTATACCTGTGTTGTGTCACTGTGTACTTGTGTTGTGTCACTGTATCTGTGTTGTGTCACTGTGTACTTGTGTTGTGTCACTGTATCTGTGTTGTGTCACTGTGTACTTGTGTTGTGTCACTGTATCTGTGTTGTGTCACTGTGTACTTGTGTTGTGTCACTGTATCTGTGTTGTGTCACTGTGTACTTGTGTTGTGTCACTGTATCTGTGTTGTGTCACTGTGTACCTGTGTTGTGAAATTGTATACCTGTGTTGTGTCACTGTGTACCTGTGTTGTGTAACTGTACCTGTGTTGTGTCACTGTGTACATGTGTTGTAGAACAACCTGAGGTTCCCGGAGAATGACGAGGACTTGGAGGTGTCAGATGAGTCGAAGGACCTCATCAGTAAACTCATCACAACACCAGAGATGAGGCTCGGACAGAATGGCATTGAGGACTTCAAGAAACACCTCTTCCTGACGGGCATTGAGTGGGAGGCCCTCCGATACAGTCAGTGCCATTTGATTGAGTCTATGACTGAGTAGATGTATATTCATTGACTCAGCCTTCTGTGTTGGTTAAATTGAGGGATGTTAAAGTAAAACTACTAATGTTTTGGAAATACTACACCAGTTGAAATATCAGCTTGACTTAATTGCTGCACACATGCACACATACATACATGTTTGCACACATACATGCACACATGCATGTTTGCACGTCTTGGTTTGCATCTTATAAAAGAGACGTGTAAAACTGTAGATGGTTCTTCTAAAGGTAAACATAAAGGTAAACAAAGGTCTTCTGTAATGTAGTACCCAGTTCTACTGCTCACAGTACTTCACATTTCTTTCCCTGACAACTTCCAACAGACCTCAACTTCTCAGGGAAGGGTTTAGCTTAACTGCATTAATTCCAGAAAGACTATTCATATGCATATCTACGACTGAGTATAGTCAGGAAGTCATTTTTCCAACAAAGTCAGCCTGGAAGGAGCAAAATTATTGTACTTGTGAAGTGGCAGAAAGAGGAAAAGAGTTAGTTAATTTGAATCTTCTTGCTGCAATTTAGAAACTTGGCACAGTTTTGTTTACACCACCTTGTTGCTGTATAACTAACACTTGGTTATCGCTGAATATGTGTAGTTGTTTCGAAGTAGCATGGCTGAATACTTCCCGTAGAAATCAAGATGTTATTGGAGTGAACTGGTCAGTCAGACATGAACTGGAAAGTGCTTTGAACCGTCCTGCAGACTGAATGCAGCCATAGATGTAACAATTTGCACTGTCTTGTGAGTGGTGTCTGGAGCACCTGTGCCAGTGTAGTCTACAGCTTGTCTTGTGTTGTGGTGGTTCCAGTGACCCCGCCACACATTCCGGAAGTGAGCAGCCCAACTGACACTTCCAACTTTGACGTGTCCGAGACGGTCTTCAGACAGGCGGTAAGTAGCTGTGTGGCCACCAGATGCCAGCACTGACATGCAAGCACCAAGTTGTGTCCACATCACTGTGCTAGCCGTGTGCTGATCTTTGAGAGAATAGGGTAGAATAGCGGACAGTCAGTCATTGGGATTGAGGAATCCATGTCGTCTCATTTAGAAATTTGGCAATTCCATTCACTCATTGTAGACTGTCAGACTAGACACTAGGTCTGGTGGTCTGTGCAGGGTAAAAATTTTGCCAGTCACTTTTTGGATGGACACATGCATTTTAATTAATCTACTTACAAGCCAGTTGAGATATGTTTCATGACCTGAAATAAACTTCAAATACGTGTGACACTTATTCTCAAGGCATGACTGACAATGTCTATAATTTTTGAAGAACTTTTGTTTTTGCATCTTATTTTTCTACCCGTCCATTGATATTTCTATCCGCCCAGAATGGCGTTTACCTATTCAAATGACTGGTGGATGGATATATATATATATATATATATATATATATATATATATATATATATATATATATATATACGGGTCTCTGCATAAAACTATGTCTGTTCTACTTCATGCATCAGAGGAAGTTATCTATGTAATATATAGATATATATATATAATGTCCCCACTATGTTTGTTTTGTAATGTCTACACTCCCAATGCTGCTAGATGTGGTCCTTGTGAGATATCACGGTAGAGCTAGAACGAATGTGACAGTTCTGTGTTGACTATCATGTGATGATGTGGGGTGCATGTATGGAACTTCTGGTTGTTTTGTCCAGTGCTTAGAAGTGGTTGTTGCCGTCCCCACAACATATTGTTGTTCACACTAGTTTGCTGTGTTTGCAGGAAGCAGGTCCCCCGAAGTCACAATCTGCGTTCACTGGCAATCACCTTCCCTTCATGGGATTCACATACACCAAAAACAGGTCAGTTGTCACGCATGCGTGCACATGTACACACTTGTTGGTGAGTATGGTGTTTCAGTTGTGTCTCAGACCTGAGATTGTACAAGAGAGACTTGTAAACGTTGCTGTGTGGTGTTTCAGTTGTGTCTCAGACCTGAGATAGTACAAGAGAGACTGTTGTAAATGTTGCTGTGTGGTGTTTCAGTTGTGTCTCAGACCTGAGATCGTACAAGAGAGACTGTTGTAAATGTTGCTGTGTGGTGTTTCAGTTGTGTCTCAGACCTGAGATCGTACAAGAGAGACTGTTGTAAATGTTGCTGTGTGGTGTTTCAGTTGTGTCTCAGACCTGAGACTACAAGAGAGACTGTTGTAAATGTTGCTGTGTGGTGTTTCAGTTGTGTCTCAGACCTGAGACTACAAGAGAGACTGTTGTAAATGTTGCTGTGTGGTGTTTCAGTTGTGTCTCAGACCTGAGATTGTACAAGAGAGACTGTTGTAAACGTTGCTGTGTGGTGTTTCAGTTGTGTCTCAGACCTGAGATCGTACAAGAGAGACTTGTAAATGTTGCTGTGTGGTGTTTCAGTTGTGTCTCAGACCTGAGATCGTACAAGAGAGACTGTTGTAAATGTTGCTGTGTGGTGTTTCAGTTGTGTCTCAGACCTGAGATCGTACAAGAGAGACTGTTGTAAATGTTGCTGTGTGGTGTTTCAGTTGTGTCTCAGACCTGAGATTGTACAAGAGAGACTGTTGTAAATGTTGCTGTGTGGTGTTTCAGTTGTGTCTCAGACCTGAGATCGTACAAGAGAGACTGTTGTAAATGTTGCTGTGTGGTGTTTCAGTTGTGTCTCAGACCTGAGATTGTACAAGAGAGACTGTTGTAAATGTTGCTGTGTGGTGTTTCAGTTGTGTCTCAGACCTGAGACTACAAGAGAGACTGTTGTAAATGTTGCTGTGTGGTGTTTCAGTTGTGTCTCAGACCTGAGATCGTACAAGAGAGACTGTTGTAAATGTTGCTGTGTGGTGTTTCAGTTGTGTCTCAGACCTGAGATTGTACAAGAGAGACTGTTGTAAATGTTGCTGTGTGGTGTTTCAGTTGTGTCTCAGACCTGAGACTACAAGAGAGACTGTTGTAAATGTTGCTGTGTGGTGTTTCAGTTGTGTCTCAGACCTGAGATTGTACAAGAGAGACTGTTGTAAATGTTGCTGTGTGGTGTTTCAGTTGTGTCTCAGACCTGAGATTGTACAAGAGAGACTGTTGTAAATGTTGCTGTGTGGTGTTTCAGTTGTGTCTCAGACCTGAGACTACAAGAGAGACTGTTGTAAATGTTGCTGTGTGGTGTTTCAGTTGTGTCTCAGACCTGAGACTACAAGAGAGACTGTTGTAAATGTTGCTGTGTGGTGTTTCAGTTGTGTCTCAGACCTGAGATTGTACAAGAGAGACTGTTGTAAATGTTGCTGTGTGGTGTTTCAGTTGTGTCTCAGACCTGAGATCGTACAAGAGAGACTTGTAAATGTTGCTGTGTGGTGTTTCAGTTGTGTCTCAGACCTGAGATCGTACAAGAGAGACTGTTGTAAATGTTGCTGTGTGGTGTTTCAGTTGTGTCTCAGACCTGAGATCGTACAAGAGAGACTGTTGTAAATGTTGCTGTGTGGTGTTTCAGTTGTGTCTCAGACCTGAGATTGTACAAGAGAGACTGTTGTAAATGTTGCTGTGTGGTGTTTCAGTTGTGTCTCAGACCTGAGATCGTACAAGAGAGACTGTTGTAAATGTTGCTGTGTGGTGTTTCAGTTGTGTCTCAGACCTGAGACTACAAGAGAGACTGTTGTAAATGTTGCTGTGTGGTGTTTCAGTTGTGTCTCAGACCTGAGACTACAAGAGAGACTGTTGTAAATGTTGCTGTGTGGTGTTTCAGTTGTGTCTCAGACCTGAGATCGACAAGAGAAAAAACCGTGTAAATGCTTGCTGGTGTGGTGTTTAGTTGTGACTCAGACCTGAGATTGTACAAGAGAACTGTTTTTAAATGTTGCTGTGTTATTTCATTGTATCTTGAAAAAAACTACTGAGAACTTTTAAACGAGTTTGTCTCAGTTACAAGAGTCGACGTTTAAAAGTTGCTGTCATGGTGTTTTAGTTTCTTCAACCTGAGATTCTACAAAAGAACTGTTCATAAATGTTTTCTGTGTGGTGTTTCCCTTATAAATTACTTTCCTTTGTACAACCATTTGTGTAGAAAGTGAAAGACTATTTGTTTTAAAAGTTACTTGTGGTTTTTTTCAGTTGTTCTCCAAACCTGAGATGTGTACAAGAGCCACTGTTGAACTGTGTGGTGTTTCAGTTGTGTCTCAGACCTGAGACTACAAAGAGACTGTTGTTGTTGCTGTGTGGTGTTTCAGTTGTGTCTCAGACCTGAGATTGTACAAGAGAGACTGTTGTAAATGTTGCTGTGTGGTGTTTCAGTTGTGTCTCAGACCTGAGACTACAAGAGAGACTGTTGTAAATGTTGCTGTGTGGTGTTTCAGTTGTGTCTCAGACCTGAGACTACAAGAGAGACTGTTGTAAATGTTGCTGTGTGGTGTTTCAGTTGTGTCTCAGACCTGGGCATGCTCATTGACACTGCCAGCACAATGTCCAACAGTGACCTGGACGCGATGCCTGCACAGGCCTTTGAACGACATATAGAGAAAATAGAGGCCGAGAACAAAGAACTCGCTAGGAAATTACAAGGTAGAGATCTGTGTTGATGACAAATTCAGCATCTGTTCACTGTCTTGTCAATCGGTAACCTCGGTTTGACTACGCTGTTATTTTATTGATCATATAGTATCTTGTAAGAAATTAACTTACTTTGGAGCATATCTTTTTTAATGTACGACGTTATGAATCATCAACTATAGGTCGTACGTTTCAAAAGATATGTTCCATAGTAAGTTAATTTCTTACAACATAACCATATCTTGCAGCCATGAACAATATATTCCATATCATATTTTGTTTGTTTTTATTCCATTATAAAAATTACTTACCTTTGTATCAACCATTATGTAGTAGAAAGGTGAAATACTCATTTGTTATAGTAAGTAACATACTTGTCAGCGTTGTACTCTTCTTTGAATTCTCCTGATAAACCCCAGTATGTTCGCCCCCTGTACACGCCCCACCTGTTCACCCCTCAGTCACTTCTCACTCACTCTGGTGTTGTTGTTTCGCCACAGAAGCCTTGACGAATAACAGTTCGACGTCAGAGGCTGCAGCCCCATCTGGTGCACAACAGGCGGAACTAAAGAAACTACAGGAGGAGAACAGTCGACTCAAGGATACAGCTGCAGGTAAGTCACTTTGTGCGATGTGTTGACTTGATCCGTGGAAGGGTAGAGAGTGTTGTTACTTGCAGTGATGGTGTAACAGTTGTAGTGGTAGTTAACTGCAGCGTGTAAAGCTGAAATGTTTAAATTAGGGGACACAAACTGGCGACTGTTCCTCTACAGTGGTCTTATGAATCCTTTCAACTGCGACAATGAAAAGCAAATGTTTTTATAATCAGTCATGTTGTATATAAGACGTGCAGTGCGCGAGTGCGAAGGCTTGGGTGTGAGTCTATGAATGACTCAAAAATGGGCCGAATGTGGTCACCTGCTATATCGGCTTCTAAACAGAGTAGATAACTAATCCGCAACTGAAGTATGCATAATATGTACAGCACCTCCAAGTGAATGACATGAGACGTACTACTTTTGAAATCAGCACTTACTGTGTAATGTGTTTGGTGCAATCTACGTGTTCTTCAAAATGCTTTAATAATGTTAAATAAGCATAATGTGAACATAGAGTGGATATTGCATTGTTTGTATTATTTATATGACAGCACATTACTGCATGTAAAAGCTGCATTAGTCAGTTGCATTCGAAACGGCGAACCTGTGTCCGACACATGATGTCGATGCTTGTGGTTCTGACTAGAACTGTATAGAACCATGAGGCACAATTATAAAAAATGTCAACTGTCTGATTTATCCAAAGAAACAACACTTATTAATTAAAACACAGATGCCTGAATATGAATTTATATGACAATTACTCTTCATGTTATTGACGTTGGTTGATGTCAGTCCGACTCCGCGGGCGTTGCGTCTAGAATAGAATTGTGATGCGGATGACTATCTCAACATTGTCTCTAGTCAAATTTGGTTGCTTAAATCCATTGTATTTATTGTAATTGTTTGTCTTGAGTGATGCAATACAATACGTAAGCGTATGTTAAAAATTGTACATATGTACCCCAATATCTTTGAGAATTGTTTGTACAGTATACGGGTGTATTTTATAAAAATTTCTAGCCACTTAATTCATGTTATGATAACATGCATAAATATTCATACGTTACACATTATCATACAGTGTATTCTTAAGATGATAATGTAACTGGAAAACAAAATGTGCTGCTGTAGTAGACTAACAGTGTGTGTTGTGTTGTGTTGTGTCAGCGGTGAACCAGTTGGAGAGACAACTCACGGAGATGGACACCATGATGAGGGCGGCCGACACTCGCAGTCAGGAGCAGCTGAAAGTGCTCGAGAAGAACAACAAGCTGCTGAAGACAGAGAAGGACAGTCTGAGAGAGGTGGGTGCACGGCATTGCATGCCCATTGTATGGGATTCATTGCTTTCTTGTGCCACCTTTCTTGTGGAACTCTCATTGCGGGACTTGATTCAAGGGCAATTGTCCCATTGGTGGTGGATATTAAAAAAATTTATTTGTATTAGTTTTAACAGATTTTAATTTCTGCGTTATGCTTAAACTTACCAGTGATGTGTGTAGTATAATCTGAACGTAATTGAATTGGTTCTATCAAATCTTTTGCAATAATTAGCTCGACCCACTGTATTTATAATTATGCTATCATCAGAATACTAAATGCTATGGTGTGACATCTTGAATGTTGCATACGTGTTTATCAGTAGTGCTGCTTGCACTATGCAGTTGTACTTTATGGTTATTGTGGTGTGGTTAAATGTGCAGCTGTAGTTTGTGGTGTCATTGTGGCATGTTTACGTTGCAGGAGTTGGAGGACATCCAGGCTAAATACAAACAGCAGACGAAGGCTCTGAGAGACGCCATGGCACAACGCAAGCAAGCTCTGGCAGAGTTCACAGACGTACATGAGAAGTACGTGTAACCTCACTGGTTGATCAACTGTCTTCTTTATTATCTCATTGCCGCATGCTCTGTGGCTGAGCGTAATTTGTATTGTTTTTGAATGCTGTTATATAAAATTTATGTTATTTTGTATTTAGCAGGATATAGAATGATTAGTAATGGTTCTCTCGTCATTCCATCAGTGTGCTGTTGATGACGCAGTGTTCAGTCGGCAGGACTTGTGACAGTTGCAGGATTCACTGTGACATTTCGTCAAAATTAC
Source organism: Ridgeia piscesae (assembly GCA_025642075.2). Lineage (NCBI taxonomy): Eukaryota > Metazoa > Annelida > Polychaeta > Sabellida > Siboglinidae > Ridgeia > Ridgeia piscesae. The sequence continues at coordinate 628,551 of JAODUO010000042.1, forward strand.
ACCTGGAGTATCGACATCACAATTCCATGCGACAAACAACATAGTTGGATAGATAAGAATTGTGTGATAAATGCCGTTTGCAATTTTGTCAAACATTTGTTAGCAAATTCAGTTGTGAATTATAATAATGTTTTATTTTTCTGATACATCTTCCACAAAGGAAACTGTTTGTGAGTGACCAGTGAGTGAGTAGTGTTGTCACTGAGTATGACAATGACTGTCACTTACTGTGGCAATCATTCTCTGATGATGACTGTGTCATTGTCATGCACTGTGTCACTGACTATGTCATTGCATGTGTCACTCACCGGCAATCATTCTCTGATGGTGTCACTGACTATGTCATTGCCTTGTCACTGACTGTGTCAATGTCACTGACTGTGTCACTGACTGTGGTGTTTGTATAGACTGGCGGACCTTCAGACCCAGAAGCAGAAGCTGACGCGTCTCATCAGCAAGTACGAGGAGGACGTTGAGTGTGAGAGACAGCGAGCAGAGAACTTACAGCAGGACCTGCTCAAGGCCGACCGCACACGCCGCGAGGTACACACCACACCACGCACTACCACAAGCCATGACCTACACAGCACACACACAGCCCATAGTTACAAACCATGGCCCACGACCACATGGCCCAGAATGCTACAGCCCACGACTCAGTCTTGTAGCTACTGGCTAGCACTAGTCACTTGTTGCTTTGACAAACACCAATCGTTGTGATCACTCTGATAGTTGTTCTGGACGTGCGTCCACTGGTCAGCAACTGTTGGTCCTCATTCACACACAGCTTCACATTAGCCACAGTCTCCCTGCTCTTTGGTGTCACTGCCCTCACATAGCCAGGTCTGAGGGTGATGTAACTGACTTACTGGCACTAACTGTGAGTCTGATGTTGATGTAATTAACCCTCTGTCACCAGCCACAAGTGTGTTGTTGACGTCCCTGACCCCGTGTGTCACGTGTCCCTGTAGATGCAGGCCCTGGTGGATGAGAGCCAGACGGAGGCGAGCAAGGAGCGCAAGTGTCGAGAGCGCCTGGAGCTGTTCACAGCGGAGCTGGAGCACGAGTTAGAAGAACTGAAACGAGGTCGACGCTCACATGGCTCCAACGCCGAAGTCTCCCAGGAGCTCAGCAGGTAAGTGTACTCACAACATGTCACTCGGGCACTCACGACACGTCACTCGGGCACTCACGACACGTCACTCGGGCACTCACGACACGTCACTCAGGGCACTCACGACACGTCACTCGGGCACTCACGACATGTCACTCAGGGCACTCACGACACGTCACTCGGGCACTCACGACATGTCACTCGGGCACTCACAACACGTCACACGGGCACTCACAACACGTCACACGGGCACTCACGACACGTCACACGGGCACTCACGACACGTCACTCGGGCACTCACGACACGTCACTCGGGCACTCACGACACGTCACTCGGGCACTCACGACACGTCACTCGGGCACTCACGACACGTCACTCGGGCACTCACAGCATGTCACTCTGACACTCACGTCATTCGGGCACTTTAGGACTTGTTCTGAAGCACCGTCCTATATTAGAAGAATGAAGAGATTAAACTTCATTCATATTTCTTCATGACACAAGTTCCACACAACTGAGTTACCTTCTTAACCTTGGGTAAGAAAAGTAAAAAAACAAAATACTATTTTATAGATTTTTATCCCGTTTCTTCCTATGTGATAGAACCAAGTGGTATCCCACTCTCCATAGGATGCTGTTGTACACAAATGGTGTGGTTCTGTGGCTGTAAAAGTGTAAACTGTCACCGACATTTGTCCCATAGACAACCAGTGTTGACCGAGTCTTGTGTCCCCAGGGTGAAGGCGGACTTGGAGCGGAAGGAGGCGGAGTTTGACGAGAACGTGTCACGCCTCCAGGCGAAGCACGTGTCTGAGCTGAAGAGTTACCTCGACCTGATCCGGGAGGCTGAGCAGACGAAGGACGCCCTGATGGCTGAGATCAGCGCCCTCAAGGAGAAGGTGGAGCTGACGGAGCAAGCGCGCTACGAGGCACAGCAGCAGGCCGCCTCCAAGTACAGCCAGGACCAGCGCACACTGCTGGAGGAGCTGGAGTGTGTGAGTACAGGACACAGGACACAGGACACTGCCAGACAACAGTGGGGATTGACTCACTCAGAATATTCCCAGTTTAGTTGGTTACAGTTTCTTGTTTGCGAATGTCCTATTAAATTGGGCGCAGTTGTAGCATTAAAATTGATGACAGACACAACAGAAAGAAAAAACCGTGAATGAATGAAGCTTTGTTTCAACAGTAACAACACACATGATAAAGTAGTGAAGGTTTTAATTATAAATGTCTGCAGTTGTTGAAGAAAGGCCAAGAAGAAGTGCGACACTTGTCATCGCTTACTGTTGCATGTACACATCTATACAACTTTACATGTAGTTATAACTATAAAATTGTTTAGCCAAATCCCAACGTTACGAACAAAATTAGAACTGAATGTTCCAAGCAATCTTGCAAACAGATACCAACCTGACAGGCAGCCAAGATTGTACTGTAGATGTTTGAGATTTAGAGGGAGACAGTGAGATTGATAGAGAGTGGGTTATAGAGAGAGGGTAATTGACGGATATGCATGTGGTGACAGGGCCAACAGGACAAGCACAAACTTGAGGACGAGCTGCAGCAGCTGAGGGCAGAGTTGAAGCAGATCCACGACAAGAACGACTCAGTGTCGCAGTGGGAGGCTCAGATCGCAGAGATCATATCATGGTGAGTCGACTCAGCCTACGTTTCTAAATCGTTGTACTCTTGAGTTGAGAGAATCCAAGTCTGAATCCACTCGCTGGTGTTTTAAAGCTTCACCAGTTTGTTTATTCTGCATTACTTTGGTTCACTTGTTTGTATAAGTAACCACTTAGCTGGAGACAATGGAGGACATAAGTAGTTTATATTTTTTCATGGAGTAATTGCAGCATGGCTGAATACTTCTCACTGTGGGGTCACTACTAAGGTCATGTTGTGGTTACTGTTGTAGGGTGAGTGAGGAGAAGGATGCCCGCGGCTACCTGCAGGCGTTGGCCGGCAAGATGACCGAAGAGTTGGAGGGACTGAAACTCACAGGCATACCAGTAAGTGTCACCACTGAATGTGTAACACAGGCATACCAGTAAGTGTCATCACTGAATGTGTAACACAGGCATACCAGTAAGTGTCACCACTGAATGTGTAACACAGGCATACCAGTAAGTGTCACCACTGAATGTGTAACACAGGCATACCAGTAAGTGTCACCACTGAATGTGTAACAGACATACTAGTAAACGTCACTACTGAATGTGTAACACAGGCATACCAGTGTCAACACTGAATGTGTAACACAGACATACTGGTAAATGTCACTACTGAATGTGTAACACAGACATACCAATAAGTATCAACACTGAATGTGTAACACAGACATACTAGTAAATGTCACTACTGAATGTGTAACACAGGCATACCAGTGTCAACACTGAATGTGTAACACAGACATACTAGTAAATGTCACTACTGAATGTGTAACACAGACATACTAGTAAATGTCACTACTGAATGTGTAACACAGACATACCAGTAAGTGTCACGACTGAATGTGTAACACAGACATACTAGTAAATCACTACTGAATGTGTAACACAGGCATACCAGTGTCAACACTGAATGTGTAACACAGGCATACCTAGTTGTCAACACTGAATGTGTAACACAGACATACTAGTAAATGTCACTACTGAATGTGTAACACAGACATACCAATAAGTGTCAACACTGTGTAACACAGAAATGCCAGTGTAATGCAGGCATGCCACTAAGTGTCACCATTGATCTGTTTTAATATTAATTTACAACCAGCCGATTCAGTTGTTTCTTGAAGAAGAAAACAAGAAACAATGTGTCCAACTATTGGTCACCATCGTGTATGACAACAGGCAGACAAGTAGCTTGGGCTTTTAGTTGTTTCCATGGTGCTGGCCATGAGAGTGTTTGTGTTCACTGATACAGTGTCGTGATATGATACACAGGAGCGGAGTCGATGGCGTGACCGGCGCTCGTACAAGCTGGACAAGATGGAACTGTTGAGTCTGCAGTCGAACCTCCACAGTGAGATCCAGGCGAAGGAACAGATCCGCGAGGATCTACGCAACACCAAGGCTCAGCAGGTCGCCACGGAGACGTACGTCCAGATCTGTTCCATTCCTTGTCCACCTCTGTGCTGTCGTTCCACGTCTCCCTGTAGTTCTCGTGTGTCATTTCACCAATGTTTTGAGTGACCGTGGTACCAGCGAGATCTATTTAAATTATTTCACTTGAGTCGGCCAGTTCTGTTTTGTGAGTTGTGCTTCATGAGAATGTGTATTTGGTGATGCGTTCCTCTTTGTGAAGTCATACACATAATCCTCACCTGTCACTGTCAACAATTTTTTCACAGTGGTGGTAGAACTACTTTCGGTTTGCGTTTTTGAAGATGCAGTTTTCACTTTCTCTTTGTAGCAAGCTGAAGTCTGTGGAGGCACAGCTGGAGGAGGAGCACAATGAGAAACTGAGGCTCGAGAAGGAACTGAAACTACTGCACGAGCAACAGAATCAGATCGATGCAAACTCGGGCTGTAAGTCCACCTGTCTCATCACATCTGCCCAACAGCCTCACAACCTATTCCATGACATCATCACCTATTCCACAGTCTCACAACCTATTCCATGACATCATCACCTATTCCACAGTCTCACAACCTATTCCATGACATCATCACCTATTCCACAGCCTCACAACCTATTCCATGACATCATCACCTATTCCACAGTCTCACAACCTATTCCATGACATCATCACCTATTCCACAGTCTCACAACCTATTCCATGACATCATCACCTATTCCACAGTCTCACAACCTATTCCATGACATCATCACCTATTCCACAGTCTCACAACCTATTCCATGACATCATCACCTATTCCACAGTCTCACAACCTATTCCATGACATCATCACCTATTCCACAGTCTCACAACCTATTCCATGACATCATCACTTATTCCACAGTCTCACAACCTATTCCATGACATCATCACTTATTCCACAGTCTCACAACCTATTCCATGACATCATCACCTATTCCACAGCCTCACAACCTATTCCATGACATCATCACCTATTCCACAGCCTCACAACCTATTCCATGACATCATCACCTATTCCACAGTCTCACAACCTATTCCATGACATCATCACCTATTCCACAGTCTCACAACCTATTCCATCACGTCATCACCTATTCCACTGTCTCACAACCTATTCCATCACATCATCACCTATTCCACTGTCTCACAACCTATTCCATGACATCATCACACTATTCCACAGTCTCACAACCTATTCCATGACATCATCACATATTCCACAGTCTCACAACCTATTCCATGACATCATCACATATTCCACAGTCTCACAACCTATTCCATGACATCATCACATATTCCACAGTCTCACAACCTATTCCATCACGTCATCACCTATTCCACTGTCTCACAACCTATTCCATCACATCATCACCTATTCCACAGGCTCACAACCTATTCCATCATCATCACCTATTCCACAGTCTCACAACCTATTCCATCATGTCATCACCATTCCACTGTCTCACAACCTATTCCGTGATGTCATCACCTATTCCACAGTCTCACAACCTATTCCATCACGTCATCACATATTCCACAGTCTCGCAACCTATTCCGTGACATCATCATCTATTCCAAAGTTTCGTGACATATTCCATGACGTCATCACCTATTCCAAAATCTTGCGACCTATTCTGTGATGTCATCAGCTATTCCACAGTCTCATGACCTATTCCAGTTTCATGACCTATTCCACAGTCTCATTACACATCCACAGTCTTATGTTTCTCATCAAATGAAGTTACGTCAGGTGTAAATTATCTGTATTAGGAATGTTATGTCCATCAAAACATGTTTTAATGAACCACGATTTTGAAATATTGTTTGACCGTTATTTGTTGATGAATAGAACATTACTAATTACCACTCAGGAACAGTTCCAATTCACTTCCACGACATGAACTATTGGGAAATATAACTGTTAATAAAATCACGTTGCTGTTCAGCTCACTTTGGCTCGGCTTGTGAGAGTAACTTCAATACTGAGTTTCAATGGTATACAATTACATAGCATCATTTTATGATGAAACACTGAGTTTGTATGGTTCAGTAGCAGGTTAATGTTGTCTCTATCAGTGTTAAAGTAAACAAAGAACAAGTTTAGTGTCTGTTTGATGAAGGCACAGTTTAAGGATGTGCTGCATTGTCTAACTGGTACACGTGTCTGTTCCAGCACTTGAACTGGCCGCCTCACAGAACTCTTTATTCTTTCGCAATGAAGCGAGCAAAGAAGACGTATGTTCACAGTCTTTTTTAATTATCATCTCAGTCATGTGACCTAGTGTTTTGTTCTCACTGGTACCAAGTTTCTATATTGAGTAACTAAAAAGTAATGCCTATGGATGGACTGCTATTGTAGAAATCAGCATTTACAGTAATTTAGCTTCTTAGTTAATTTATTGATGTAGCAATTAATGTATGCTTGTTTGACGTGTTTATTAGTTGTAAGATCTGGCAGCCTCTCCTGTTTGTAACATAACATACAATTGTTTATGTTCTACAACTTAAACTGCTTGTTTCCCCAACCATTTGCATGATCTTTAAACATGCATGATCTCCGTATGTGCATGACTGTTGAATATGCATGAACCTTGACCTGGCATGACTTGAATGTGCATGTTTCTTAGACAGTAAAAATAGATTTGCTGGCCAGGTACTTATGAAAGTCGTTGGTTGTGAGAAAGTAATGCATGGTGTGTTACCACATTTTTTGCTTTATACATATGTGTTGATGCTGCGTATCAAGTAACTGGTGTATCCTATTTGGTCGTCTTCTCTTTATGACACTGGTCCATTTCTATCTCCTTCACCAGCTGTTCAATCTGCTGGTATTTATTTGAAACTACTGACTCTAAGAAGCTCGCCAGGCATCTTGTCTGTTGTCAATTGGGGCACAGGTAGCATAGTAGTTGGAACATCACTCCTGGTTCAAATACAGTTAAAAATGCTACAGTTAAAAGATGACTGGTTCTGTTCACGCCATACTGCTCTAGTTCACTCGGCTGTGTAAGCAATTAGCTGGTATAGATGGTAGTCTGTAGGTGTGTATGAACAGTATTTGCACAGTAGTAGCAGCAATGCTGAATTCTTTCCAGATAAATCAAGATGTTTGATTTTAAATGAGCAGGTTTGCATGGGTTGAAGAGTAATGTGCTTTGGTCAGTCAATGCTGTATGTGTTCAGTTCAGTACCTTTTGGTGACATTCACACAACTAGAGTCACTGGGTTGTTTCTCTCCTGTCTCCTGGCAGTGTGACGGTGTGGTAGATCTCCCCAGTCACTCCAGGCAGGGCAGTCAGGTTTGTGGTTAGGGCCAGTGCTCTTTATAGGTTAAAGCAGCAGTGATGTAAGTAAGCAGGTTGAAGGATCTGTGTGTAGGTCAAAGTAGTTTGTTTGTGGGTCACACTAGCCCTTGCTGTTTATGGTTTGTCCATCAACTGTTTGTGTGGGTCAGCAGCAAAATGTGGAGTTGTAGTTTGCTCAGCTGCTGGTTACATTGGGGATTTGTTGTTGGTGTTTCTGGGCCAAGGTGGCTGTTGAATTAGTAGGTGGATGTGGTTGTGGCTGGTCGTGTTTGTGGTTTATTTGATGCAGTTTGTGGTTTGTTTTGATGCCATTTATGTGTCAAGGTAGCCGCTGTCATTGCAGTGCGTAGTTGTTGGAGGGTCTATTGCTCAAGGTGATAGTTTGCTTGGATGATGTAGACGGGGTGAAGGTAGTTGGTGCTGTTTCATTGGTCTAGGTCATTGATGTATACAGGTCGTAGTGGGTGTGTAGGAAGGTGTATGGGGTGCTTAGCTTAGATGGTCGTGGTTTCATATCCAGGCCAGTGTGAACAGGTCTTTACGGGATGTCAAGATGGGCCAACACTTTGAGTGATTCTGTGGACTTGGGGACAGACTCGCATTTTGAGTGGGTCTGTAAACTTTGGAGACAGACCAACAATTTAAGTGAGTCTGTGGACCTTGATGACAGACCCATGCTGTGAGATGTTTGGGGACAGACCACAGTTAGAGTGGGTTGAGGTGGGTGAGTGAAGACTGCCGTCTGCTTGCAGTCGCCCTCTGAGAGTTTCACGGAGGACGGCAGTGGGGATGACTGTGTCAGTATAGGGCAGTTGTCTACCACCCCGAGTGTGACGTCCAGTGACTCCACTGCCTTTGTAAGTCCTTCAGCCACACTTGCTGTATAAGTATATATAGCCAACGGGGCAGTAAGGTTCACGCTAACATTCACACTCGCCGCTGGCCATGTCTTCGTCACGGAGTGGGAATGGTTTGTCAGGCTTCTGTGAGCACGTAGGCACAGTGGGACTGAGACTGTTTAACCTCGCACTCTTGCTGGTCACACGTGGAACGCTTCTGATAACTCTGTCTGTTGCAGTGTACGTTGTTAGAACCAAGTAGGAATATAGATGACACTTCTATCCTGCTTCTGTACTAATTCATAACAACTCACAGAGATATTCACCTTGCTGGATTATTGACGTCATGTCTGCTAACTGTGCTCGCATGCCAACATGGAGTGTGCATTGTTGTAGTGTGCACACATGCTAACATTGGGTGTGCATGCAATGCCACGCACGCTACCAAGTGTGCACCTGTGCTAAAGTTGCCTAGATGTACGTGCAGGTAATACTGTCTAAGTGTGCACACATGCTAACATAGTCATAAGTGTACGTGCATGCTAACGTAGTTAACATGTGCTAACATTGTCTAAGTGTGCACGGTACAACAGTCCAAATGCACTGTGTGTATCATCTGTGTGTATCATCTGTGTACATCATCTGTATGTATCATCTGACGTACACAGGAGTGATCTACTGTTCGTTTTCTGTTTGCATAACTCGGGATTCTGTATCCCATCACCCGTATATTTCCTGTTTAAAATCTGTGCATGTTATTGGTCTGTATGCCGAGTAATGTTATCAATTAGTTGGAATATTTTATTTTAAGTTTTGTATGTTGCACTGTATATTACAGCACAAACGTATAAACAGGCATGTACAAGTCATCATCAGCACGCCTACAAACACAAACCCGTGCCCAGACCAACTCACAGACCTTCATGTCTGCATGCGCATGAGTAACAACACATCAGTAGTTACCTTAGCCTTGCCTTAGTGCGACACCACGTTGTGTGGTGGGAGGGTCGCTGTAGCAGTGGGGCTAAATGAATGGTAAATGAATGGTGTGTTCGCCCGCGTCTCACCACCCCTGTGTGCCGACAGGACCAGCCTGACCTGCGGACAACCCCCCTGCCCACCCCTCCACGCCAGCAACTCACACGCCACAAGTTCAGCATTCAGTCGTTCAACACCCCCTTCAAGTGTCAGCACTGCACCTCTCTCATGGTCGGACTGCTTCGACAGGGCAATGCCTGCGAAGGTAAGTACAGGGCGGGGTAGTAAAGGGGCGGGGCTAGTACCAAGCACTCAAACAGCATGAACCAATAATCCATGATTTTCACTCCTGCCATTATTATTATAGAAATGATAGGAGTATGTTTGAAATGATAACTGTATAATTTGAGAGGGAAGGAGTTAGTACTAGGGGCGGGCCAGTACTTGGGCAGGGGTGTTAGAATTGGGGTTGGGTTAGTACTGGGGGGGTGGAGATATGGCAGGCTAATGTTTGCAGTGGATAGGACTGGTGTGTGGATAATACCTGGATGGAGACATGTGACATCTGTGATGGCAAGTACTGTGTGGCTGGAGTTAGTACTGGCAATCTGTTGCACCTGTATCAGTCGACAGGTGTATGTACAAGTCCACAAGTGTAGTTGTTCAGCAGTGACCACAGTTGGAAATAGACTCATTCAGTTTCTTAACATCAGTAATGATTAAAAGATTCAGTGTCGGTGGAGGTTGTAGTTAACCTTCATTGTACTTGAACTTTAAACAGTGCCTAGAATACTGTATCCATGAACGCACATACAGTGTGATTGTTGAGAAGTCATTGTATGAGCTTCACTGTGTGTTTCAGAGTGTAAATACATGTGTCATATGCACTGTGCGGACAAGGCCCCCCAGGTGTGCCCTGTGCCTGATGACCAGAGTAAGTGATCACTTGCATTCAGCTTATTGGCCATCATCATTTCTCGTACAATTAGTCATATACAATTTCAACAAAACTTGCCAGAGTCTTTGATCACAGAATGTCGGTGCTGCTGTCTTTTCAGTTAATGTATGTATTCACATTGTGGTTGTTGTCTGAAATGTGTTAAGAATTATACAATATGTCCAGAAATACACAATAGCTCATGCATACACATGAGATCCATTTTCAAAGTGTAATTGACAACAACATATAGTAAACGTTTTGCTCCTCAAATTTTTACACATCCAAAAACACACTTAGTCCAAATGACGTGTGGGCGAGTCTCTAGATAAAGCCATGGCTAGTGAAGTTGTCATGTGTTGTATAGATGTGTTGACTTGTTTACAGTGAAATTGTCATGTATTGTATAGACGTGTTGACTTGTTTACAGTGAAGTTGTCATATGTTGTACAGACGTGTTGACTTGTTTACAGTGAAGTTGTCATGTATTGTATAGACGTGTTGATTTGTTTACAGTGAAGTTGTCATGTGTTGTACTGACGTGTTGACTTGTTTGTAGTGAAGTTGTCATGTGTTGTACTGACGTGTTGACTTGTTTACAGTGAAATTGTCATGTGTTGTATAGACATGTTGACTTGTTTACAGTGAAGTTGTCATGTGTTGTACAGACGTGTTGACTTGTTTACAGTGAAGTTGTCATGTGTTGTACAGACGTGTTGACTTGTTTACAGTGAAGTTGTCATGTGTTGTATAGACGTGTTGACTTGTTTGTAGTGAAGTTGTCATGTGTTGTATAGACGTGTTGACTTGTTTACAGTGAAGTTGTCATATGTTGTACAGACGTGTTGACTTGTTTACAGTGAAGTTGTCATGTATTGTATAGACGTGTTGACTTGTTTACAGTGAAGTTGTCATGTGTTGTACTGACGTGTTGACTTGTTTGTAGTGAAGTTGTCATGTGTTGTACTGACGTGTTGACTTGTTTGTAGTGAAGTTGTCATGTGTTGTACTGACGTGTTGACTTGTTTACAGTGAAATTGTCATGTGTTGTATAGACATGTTGACTTGTTTACAGTGAAGTTGTCATGTGTTGTACAGACGTGTTGACTTGTTTACAGTGAAGTTGTCATGTGTTGTACAGACGTGTTGACTTGTTACAGTGAAGTTGTCATGTGTTGTATAGACGTGTTGACTTGTTTACAGTGAAGTTGTCATGTGTTGTATAGACGTGTTGACTTGTTTACAGTGAAGTTGTCATGTGTTGTACAGACGTGTTGACTTGTTACAGTGAAGTTGTCATGTGTTGTATAGACGTGTTGACTTGTTTACAGTGAAGTTGTCATGTGTTGTATAGACGTGTTGACTTGTTTACAGTGAAGTTGTCATGTGTTGTACAGACGTGTTGACTTGTTTACAGTGAAGCGGCCAGTAGGAATAGACCCAGTTAAAGGAGTGGGAACGGCCTATGAAGGCACAGTGAAGGTGAGTGTGATTCCTATTATTAAAATGTTTTAATGCCAGGACTTCATTTCCATACAAGTTCAATGAACAGTTATGATAGTCACAGAAATGTCATGCATGAGATCATCTTGAAATAACTGACACTTGACCTTGATTAGGTTGGACTGGGAGAGAGTGGGAAGTGGCAGGGATAGTAAAAGCTGTGAAGGGGAGTGGAATGGAAGGGTAACGTGGATTTGTGGCACTATAGAAATGCTTTATTATTATTATAAGGGGATCGGGGAGAGTGGGAAGTGAGGGTGATAAATAGGGGATTGGTGGGGAGTGGAATGGGATCAGAGGAAGGGAAATAAAAATTGAGGATCATTATCACTAAGTAGACACAAGATGACACGGTTGATGACATCAGATGTGATGGTGACACTAGATAACACAGTTGGCGTCACAGGATGACACAGTTTGTAACACTGGAAGACACGGTTGGTGACACTGGATCACACAATTGCTGACACTAGGTGTCACTGTTAGTGACACTAGATGACACAGTTAATGACAGTGGTGACACATTGCAGGTGCCACGGCCCGGAGGCATCAGACGTGGCTGGATGCAACAGCTGGTGGTTGTGTGTGACTTCAAACTGTTCCTGTATGATGTCACGCCCGACAGGAACAACGTGCCCAATGTGGGCGTCAGTCAAGTCATCGACATGAGGTGGGTGTTTGTTCTGACTGGGGGTTAGTTAGTGACAGACAGGTAGACTAGGATGTCTGGTGTTTTCAGTGGCCTAATTAAACGTTGTACGTAGTTGTGAAGGTCTAGTATTTTTTAATCGATTGCGTCCTGCAGGTGAGTTTTTTTGTATGGCACAGAATAAAGGTGTCTTAACTTATGTGTTTGTTGTTGTTTTAGGGATGAAAATTTCTCAGTAGGGTCTGTTTTTGAATCGGACGTGATCCACGCAAAACCGAAGGAGATACCAAGAATATTCAAGGTGACTATGTAACATATGTTACATTTATGTTATGTTTATGTCACAGCATTATTGTTGTTACATAATGATAAATGGTGCCAACGGTGTACGAGGGGTTATGTGACTGGTTGAATATTCAGTTTCTGTTGCCAGAATGGTGGAAGCATGTGGAAATGTGTAGGTAGATGTATTCAAACAAACCATTTATTAGTTTGGTGCCATATCGTACTGATAATTACTGTCAAAATTTTCATGTCACATGACTCACACATTGTAGACAGGACCTTTGGTTGGGAAGGCAGGCGTGTTTTACGAGATTTGTAAATTGTTAGTAAATGCAAAACGACTTTTCTAACTGTTTGTTTCCACTAGTTTGACAGAATAGGTGTTTGAGGTTTAGCACGTAGGTGTCTTATGGAAGAACGTGTTTTGTTAAAATAGCTTAAACTTCTCTACGCACTCTTTAAATGATAAACGATATGGGCATGTTTGAATTGTATGATTTGGTCATTACTTCAAGTACATGCCTGTAGCCCCTGTGGTCATCTTGAGGTCATCTTGTGCAGGTGTCCACCACCATGCTGGACCCCCCGGGAGAGGTGCACTCAGTGTTCATGCTGGCCGAGAGTGAACATGATCAGATCCGTTGGATCGGTGCTCTCAAAGAACTACACAAGATACTGCGCAAGAACCGCATACCCAACAAGGCGGTGAGTGTCCAGTTGTAGACGCTAACGTTCCTGGGTCACACCGGCTGTGACTCGCCTCTAATGACACCTTGTGATTAATTGACACAAGAGGCGTTACATTTTCTGTTGTATTTGCTCATTCCAACTGGTCCAATGGACCCAGTAACTGGACTGACTGACAACTAAAGCAGTACGTGTAAATAACACATAAAACCAATGAGGACGTAAAAACCATACAGTACTAACTAGCGTTAGATAACATGCAAAGTTTATTATGAATAAAACGTTTTGTACACAAACTACATTGCCAGTGCTGTATTACAGCCTCATAAAATAAACATTACTGCACACAGTTGTCACTATAAAAGCTGCTTTGTGTTTGTGTCATAAAGTCTGAATGTTGACAGTATATATGTATATATGTATATATATATATATATATACACATACACTATATATATATATATATATATATATATATATATATATTATATATATATATATTATATATATATATATATATATATATATATATATATATATATAATGGAATGTACAATTGCATTAAACTGTGTTAACATTCTTTTTTTAATGGCTTTTTGGAGGTTTTGCTTGGCATTTGCTAGGTCATAGGTCAGCTGATCATCGTCTCAAGACTGTCTGTCATCTGTTGACCTTTGTCTGTTAACCTTCATCCTATGACCTGTATCACATGACCATTACCACTTGATGTCAGTTGACCATCAGGATAAGTTCTTGACTACGTCCAGGTGTTAACCACTAACTGTGCTGCTGTTGTCGCAGGTGTACAAGGCCCAGGTGATCTATGACAGTCAACTGCCGTTTGCATCCAAGATACAGTGTGGTGCAATACTAGGTGGGTGGTCTAAGTGGTGGAATAACACAACTCTCTCTCTCTCTGTGTTTATCTTCAGTAATGTTACCTGTATTGATAACTGTGCAGTTTTACACTGTAGTGTGTAGATTTATTATAGGTGTAGTGTTCTGTACTGTTTTGTATAGATCATTTTGATCTGCTCTTCTGCTTTATATTGTTTACGTTTTTAACAGAATAACTAAATATATGTTGCAATTTTATGTGTCTGTGTCTCATTTGTATATTTTCTAATATTATTTAGGGTGTTGAAAATCCTATCTCTAACCTAAGTTGTGCGCAGATGTAACAGCTAGTGTTGTGTTTTAAAAGCAAATCGAAGACGCACTATTTTAGCATAGCATACAAGTTATTTATTAATTTAGCAGCTGTAGTATTAACTTGCATAGTTCTTTCTACGGATCATATATACGTTAATTTTCTTAATTTTAATTGTTTTACTTTTTTGTAATCTTTTTATGTCAGACGTTTCTACTAGTTTATGTTCTATTTGTTGTACCACATAATGCCGTAGACTGTAGTTATATGAATGTTGTGCTGTAGAACTCGGTTAATGTTTACATAATATATATGTCCTTTGCTGGGACTTAATGACACCGGTGACGCGTCATGTTTCAGATCATGACAGACTCCTCGTGGGGACAGATGACGGCCTGTATGTGCTGGAACTGCTCAGAGACGGTGAGTGACACTCATAACTCATCACTCATGGCCTTCATGACAGCACCACCTTTAATATAATGTACAATGTTTAAAGGGATTCTATGAGAATTTAAAACTCCGTTTTACTCACAGTTTTAAATTAATCCTGTTAACACAATTAGTCCATGTGATTACAAGTATGTTTTAATTAATCATTTATAACTCTGACTACATATCAAAAATATTACTCCACATATATGGAGTTTCTAGTTTGGGCTTCACCTATGCTATCCATATAAGGCATGGTCATGAATATTCAGTTTGTCAGACTGATTTCATTTGATAAGTTCACTTTTAAAAGCTAGTTGTCATCAACATGGTTCATTACGTGTGCATGAATATTTATTATAATCGGGCTGCATAATGCAAGTTTTTATACAGTGCATCATGAATGTGTATCAGCTCACAAAGAATCCCTTTAAATGTTGATAATCTGGACTGTATCAGCAACTGATCAGTAACACCTATAATTA
This sequence comes from Ridgeia piscesae, assembly GCA_025642075.2. Taxonomy (NCBI): domain Eukaryota; kingdom Metazoa; phylum Annelida; class Polychaeta; order Sabellida; family Siboglinidae; genus Ridgeia; species Ridgeia piscesae. Next base: position 644,022 of record JAODUO010000042.1, read on the forward strand.
TTCTGGTAAAACATTTGGTAATTTAAAAAACGTGTATTGTTTATACATAGCCAGATATATTTGTAAAATAATTAATCATCTATAGAAGTATTTTACACAGCATTTATATATGACAGTGCATGCATGCATGTGTGTGCTTCCAGTTGTGTGTGCTTCCATTTGTGTGTGCATGTGCTTGCTTGCATATGTGTGTGTGTGTCTATGCGTGCGTGCGTGGTGTGTTTGTGGGTGTGCATGTGTGGATGTGGATGTGTGCGTGCATGCATGTGTTTGTACGTATGTCTGCAGTTTTGTTAAAGAAAGGTTTAACTTGCTGTGTTTCAGACATTGTGAGAATAAGCGACAAGAAGGCTGTATACCAAGTAGAAATATTATCCGATTTAATCATTACGATAACAGGTGAGTGACACAGTACATCCACGGGCAATAGGAAAATGTTTTTCCATAATACATAATAAAAAAACCTGAAAAATAATTGAATGTTTTGTTCATCTGTCTAGAATGTACCAATATTAAATGTGGAATTGTAGTTAAGCACGGTACCTCTGTGATTGTGATGGTTAAGTTAACTCTCAGAGTGTGGTGTTACACCCTTATGAATGATTTTGAGTTGACTGTCACACTGTTGTCTTACCATTACAAATGATCTTTGAGCTGGCTGTCACACTATGTGTCATCTGTGGTGACAGGGCGACAACGTCACATACGTCTAATGCCGCGGACATGTCTGGAGATGGAGGGGGTTGACTTCGCGAAGGTTGATGTCAAGGGAGCCATGGTGTTCTGTACTGGGCCCATCCGCCAGGGAACTAGCACGTGTCTGTGTGTCGCTATGAAACGGTGGGTGCTGGTTCCACTAATCTAACTTTTCGTTCCGTCACGAGTGATGTGACGTCACAAGAACTTATCTTCCACAATTGGTTAAAGATTTAGTGTTTATTCGTTCAACTGTGAGCGCCAAAATGTTAAACTGCAGTATCAAACAGTTAGACATTGAATGACTGGTTTTGTGGAGTGTGTTGAGACTCTTCAGACACTACTAATAGACGGTGTCACTGAGCGTGTTGTGTCTGTTGTTGACAGGTCAGTGCACGTGTATGAGTTGACACACATGACGCGGAACCGTCACCGCCGCATGAAGGAGATCCAGAGTCCGGGGACAGTCCACTCCATCGCCATGCTCAACGAACGCCTCGTCGTTGGCTTCTCATCCAGTTTCGCCCTGTACAGTGTGCAGGGCGATGTCGCCCCCACTGGTACGCCACGTCGCCACGCCACTGTGTAGTCTGCTTGTGTTTTGTATTTTGTTCACTTTTTTATCTGCCATATGTGCACCTTTCATATGTAATATGTATATATATATATATATATATATATATATATATATATATATTAAACGTGTTTCTCTGTTTGTATGTTTGTAAATCCACATTGGTTTTGTATGTACTGGACTGAAAATGCGCATGTGATCTAGTGAGCCCAGTTGGATGGTTCACGGATTTAGACGTTTTTGAATTTCGTCCGGTGGGGTTGAAAACTTGAGAAGCTCAACATTTCATAAGGCTGTGTGTATAGTAGGCCACATGTGAGCATGTGACCTATTTCTGAGGCAGACCGAAAGAATGTAACGTAGTTTTCGAACATCTTAATACAGGAGACAACGGTGTTTTCCAGAAGTGAAATTGTGGAAGTGCTTCATAAGATATAAACACTGATAGCGTATTTACCCAGGGCAGCGGGGATGTGACTTTAAAGTTTTAGCACGGTTGACTGTCTTTTCCCCCAAGCATCATCAATATGATTAGATGGACACACACACACACACACACACACACACACACACACACACACACACACACACACACACACACACACACACACACACACACTATTACACCCGGGGAGCATGTGATTAAAGTTTTCCGGGGTGTCTTTTAAAACATCAATATGATTGTGGGTTAAACACACACACACACAGGTAAGATGAGTGAGTGGCTGTGAGGATAGAACAGTGAGGTAGTTCACTTGTAGACAGACTTGGTGTTGTTGCAGTGCTTGTCAACAGTGAGGACATCAGTCTCTACTTCCTCATGCATCAGACCATGGAGTCACTGCTGGTGGTGGAGACGTCGGCTCGAGAGTTCCTGCTTGTCTTCACCAGTAAGTCAACGCACGCACGCACGCACGCACGCACGCACGCACGCACGCACGCACACACACACTGTGGTAGCTGTCTCTCAGGACTGGGCACTCACACTAGTTGCTGTAAAGACAAGTCACACATACAGGGCACTCACACTAGTTGGCACTTGCACTAGTTGCTGTAAAGACAAGTCACACATACAGGGCACTTGACATTAGTTGCTGTAAAGACAAATCACACATACGGGGCACTGACATTAGTTACTGTAAAGACAAGTCACACATACAGGGCACTCACACTTAGTTGCTGTAAAGACAAGTCACACATACAGGGCACTCGCACCAGTTGCTGTAAAGACAAGTCACACATACAGCGGCACTCGCACTAGTTGCTGTAAAGACAAGTCACACATACAGGGCACTCACACTAGTTGCTGTAAAGACAAGTACACATATGGCGGGACTGCACTTTGTTGCTGTAAAGACAAGTCACACACACAGGGCACTCGCACTAGTTGCTGTAAAGACAAGTCACACACACAGGGGCACTTGCACTAGTTGCTGTAAAGACAAGTCACACATACAGGGCACTGACATTAGTTGCTGTAAAGACAAGTCACACATACAGGGCACTCACACTAGTTGCTGTAAAGACAAGTCACACATACAGGGCACTGACATTAGTTGCTGTAAAGACAAGTCACACATACGGGCACTGCACTTTGTTGCTGTAAAGACAAGTCACACATACAGGGCACTGACACTTTGTTGCTGTAAAGACAAGTCACACATACGGGGCACTCGCACTAGTTGCTATAAAGACAAGTCACACATACAGGGCAAAAACGGGATTTATTTTGCCTTTTAAAGACAAGGGCAACATAACAATACATTAGGGTTTTAAAGAAAATCACACATACAGGGTTTACTCACCTTTTTGCCTGTTAATACAAAGGGACACATGGGGTGCATTAGTTGCTTAAGCAAACCTGGGTGTGTTCGTAAAAACAAACACACACCGGGTCCCCAATTGCTTTAAAAAAATCCCCATGGGGCCCCGCACAGGTGGACAAATCCAGTAAGAGGGACTCGCCAGGGTGAAAAAAGGAAAATACGGGGCACTGGCTTAGTTGCTGTGATAGAAATACACCCAGGGAACATTTTGCTGTAAGACAATCCCCCACAGGGATCACTTAAGCTGTAAGGACAATACAACTGACTATTGCTGTAAAAACAATGGGGTACCCCCTATTCTGTAAAGAAAAACACCATAAAAGGGTAATTAAATTCTTAATTGACCAAAATATACAGCACCGACAAGTTTTTGTTTAAGAAAATACATAGGGGCATGATTTTTAAACACAAGGGATTAAAATAAGCTGTAAAGACAAAAAATAGTAATTTTGTAAAAACAAGTAAAAAGGGGATTTGTTTTGTAAAACTGAGTGAACATAACAACGGGACTGCACTAGTTGCTGTGAAATCCCCCTTGTAGTTGCACCCAGTGGCTAGTGGTTAAGGGTGAATTAGTTGCTTAAGCAAGGGTTTCAGCGGGCCCCCTATTCTTGACAAATCCCTATGCGGGAGAACGTTGCTTTTTGACAACGCCATGACGGGAGAAATGGCTGAAAGACAAATCCACAACGGGTTTTGCCGAAAAACAAGTCACGTCGTTACAGGCACTCGCTGTTGCTGTAAAGAAAATAAAGAACTAGTTGCAAAGACAAGTTTCCTCAGGGCCGACATTAGTTGCCTGAAGACGTCACATAGGCACTTTTGTGTTGCTGTAAAAACTGCACATACCGGGGGCATACTTAGCCGTAAAAACAAGTCACACATAAGGGCACTGCATAGTTGCTGTAAAGACAAGTCACACAACAGGGCACTCACACTAGTTGCTGTAAAGACAAGTCACACATACAGGGCACTCGCACTAGTTGCTGTAAAGACAAGTCACACATACAGGGCACTGACATTAGTTGCTGTAAAGACAAGTCACACATACAGGGCACTCACACTAGTTGCTGTAAAGACAAGTCACACACACGGGGCACTCGCACTAGTTGCTGTAAAGACAAGTCACACATACGGGGCACTCGCACTAGTTGCTGTAAAGACAAGTCACACACACAGGGCACTCACACTAATTGCTGTAAAGACAAGTCACACACACAGGGCACTCACACTAATTGCTGTAAAGACAAGTCACACATACAGGGCACTTGCACTAGTTGCTGTAAAGACAAGTCACACACACGGGGCACTCGCACTAGTTGCTGTAAAGACAAGTCACACACACAGGGCACTCACATTAATTGCTGTAAAGACAAGTCACACACACAGGGCACTCACACTAATTGCTGTAAAGACAAGTCACACATACAGGGCACTCGCACTAGTTGCTGTAAAGACAAGTCACACATACAGGGCACTCACACTAGTTGCTGTAAAGACAAGTCACACATACAGGGCACTCGCACTAGTTGCTGTAAAGACAAGTCACACACACGGGGCACTCGCACTAGTTGCTGTAAAGACAAGTCACACATACAGGGCAAACACAGAAGCATTTATTTCTACCTTGATACAGGCCAATCGGTTAATATAAAATATTTCATTGGTTTTACAGAATTTTTCATTCAGAGGTTTGTGTTACCTTATGTGACACGTGTTGATACAAATGGTACACGTGGGTGGTTTGTTTCTTTGCAGCGCTGGGTGTGTACGTAGACAGCACGGGACGCCGGTCTCGGGCCCAAGAGATCACATGGCCTGCTCAGGTGGTCAGTGCCAGTAAGTAGTGGACAGCAGCTGAAGGACATTCGGGGTCGGCTTCAGTGGATAGTGGATAGAATGACCCAGTGAACATTTGAGTTGACATCAGCAGTGTTGATGCTTACAGCTGTTGGATAATTAACTGTTATTGTCATGTAGCATGGTTACGTATCATAATCAGACACCATAACAAGTAATTAAATTCTTAATTGACCGAAAATATACAGTACCAGAAAATGTGTTTTTTTCTGAAGTTATAGTCATGATATTTATACATAATGTATTAAAATAAATGTAGAATACAAAAAATAGTAATTTTGTAGATAAGTAGAGGGATTTGTGTGTTACTGAGTTCTGGGAACATGAACAACGCAGTGCACTAGCACTGTGAAATCATTGTAGTTGCACCTAGTGGCTAGTGGTTAAGGTGAATTTGTTATTCGCAGGTTACAGCGCCCCCTATCTGACAGTGTATGCGGAGAACGTTGCGTTTGTGTACAACGCCATGACGGGAGAGTGGCTGCAGACACTGCCACTGAAGCGGGTTTGTAGCCGAGACAAGTCGACTTGTCTTGTTATATTCTCTCGGGTGTGATGCATGTGAAGAGTAAAGAATTGTTGCAAATGTTTGTTTCCTCTTGCGACTATTGGTGCCATGAAGACGTCAGTGTAGTCCATTCTGTGTTGCCTAAGCTGCACATGACCGTGTTGGGGATACTTAGCCGTAGGTGGTAGTAAATATGTGGGAGTGAAGTCCACAAAATGATGGCACCATGGCTGAATGCTTCCCAAAGAAGTGAAGTTGGTGTTAGAAGTGACAAGTGTGACCAAGGCTGAAGTAGACAGCACTCTGAGTCATTGTAAAGACTGGTTGATGGGTTACATGTGAACTGTAACATTGAACTATCCCACGGACTGGATGTCATCCTATGAATGAAATGACTTTGTAAGAGCTAATCTTGACCTTGTGTGAACTGACCTTGACCTTGTTGCATGCAGGTGAAGCCGCTGTGTCGGGACGGCGCGCTGGGTCTCACCACCGTGTCAGACCAGCCCGCCCTTATCTACCTCCTCAACATCAAACAGGGTAAGTAACCTCCCTTATCTACCTCATCAACACCAAACAGGGTAAGTAACCTCCCTTATCTACCCCATCAACACCAAACAGGGTAAGTAACCTGCCTTATCTACCCCATCAACACCAAACAGGGTAAGTAACCTCCCTTATCTACCTCCTTAAAGTGCCCCCCCCGCCTGTGCTTAAATGTATCTGATTAATTGTTTCTGCGTTTCAGATCAAGATCAGATCGCGGTGCCTGACTTAGTAAGGCAGCGACCGGCCAATCAAAGCAAACGTCGTTTCTCGTTCAAGAGCGTAGGCGAGTCGCACGCCGCCAAAGTGTAAGCATCAGCTGCCTGTGTACTGAGAGGAGACACAAATTGTTGCCTTGTCTTGTCTTGTCTTGTTCACAGTAGACACATGATGTTGTTCTCTTCTCATGTCAAGTGTAGTGCATTCTTTCATGTAGTACTTTCATTTCGTGTGTAGCACTTTCATTTCGTGTAGCACTTTCATTTTGTTAATGACGCATATATGTTGTCGTATTAACGTTAACAACGTTCACTAAACGTTACCGATCGAAAGCTCCACTAGTGATGTGTTCAGACACCAGGTGGCTTCCGTTTAAACAGGTGCGGAATGACATGATTTGGGCACAGCAGTTTGGTTTTGGCAACCTTCTAACTTGGTTCCCTGGTTGGTTGACATGGCTGTTTGTTTCCACTGGGCTGGCACTGTAGACAGAGTGTGTGGCTTCCTACTACCTGTGTGTTCTCGGGCCACACTGACCCCTCACTTTCCTGTCAGGTCCATTGTCACAAACATCATCCACACAGGTTCACATACAATAATATAGCAACTCTAAATCTAAAGATCAAATTCAATCAATCTTGAAAATCGGGAAACTGCAGGAATAGTAATTAATAAATTTTTTGGTGTTAACAATGTAAGCCACACTTGACCTTCACATGGAAACAGTTGTTTGGATTCACTCAGATGACAGAGATATGAGTGTTGTGGATAGGGTTGATTGACTGTCAACATTGGTGGATTACATGGGGTCATTTAACTGAAACAGGAAAAGAGTAAAAGTGAATATAAAGATGACTGGCCGAATTAGTTTGTTTACACACACTGCTGCATATACGGGCCACCAGAGGGCAGTGGCACACGACAGACTAAGATATCCAGCCGTTTTACACCGTCCTAGCTACGCCCGTAATATGCACTGTGCCTGCATGAAATAACAGGGGGTAGGGATGACTTTGATACCCCCAGAAATAAATACAAGTGATCTGAAAATTTCTGAGAAACAAAAAGTGGATTATGATAAGATTGAAGACTTGTAAAAATTTATTTTTCTTATTAATTTAGATAGTGTGTCCCATCATAAAAGTTTTGGTGATTCCGGCATTCCAGACATGACATGTAGCAACAGTTTAATTTTACTGTTGCATTTACAGATGAGTAAAATGTAGTTTAAACCAACTGATAATCAGTTCACATCATTAAGTCTACTTGTGGACAGAACAATTATATCTTCCCAAGAGCTGACAGGTAAACTACACATCCAGCGTAGATCCACAAAGTATATATCCAAGTTTACATGTCAGATACGTTTAAACTTGGGTTGTTTATCCCCCTCCCGGTGCCACCTGATTGGCTGCCTGCCATCATGTGATCAGCTCACGTTTTATTTTCTTCTCCATGGGATCTAGTGCAGAGCAGCGTCGATCAAAACCGATTTCGGGACCGCTGAATTTCAGCCACGTTGCGCATGTTGGCGCAAACCAGGCAAAGGGAATGCAGCCGGATAGGTAAACTTTGGTCTGCTGCGGGGGCGACTGTGCTCTTTGACTGCTTCAGGGGGTGGTTAGGAGAGGGCTAACATAGCGTGCCTAGCTACCTACTACCACTTGCACGGGGTTTTGGTTCTGCGGGCTGGCGTCACTAACGGTGCTTCGTTAACACATTGCCTTTGTAATTCTAACACCAGACGGGAGAGGTTTACGTCGGTGCTATTGTTCACATGTAATAGCTTGTCAGAACACTGCATGTTTGGTTCTGATGTCTTACGTCAACGACTGAAACACAAAAGCCAGCCGGTTGCTGACAGAAATAAGTTTGTTTGTTTCTTACGTATGGTGAGTTTTGTAGTATGTAGATGAACACGTTCTGACATAGTAGTTTTGGTGCTGGCGGTATTGCTTATGTCTTTGTTGTCATAACTGGCTTTTCAGTACAGGTTTCAGTGGCATTATTGCACTGTTTGTTGCTGCAGCTTTTGCTTTGACATGACATGCTTTGTAAAGTCTTTACTAATTCCACTATGGCTACATGCATGCAACTTTGACAGTTGGATTTTGCTCATAATTTGTACAGTTTTGACTGCTTTTTCATATTTTCATATTTTCAACGTTGTCAGTATATCTGATCTTGTCAACATTTTAAACTTACTCAGCGTTTCCGTTGATCAAGTTGATTTACTTATGTAATACAGAAAGGCTTATTGTGAAATCAGCATTTTCACAAATGCACTGTTGTGTACATTGAGAACAAGTGGTGCCTGGTGCCATACACCACAAGGTGGAGCTGTTTTCACACAGAATGACCTATTGACCTCTGCTATCATTCGATAAAAACTAGAATAGATCTTTTCCTGGAGTGTTGAAACATTAAAAACATTTTTGGTGATATTCCAAGAAAAAAAGCTATTTCACATGCACATGTTCAGTATACGTCGCCATGTTTATAGAGGTGGTGTGATGTCTTGTGGAGGACAGAGGTGGTGTGATGTCTTGTGGAGGACAGGTGGTGTGATGTCTTGTGGAGGACAGGTGGTGTGATGTCTTGTGGAGGACAGAGGTGGTGTGATATTTGTGGGGATAGAGGTGGTGTGATGTCTTGTGGAGGACAGGGGTGGTGTGATGTCTTGTGGAGGACAGAGGTGGTGTGATGTCTTGTGGAGGACAGAGGTGGTGTGATGTCTTGTGGAGGACAGGGGTGGTGTGATGTCTTGTGGAGGACAGAGGTGGTGTGATGTCTTGTGGAGGACAGAGGTGGTGTGATGTCTTGTGGAGGACAGGTGGTGTGATGTCTTGTGGAGGACAGAGGTGATGTGATGTCTTGTGGAGGACAGAGGTGGTGTGATGTCTTGTGGAGGACAGAGGTGGTGTGATGTCTTGTGGAGGACAGAGGTGGTGTGATGTCTTGTGGAGGACAGAGGTGATGTGATGTCTTGTGGAGGACAGGTGGTGTGATGTCTTGTGGAGGACAGAGGTGGTGTGATGTCTTGTGGAGGACAGAGGTGGTGTGATGTCTTGTGGAGGACAGAGGTGGTGTGATGTCTTGTGGAGGACAGAGGTGGTGTGATGTCTTGTGGAGGACAGAGGTGGTGTGATGTCTTGTGGAGGACAGGTGGTGTGATGTCTTGTGGAGGACAGAGGTGATGTGATGTCTTGTGGAGGACAGAGGTGGTGTGATGTCTTGTGGAGGACAGAGGTGGTGTGATGTCTTGTGGAAGACAGGTGGTGTGATGTCTTGTGGAGGACAGCGGTGGTGTGATGTCTTGTGGAGGACAGGGGTGGTGTGATGTCTTGTGGAGGACAGAGGTGGTGTGATGTCTTGTGGAGGACAGGTGGTGTGATGTCTTGTGGAGGACAGGTGGTGTGATGTCTTGTGGAGGACAGGTGGTGTGTCTTGTAGGTGTTGAGTCTTGTCTTTGTGTTGTGTAGTCGCGCGGACCGCAAGTCTCGACTCATCTCTGCCCCCACAAACTTCAGTCACGTCGCACACATGGGCCCTGATAAACGCATGCAGGTGCTTGTTGACCTGCCCAAGGTAAGAGAGAAACAGAGAGAGAGAGAGAGAGAGAGAGTAAGAGGAGATTTAGGAAGAGGAGAGAAGAGAGGGGGGTTGGAAAGAGGGGGGATGAGAGGGGGTTAGAGGAAAGAGACATCAAAAATGTAATACATCCCGAATTATCACATTTATTGCATGAATTTGCATAGAGCAAGGTGCGGTGAACATACAGAGACTTAGAATGTAACAGGCACTGCCAGTGCAAGGTGCGGTGAACATACAGAGACTCGGACTGTAACAGTCACTGCCAGTGCAAGGTGCGGTGAACATACAGAGACTCGGACTGTAACAGTCACTGCCGGTGCAAGGTGCGGTGAACATACAGAGACTCAGACTGTAACAGTCACTGCCGGTGCAAGGTGCGGTGAACATACAGAGACTCGGACTGTAACAGTCACTGCCGGTGCAAGGTGCGGTGAACATACAGAGACTCGGACTGTAACAGTCACTGCCGGTGCAAGGTGCGGTGAACATACAGAGACTCGGACTGTAACAGTCACTGCCAGTGCAAGGTGCGGTGAACATACAGAGACTCGGACTGTAACGGTCACTGCCAGTGCAAGGTGCGGTGAACATACAGAGACTCGGACTGTAACGGTCACTGCCAGTGCAAGGTGCGGTGAACATACAGAGACTCGGACTGTAACGGTCACTGCCAGTGCAAGGTGCGGTGAACACACAGAGACTCGGACTGTAACGGTCACTGCCAGTGCAAGGTGCGGTGAACACACAGAGACTCGGACTGTAACAGTCACTGCCAGTGTAAGGTGCGGTGAACACACAGAGACTCGGACTGTAACAGTCACTGCCAGTGTAAGGTGCGGTGAACACACAGAGACTCGGACTGTAACAGTCACTGCCAGTGTAAGGTGCGGTGAACACACAGAGACTCGGACTGTAACAGTCACTGCCAGTGTAAGGTGCGGTGAACACACAGAGACTCGGACTGTAACAGTCACTGCCAGTGTAAGGTGCAGTGAACACACAGAGACTCGGACTGTAACAGTCACTGCCAGTGTAAGGTGCGGTGAACACACAGAGACTCGGACTGTAACAGTCACTGCCAGTGTAAGGTGCGGTGAACACACAGAGACTCGGACTGTAACAGTCACTGCCAGTGTAAGGTGCAGTGAACACACAGAGACTCGGACTGTAACAGTCACTGCCAGTGTAAGGTGCGGTGAACACACAGAGACTCGGACTGTAACAGTCACTGCCAGTGTAAGGTGCGGTGAACACACAGAGACTCGGACTGTAACAGTCACTGCCAGTGTAAGGTGCGGTGAACACACAGAGACTCGGACTGTAACAGTCACTGCCAGTGTAAGGTGCGTGAACACACAGAGACTCGGACTGTAACAGTCACTGCCAGTGTAAGGTGCGGTGAACACACAGAGACTCGGACTGTAACAGTCACTGCCAGTGTAAGGTGCGGTGAACACACAGAGACTCGGACTGTAACAGTCACTGCCAGTGTAAGGTGCGGTGAACACACAGAGACTCGGACTGAAGTCACTGCCAGTGTAAGGTGCGGTGAACACACAGAGACTGACTGTAACGTCACTGCCAGTGTAAGGTGCGGTGAACACACAGAGACTCGGACTGTAACAGTCACTGCCAGTGTAAGGTGCGGTGAACACACAGAGACTCGGACTGTAACAGTCACTGCCAGTGTAAGGTGCAGTGAACACACAGAGACTCGGACTGTAACAGTCACTGCCAGTGTAAGGTGCAGTGAACACACAGAGACTCGGACTGTAACAGTCACTGCCAGTGTAAGGTGCGTGAACAACAGAGACTCGGACTGTAACAGTCACTGCCAGTGTAAGGTGCGGTGAACACACAGAGACTGACTGTAACAGTCACTGCCAGTGTAAGTCGTGAACACACAGAGACTCGGACGTAACAGTCACTGCCAGTGTAAGGTGCGGTGAACACACAGAGACTCGGACTGTAACAGTCACTGCCAGTGTAAGGTGCAGTGAACACACAGAGACTCGGACTGTAACAGTCACTGCCAGTGTAAGGTGCAGTGAACACACAGAGACTCGGACTGTAACAGTCACTGCCAGTGTAAGGTGCAGTGAACACACAGAGACTCGGACTGTAACAGTCACTGCCAGTGTAAGGTGCGGTGAACACACAGAGACTCGGACTGTAACAGTCACTGCCAGTGTAAGGTGCGGTGAACACACAGAGACTCGGACTGTAACAGTCACTGCCAGTGTAAGGTGCGGTGAACACACAGAGACTCGGACTGTAACAGTCACTGCCAGTGTAAGGTGCGGTGAACACACAGAGACTCGGACTGTAACAGTCACTGCCAGTGTAAGGTGCGGTGAACACACAGAGACTCGGACTGTAACAGTCACTGCCAGTGTAAGGTGCGGTGAACACACAGAGACTCGGACTGTAACAGTCACTGCCAGTGTAAGGTGCGGTGAACACACAGAGACTCGGACTGTAACAGTCACTGCCAGTGTAAGGTGCGGTGAACACACAGAGACTCGGACTGTAACAGTCACTGCCAGTGTAAGGTGCGGTGAACACACAGAGACTCGGGCTGTACAGTCACTGCCAGTGAGTCGGTGAACACACAGAGACTCGGACTGTAACAGTCACTGCCAGTGTAAGGTGCGGTGAACACACAGAGACTGACTGTCAGTCAGCCATAAGGTGCGGTGAACACACAGAGACTCGGACTGTAACAGTCACTGCCAGTGTAAGGTGCGGTGAACACACAGAGACTCGGACTGTAACAGTCACTGCCAGTGTAAGGTGCGGTGAACACACAGAGACTCGGACTGTAACAGTCACTGCCAGTGTAAGGTGCGGTGAACACACAGAGACTCGACAAAGTCACTCATAGGCAGTGAACACACAGAGACTCGACTGTACATCACTGCCAGTGTAAGGTGCAGTGAACACACAGAGACTCGGACTGTAACAGTCACTGCCAGTGTAAGGTGCGTGAACACACAGAGACTCGGACTGTAACAGTCACTGCCAGTGTAAGGTGCGTGAACACACAGAGACTCGGACTGTAACAGTCACTGCCAGTGTAAGGTGCGGTGAACACACAGAGACTCGGACTGTAACAGTCACTGCCAGTGTAAGGTGCGGTGAACACACAGAGACTCGGACTGTAACAGTCACTGCCAGTGTAAGGTGCGGTGAACACACAGAGACTCGGACTGTAACAGTCACTGCCAGTGTAAGGTGCAGTGAACACACAGAGACTTGGACTGTAACAGTCACTGCCAGTGTAAGGTGCGTGAACAACAGAGACTTAGACTGTAACAGTCACTGCCAGTGTAAGGTGCGGTGAACACACAGAGACTTAGACTGTAACAGTCACTGCCAGTGTAAGGTGCAGTGAACACACAGAGACTCGGACTGTAACAGTCACTGCCAGTGTAAGGTGCGGTGAACACACAGAGACTTAGAATGCCAGTGTAAAGGTCTCAGTCTCTCAATGTCCGTTGTGGTTTCGCCTTGTAACACAAATTGAATGTAGTTCTTTGATGTAGTGGTTGTTTCAGAAACCCACCTATTTTGTTGTAAACAATATGTTACTGAAGTCAGCCATGTACAGTTGATGTATCAAACTGAGGTGTATTAGGGTAGGGGCATGTTAAAGGTGCAGAATATTATTGTCTTTTTACTTTTATTTAAACATTATTTAATGTTATACCTGGGACAAGTTCATTCACTCTGAGTTGTTCAGTCCACTCAGCAGTATGAGTACCTGGCTATAAACAGTGGTGTCTGTCTCAGAATGCTGCTGGTGGTGACGACGATGGAAATCGATCGCGTGCCATCTCAGAGCAGAATGTTGCATCTCAACGTGTCGTCGACTATGTTCGCCAGTCATCTGCGTCACTGCCCAGCTCACATGCAAACGGTGAGTGTTCATAGAGGGTGCTGTGGTGCACACATTCGTAGTTTCCAGTTCGTTTTGCGGTTGTGTGTTTCACCCGGTCATTCGTGATGCTAGTCTCATTTAAACAAAACGGCCTTCTAAATGTATAGTATCCATGCACGGTTAAGATGCAGCAAGATATTGTTAGTCAACACCAAAGAAAATTTTTGGGAATGTCACACCTGAAATTTCCCTGTTGAAGTATATAATTATTCCACTTTATGCTAAACCCAATTTGTTTTGCAAGTGTCAGCTAAACTATTATAATTGTGCAAAATCAGTTATATAATTATTCTAATGATGTGAACTATTTTGTGTTCATAATACCTCATAAGATCTTCCTTTAAGTGTTAAGGAATATATTTATCTGATTACGGTATAATTGTCAGTATGCCTTGATCATAGGTTGTTTATCTAGTGGTCGATGTGAAATACACAACTTTGCAAAACAGAGGACTAGGATAAGGGTGCCCTTATGGGACGTGTTGTGTGTTTGGCTGAAGTTTATCCAGTTAGTGTGGTTTCTCTGTCTGCATGGCTTATACACTACCAAATGTTCTTGTTCATCTATCACTGACTACTGCATGAAACTATCATGTGTCAATTCAACTGTGGTTTATTTATCATTAATTTTCTTTGCATCAATTGATTGTTTTTTAAGATTTGATGGAGTGTGATTTTTATAACACTCCTTTCGCAATGCATATAATCCATCACATGTTGTGTTCAAAGTTTTACTATGAAAAAGTTTTTGGTAGCCTTATGCAAATGGTTTTATAAAGCAGTGTAATTTGTCTTACAATTGTCAGAATTGGATAACATGCGATAGTGTGAATCGCTGTATCTTTATGTACGCCATGTAGAGCTGCACAATGTATGCTGGGGGGGGGAGTTGCAAATCTGTTTTACTTGTCCAGTACTAAATAAAAACTTTATGAGAACATTCTTAGAAATGAAGTAACGTGTTATAGCGGATGATTTGCTATGGCATGCTGAGACATTAGGTTGATTTAATTTTTCATACGATGAACACTAAAGAGAATTGCGGAAGAGGTTTTAAGTGAACACTCTGAGGTGATGTTCCACTCTTGTGGGTGTTCCCAGCATGTCACTCGCCTGGTGTGTCCGTTCTGTTGCTGCATGTGTTGTTTATTTCATGTATCCACATCAAAAGTGTGCACAATCTTGACCACCTGTCTTGTATGGGCATATGTACTGATTGTTTCTTAAAACATTCTCTCCTGAAAGTCATTCCTTATACAAATGTTATTTGATAAAATCTCACTTCCATTCAGTTAGGTTAAATTAGGTTTGCAGGTTTTTTAACATGCAGAAGAGAAGGAGTAAAGTTGGATCAGCAAACATGAATCCACTCTGCATGTACACAGCTCTGTCAAGGTTATTCAGTGCTACTCACAAAGTATACTGATGAGTTCTTAGTACTGGTTTTTACATTTTCTAATAGCTGATTGCTAGGAATACAACAGTCACAGCAGTAGTTTCACATCTTCTCAAGTGTACGCTTGTGACTCAAATTTGTGCCAGATCAAAAATCACATTACTGAAATCTCATGTAAATCTCTTGTTGTAACTAACACCTTTGGTCTGTTTTAATACAGTCAGTGGTGCTCCGGCCATCGAGTGCTTTACACAGAGCAAATAGGACTTTTTTTACAATATTTTTATTGATCAGTGCCCTCCCTAGTGTTAGTGTTTTGTGCACAGCTTTGAGTGGATACAATTTGAGTGCTGCACGGTGTTGTGGTGGTGTGTGGACTGTGGTTGTGGACTGTGGTTGTGGACTGTGGCATGTGGCCCTGCATGAGCATGACGCCCTGTGTCTGTCGTGTCCAGGCACCAGCACTAAGATGTCTAGACGGGGTAGTCTGCCTGACGACCCCCGGCCACCCTCCACCGGATCATCCGAGGTAACCCCTTACTCTAGTCACCCCACACACTCACACATCAACCCTCTTTCATCGAGGTAACCCCTTACTCTAGTCACCCCAAACAGTCACACGTCAACCCTCTTTCATCGAGGTAACCCCTTACTCTAGTCACCCCAAACAGTCACACATCAACCCTCTTTCATCGAGGTAACCCCTTACTCTAGTCACCCCACACTCACACATCAACCCTCTTTCATCGAGGTAACCCCTTACTCTAGTCACCCCACACACTCACACATCAACCCTCTTTCATCAAGGTAACCCCTTACTCTAGTCACCCCACACACTCACACATTAACCCTCTTTCATCGAGGTAACCCCTTACTCTAGTCACCCCACACACTCACACATTAACCCTCTTTCATCGAGGTAACCCCTTACTCTAGTCACCCCACACACTCACACATTAACCCTCTTTCATCGAGGTAACCCCTTACTCTAGTCACCCCACACACTCACACATCAACCCTCGTCCATCGAGGTAACCCCTTACTTCAATTTTTTATACCCAAATAATTCTGCACAACATCAACAGATTTGATCTGTCTGCTTACTTAAAACTTCCTTTATATATCGTAGCAGACAACTGAAATTCTAGAAACAAAATCACAAAACATTACAGACCTCTCTCAGCCACAACTGATGTTGATTGTCAGTGCCTGTTGATTTGTGCCCTGAAATGAGAGTGGTGTCTGCTGCAGGGTGCAACGGAGATGTTGAATCGGTTCCCGTCGACACAGTCCACCACTAGCAGTGAGATGAGCTCCACCCCGCCGTCCTCCAACCACACCAGTATGGTGGACGACCAGGCCGGCTGTCACAGCGCCGCGGGTAACACACAGGACAGTGTATGTTAGATGGTGTCACAGCGCCGCAGGTAACACACAGGACAGTGTGTTAGATGCTGTCACAGCACCGCAGGTAACACACAGGACAGTGTGTGTTAGATGCTGTCACAGCGCCACAGGTAACACACAGGACAGTGTGTGTTAGATGCTGTCACAGCGCCGCAGGTAACACACAGGACAGTGTGTGTTAGATGCTGTCACAGTCGCAGGTAACACACAGGATAGTGTGTTAGATGCTGTCACAGCGCCGCAGGTAACACACAGGACAGTGTGTGCAGCCTACTTCACCGGACACTGCCACCGTACACATACACCTACGCCATCCCTCGGGAAACTACTGTCGTCACGAAGCAGGCATTCACTGGAGGTGTGGGCCCTAGCAGGGATGTACACGCCTCTGTCACTAACGCTTAGCACGTAACGAATGGTGCGGTCAGATTGTGCCACTAGATGGCAGTGCATTGTGTGGCGAAGGACTGTAAATATCAAGTTGTTAGTAGAATGTATGGGGCACTAACTCCAGGGTAGCCAGGCCCGCTGTTATGGCAAAATTGCACGAGTTAGGATAATTTTATTCGCAGATTGCATATCTGTGTGGGGAAGCCGACAAGTTGTCTTGTCATGTTGATCAGGACGGTTATGTAGTGCAAGCAGGGCAAAGGTGTGAGGGTATGCAAGGGGGTTTATTTGCCCTCCTGCAATGCCTTATGTCAGTGTTTGATTCCTTACAAAGAGCGAGGGTTTGTGCCCTGTCAATTGATCCAGTACCTGTCATGGGGTACACACGCTTGCAGTCGGATTGGCAGTTAGACATACGCATGTACAGTTTATGACGTAGGAACTAAACTAGTTGTAGAATTTTTCAGTAGTGGTATTAACCGAAGTGGCGTTAGTCAGGCCACAGGGCAGACGTGGCAAGCACGTTGATCAGAATCTGTAGCAATAGAATGTGAGACTTCTTGGCACAATGTTGGAAATATTCTTTCAGTCGGTGCCGTGTAAGACGTAGATCGCGCAGCAGTGATGTGACTGCTGCTTGTAGCAGACAATGTCTTCTTACATGTCAACAGATAGTAAAGGGTGTCGCTCACTGTCAGTCTCCTTCGTCATCGCATGTAAATACGCACACATCCAAGGTTACGTCACGACAGCAAGTAGATCTATTGTGATATTTATGTGTCAACGTGTGCGTGCACACACGTACACGCGTTTGTTTTTATACACCTGTCTAGTAGGCAGTAGCGTAGATTCTGTCGACAACGCTCACGGCAAACTGGAGCACAACATCGCGGCAAATATAGTGTGCCATAAAAACCCACACTGCCGGGACTAACTACTGGAGACGCCCAAGATAGTTTGCTTTACTGTGTTACTTTGTTATTTTCCTACTATCACAGAATCATAGAAGCTTGAAGAAGTTGGCGAATAATTGCATGTGGAAGTTTGTAGTAGAAAGTGAATTAGTGAGTTGACACTGTGTGCAGTGTTGACCCTGCAATGATACTGACAAGGTCTGCCGAGGCTACAACTGTCGAAGGTTTCTGCGATGTGATTGCTCCAAGTGGGGCGCAACATTTCATCAAGTGCTCGTTTTTCTAATTGAATTTATACATGTATATCTATACGTAACTTAACATGTACATTTCTACACTATTTTGTACATTCTGTGCAGATTTGCTACAAATACATTGCACACACACACACACACACACACACACTCACACACGCACACACTCACACACACATTCAAAATGTAATGAATGACTAACAAATTGTTCCCTTGCTGACCAAATGTGGCTTTGTCAAATTCAGCTTTGATTTGTTGAAGGTAATTGATTGTAATATTGCATATTACTCCTGCATGTTAGGTGTATTTCTAAGGAGTACAGTTGGCAATGTGTCATTGAAAGAATCTGAACAGTGCCAATCACCCGTCACTTGTTGTCCAGCTTTTAAGTCTGTTGTCATGGTGCCAAGAAGTGTTGACTTATGTCTGAATTGCCAGACCTAAGGTGTTATTGCACATTGTTAAACTACAAAGCACTATTGCTTTTGTGGAAAAATGTTGGTGGTGTATGTAAATTCACCAATTTCTTTACATCACAGTTCATTGGGGATGTTTTAGTTACAGCGCGAGCTGTTTGAATTTCAGCATCAAATCAGTGTCTAACAAACTGGCATTTGTAATGTCATATATATCATGAAAATAAAGATGGCTACGAATAATAAAATGGCCACAGTAAAATTAACAACCACATCTTAAGTGAAACTTGCGGTTCGTCTACACTGATGTAGATGGAGCTACTTGTTGCGTGATAAAATTGCACCATGTGTCAATCATGATAAAGATGCACCATGCGGTGCGTGAATCATTGCTTTCAATATCAAACGATCAGTTTAGTAATATATTGCAATTGATTATGTGATTGTTATTTATGTTGTGTGTTGTTCAGGTATCGTCCGACGTGCATTATGTATGTTTAACATTGCAGCTGGCCACACAGTCTGACGGCGAACGTGTCTTTTATGTACAAACGTCAAGCGCCAAATGTTGGTCATGCTTGGGGAGGGGTGTAGCAATGAGCCTATGGGGTGGGTGGGGGTGGGTGGGATGTGGGGGCAGGGTGTCACAATGATTTTGGTTGTATGTATTTGTACAGATGTTTGTCGCGTCTCTATAAGGATTCTTTCCTGCATCCTATCTGCCAAGTAAATGCAGAATGACATCGTGTAAATGCTGTCTTGTTTGTTGTTCATCCAGTCTAACCCATCGTCCACGTTATATACATCCACACTGTGAATGTCAGAGCCTCATTTCACCTACACACATTGCCCCCATCAAGGCATGTGTAATGTCAGTCATTACTATTGGTTTACTCAAATGTGCGTCATGACATGACGCAAGCGTCCACAAATCCCTGTTTATGGTTTCAATTAGGGCATTAATGGTAGGTCCCAAAATCAATCAGTTACACACTCGGCTAAATTATCTCCATCTATTAATTGCTTTATTTGGTATCTGCAGATAAGTAATTAAATGTTACCTGAAACCATGTTATGTTGCAACCCATGCTAAAATGAAATCCTGTTCACATCTAAAAAAAAAATTATTGCAGTGTATATGAATAGTATATTCAGAATGAAAATGGTACCTCAGATTTACCTATAACTATAGTATTTCTAGAGATATAGCAATTTGAATGTTGAAAATACAAAACGTGTGGTTTAAAAGTTTTCATTTGTCATGGTTTTCTCAGTCAAAACAACACAAATGTGTCATTTAATAACTGACATGAAATATTTTTGGGACTATTTAAAAATATTTGGTGCAGTTGCTTTATCATTGTGAAACCTGTCATTTAGGAATATTGTCTTGGTCCTACACAGTTTTACTTCTGTAACTTGTATATGTTATGGCTAGGTTCAGTTTTATTACGAGACGAAGCAGACATAAAATAACCCAGAAATTAGTGGAAAGTACACACCCAGTTCACTTGCCTTTTCTGCCAAGTGTACAATTTATTTTCCTTTATATTTCCTAAGAACATCTGCAGTGTAAATCGCAAGCACGCGTCACATCATGTCACATCACACACCCAAACATGCACCAGTTCATACGTCTGCCAGCTTCACACTGATCACACTACAATGTAGGATTTAATTAATTAACACAGAACTGAGACGGCGCTACGCCGCCGCAATGCTTATCTGGACATCAGAATTGTACATAATGCGTGCAAATATCAAAATTATATCGTGTGTATTTATTTACAGTGCTAACGATGATTATTCCCCGCTCCGTTTGTTCGTATCGAGACGGTCTGGGGCATTGGTTTGTACATGCATAAAACAAACGACCACTTTCAAACACCGTCCATCTGCGGCATCCCACAATGCACCACCATTGCATAGTGTCGCCCTCTGCTGCCACGTCGTGTTTTTGTCGGACTCGTGCATGAGCATCATTTGAAGGAAGACATCGACATCTGTCCCATTTCCATGTTATTGATGTAGTGCTTTGTTCTGCAAGATAAGATCAATGATTGATCATGAAACATTTTTAATGTAGATGTATAATTGTAGATATTTCCAATATCATCCTCAAGTGACTTACCAGTTTGAAGGTTTTTGCTTAAAAACAATATTTCCAAGGTATTCATCTCGTCAACAAAATGGCCAACAAAAATATATTTATAGCTACAGGCCCGCATAGCAGTCATATTCATTCTGATATCAATTTTTTTGTTACTGCAAGTTATGCAACCTTCTTAATGTATCTTCCACTTTCAACATCTTTGCCTATTTCTTTCAACATACAGTCCCGTAGACGTTATTTTCTTGGCTCACAAATGTCTTTTGTGTTCACTACTGAAAGAATACTGCAATTTTCCTGCAATCTATCGCTGCTCGTGTAATGTAGTGTCTGACTCGGCAGTCATACAATCCACTGGGGCACCAGTATTGTCTTGGGTGATCACAGATACCACGATATTTCCATTGCAAATATCTGTCACCTGTATGAATGAGATAGGCCCTAGATTTGGAACTACTGGGGTTGCCTGTGAGTGTAATGTAAATAAATCTAATGTTATTACCTCGTATATAACTATATACATGATATATATGTAACTGTATACATAATATATATATATATATATATATGTCATGCATATATATATACACACATTTACTAGCTGAGTTAACCAGTTATGCTTGGGGAAAGAAGGCAGTCACCTGCAATCAAATGCTTGAAAATTGTATTGCATTGCTGCCTTTTCCCAGAAAAAGTATGAATTGTTTTCATATATCTGCCGACAGTTCTACACCTGTGTCAGCACAATTGAACAGCCTTTTAATATATTGAACCCTCCAATCCCTCGGATAATTTTTTAATGTCTAAATCTACAATCTATGGGCCCACTAGATCATTTGCAACAGTTCAGTTTGATACATACAAAACTAGTTGAGGATCCTCATACAATGACATAATTAACTGTTATAATAATATTATATTCCTCTAAGGCAGGTTAATTAGCTAGTTTTTGCCGAGTTATGCATGCAGCTGTTTTAGGCAGACCCATGATAGTCTGCTTAAAAAATTGTTAGTCTACATGTAGTATGATGAGAAATGTGTAATTATTTGCACATAAAATAATTTTAGTGATTTTGAGAACACTGTTTTTTCAGGTTGTATATCTTATCTTGTCTAATGGAACGGTATGCAGCAAATATATATATATATTATAAACAAACTCTAGCTGAGTTGTTTACCAAACGTTATTAAAACAATAGGTGCTATAATTGTCCTACATGTAATCTTTGCCTGACAAGTAACAAGTTTCTAGTCAGCTACTCACTAATACACACGACTCGGCAAGAACACACATCAAAATCTCACAAGGTAGATTTATTTCTCGTTTGCATGCTGTTTAAAATCGGTCACAAGAACAAACTTGATACGAGTGGCGAGACCGTGCTGGACCAGCATCTGTAGGTGAGTGGACCTGAGACACTCACGCAGACACAGAGTACACTCCTAGACACCAGTGGCCACTACATAACACCACAACCCACACACAGTCAGTAACCCATGTCAACCACCGAGCTCACAGAAACCACCAGACGGCAGCACCAGGCAACCGGTCCGAGGTGTGGAATATCTCCCGCGTGGGTAGGTGGCTGGTCGATTACGTTTCGTTTCACAATCTAAATATCCATATCAAATAAACTGATCTCGTCACCCAGAGTCGGCTATGCGGTATATCTTAATTTACTTACCTGTGAGAAACTATCGACTGAGAAGTGGATAAGTTAACAATCGGCTGAATGTGTTACCCCCCCCCACTAACATAACCAGCAATTGAATCGCTACAAATGATGAGAGCTGGAAACAGCAGCAAACTATAAAGACATTCAAATGACTATCTGAGCCACACAACGACTGGTCAGGCTTAGACTTCATTAACATACATAGATCAGTGCTCAACAGTGGAGGTTAGAAGTGGAACTTTTGTGAAAGTCTACGCGTGTGTATATATATATATATATTTATATATCTGCATTATGGTACATACACGCATGTCCACATTTTCGTTTACATGCATATGTATGTGCACCTGCTACGTTATCATATTATATTTATCATACATCAAACAAAAGCTTTGGCTACAGCCACCCTCCCCCTCCCACGTCAATAACAACAAACTTGAAACAATCTCAAAACAATTTCATTTCAGATAAACAGGTTGCCCTAACGTCGGGTCAGTGCACGTATTATCTAAAAGATGTCCACCGGAAGGAAGCGCTCTATCGTTTTAACATCCATTTTTAACATCTTCAGTCATTGTGGTCCTGCATTAAACATAACATTAACTGTAAAACCGGCAACTTTAAAGCATGTGTCCTTAGCTACGACACCTTTCCTTGCATTACAGAGAAATATGCCATAGTGAGTGTACTACCAAATGCAGGCACTCAGTTGCACTCACATGGTTTGATTTTAAATTACGTTTAACTACATTACATTTGTCGTTGATTAATCGTTAGCATTCCTATTGCCATCTTGTGTCGTCGTGTACCAGTATGTAAAATATACCTACGTCAAACAAACATGTGGCGCCCCCTCAGACATCCCCTTATCACCATGTCGATTTCTCGCCGACTGCTCACGTTTGTCACTGAAGTTTATACGTGTATGAGGAATTCAAGAAAACATGTCTATCACAACTTCTACATTTAAATGAAATTCATATTTGAATTGAATACGGCCAAAATTATCGAAATCCTTGACGTGACATCACCGAGATGTCTGCACTACCAACAATCCTCCCGCTCTACCCTATCACCTCTCACATGGTCACCTGCAAGATCAGATGCTCAATAACAACATCATGAAATTTGGATGGGCTAAGCCCAGCATCACCATGGCATGGATGAATCAGGCATGCATGTAGTTAGTGTGAGGCGCATAGCAATGACTGATGGGCCGGTGCTATTAATAGAACTGTGGGTTCCCTGCAGCCAGCATCTATCTGCTCCATAAGGTACTTGGTGCACACGTTGTACCTCCACAGGCAGACACAACGTGTCATACTATACAGCAACAGACAATGATGAACTAATAGAATGTCACTTCTCACTGGTGCCCAGGCCCTGGGGTGTACAGGCGGACACACAACCACTGTGTGTACACATGGTGTACCACCAATGCACACATACGTGTACATATGTTGTACACGTGCGTACAGTCTTTGTGCACTTGCCACTGAGACGTGTATGCCCGTGTAGCGGCGTAGGACACTCACGTACGCGTAGACAACATTAGAGCAACAAGAATACAATGCCCCCGTACGTGGGGCGACATGACATCCACGAGTGTACACATCCGAACAACACAACCTGTCAAGTGTCATCCCTGGGACTGACAGGTGTCACGTGACACCGGATCACCTGTCATCGTGTCAGTGTCAAACTGATATGTGTGACAGACAAAGACGTTTGTGGGTGACGGCAGTTGATATAGTGTCACCAACGGAGGAAGTTAACAAGGTTTTTCAAAGGCAGTCCCTGCAAACACCGTCCAATCAGACGTCACGTGGATCGACGTAGCGCCACCTTGTGTGTAATGCAAGCACTGCACGGAGGCAGTAGTCGGAACGCTGATCGAGAACATCAATGAAGATAACCGACTTGAATGTTGATGACTGAGGAACAGACAGGCAAGGACCGCTGGAACATGGCGCCAGTGCTGCCCCCTGGTGTCACATATACGTAGGTGCGTACATCTGCCAGTCGTGCTGCTGAACGAGTCACGAGTGGACGATGTCATTGGTGACTGAACGGCCGCGCAGCCGGGCGACACGTTCAGCCAGCAGTCGTGTTGACTCAGCTCTTCTCGTTGGGCGTAGCGAGGAACTCGTCGGCGCGCTTGTGCGACTCGAGCGCCTTGATCGTGTACGTGTCGTGCGGGATGTCGGACTTGCGGCGGATCAACGGCTTGTCCTTGTTCTTGGCGACGCGTCCGATCTGCACCTGTGGCGGGACAGAAAGGAGAAAGCACATGCAGCTAGAGTGGCCTGTCGACGGCGGTGGTGACGCGTGTGTGTGTCCAGTGCATTGTCACGGAGACACAGCGAGTGATGGTGTGGGGTGCTGACAATAAAGACATGCGGGGCAGTGAGGTGTATATAAATGAAGACAACATCGATGGAAAGTTTCACCAGTAAACTACTGGACATCTGCTGTGGCTACCACAGTCTGGTGGTCAGCCTGTCCCAGGATGCACCGTGAGAAGAGAATGGACAAGCGACAGAGACAGCGTCACAGTACTCGGCACTGACAGAACAGAGATGTGGGCACACAGTGCTTCGACGTGACACACACAACATGTGTGTCAATGGGGGACAGATCAGTGCCCTGACGCCACGTAGTGCACTGAAAGAACATTGACACCATGTAGTGCATAGAAAAGACAATGACTCCATCTAGTGCATAGAGAGAACACCGACTCCATGTAGTGCTTAGAGAGAACAATGATGCCGTGTAGTGCATAGAAAGAACACTGCAGCATCAAGGAACAGTCAACAAAGCAGATAACCACAAGATGCGTAGTGTGCGTGACAGAGTGCGTACAGATACGGCTGTCAGAGTGTGTGTTTCCGGCACGAACATCAAGACACGAAACAACAAACAGTAAAAACCTCCCTTTACCTAGCAGTAAAAAGCAATGACTAACAGTATCCACAGTTATGTAGAGCTTGTATAAACCTGGGCAATACCCCAAACTTTTATGAAACTAACCACTGAAGCTATGCTACCAGCAAAAACATGACTAAAACATGAAAACACTGATAGCTATTGCAGTTGTTGTAATGATATTCCATATCAGGGGAAGTAACCAATTATCTATCTTATAAGACATTATAATACAAGCACCTAGAGGTTTCTATATATTATCCACAGTTACAACTTTTGTTTTAGTTTGTTTTAGAACCATTGTATATATATTAATGAATTTGCACTTGTAACCAAAATAAAATTAACATGCACCACGGTAGCAATTACCAAACAGTATGAAGTTGCAAACGATTTATTTATATATGGAAAATGTCTGTTCACAATTTGTTACAAAACCTTTGATACAATTATTTTAGATTATTTTAACATTCAACGATCATAGTTAATTAACTATTCATCCATTTATTTTAATAAATTTATTGTTTATTATTTTAATTAATATAATATTTATTGTTATTATTGTAATAGACTGTATACTTGTGCTTATTTATGTATGTATTTTAAGGGAATATAATTGCAGAAAGGATTGCATATTTCATCAAGTAGTATTGTACTGTATAAACGTGTTTTGTATTACTTAATTTAATTGGAACAGCCTTGTAACAAGCCTCTGAACAATTATTTGGATGCGACGCTATATTAGAATATTATTTTTAATGATGTGTGCATCATATTCTGATTTAACTGTCATGTATATAGTCAACCAACTCCAATACAACTCTGATACAACAAAATACA
Source organism: Ridgeia piscesae (assembly GCA_025642075.2). NCBI lineage: Eukaryota > Metazoa > Annelida > Polychaeta > Sabellida > Siboglinidae > Ridgeia > Ridgeia piscesae. The sequence continues at coordinate 670,113 of JAODUO010000042.1, forward strand.
AAGAAGTGCTGTAACGGTACAGATCTTTTGAAAGCAATAATTACGATCTCAAACAGGGAGGCAATGCAGAGTAAATGCTTACACTGAAATGGGTGTGAAAACCTTGACAGCAACACAATGAAAGAGGGACCTGTCAAATCTGCTACTGACAAGAGTTCTTGTACAGTTAGAGTGAAGAAAGATTATATATATATATATATATATATATATATATATATATATATATAAAATATATATATATATATATATATATATATATATAATATATATGTGTGTATGTATACATATATATATATATATATATATATATATATTATATATATATATATATATATATCAGCAAATATGGTGAACAGTGTAGATGTGATAGAAATAGTAACAACACAGAACAAAGGAGCACCTTTACGTACTTCTAAGTTATTTCCCTAGTTTTGCTTCAGTGCAGTTACCAAACAAACTACTTGGAAATGAAACAGCAGCTCAAACTTTACTAGTCTGTCACAACCCCTCTTAATGGTGCAGCCTGAATACTCTAACAACTTTCAGAAGCGCTCCTGATACATGTGTGCTAAGTGCAGAGGGACTTCTGCAAATGAAATATACTCAAAAACTGCTTTAATTATACCTCTTTATATATGTATAGTGTGATAAAAGTCTGAATTATATAGTAGATGCAAGATCCAATAATCAAATGTCTACAATAGGTTATTCATCTACCTTACTGATTACATTACAAAAACAACTATCAATCAAAACTAAAAAGGTAATTGCTATGTCGGTATGATAATTGACCCTCTCAATATTTACCCAGTTATAGAAAACAGTGACAGCAATACCAGTGATTATTAATCACTGATAGGCCTACTGCCTGGTTAGAATACAATGTACAGTTAATACCTGAAAAAAATATGATAATTCTTTCTTTATGTCATAATTAAATGTTATTTTTATTATTAGAATTTATGTAGAGATGTTTGTAATCATAAAGCCAACTATGGGGTGTGTGAATTGATTGAATTTGAGGATGTATCACGCTGTTTAAACTAACTGCACCAGTAAAGAAACATCATCATTTTAATTAATTTACGACTTGTAAAAATACCTATTTTCTATGCATAACTACAAAATGTTTCCTGAATTCACATGTCGTTATAGTGAAGCAGATGCATTATTGGATAAGAAAATAATTAACTGGCTACTGTAGACATGGTCGACTGCTTGCCTACTAAGGACCGCGTGTACACAAAAGTGCATGTTATTAAGTGCGTATACACCTATACACGCTAACACAACACATTTATCTACAAAACACACTATATACATCACGTTCATGATAAATTCATTTGGACATTTAATGCATTTTGCAGGTGAATTCACCACACGCGCGCGCATGCATTTATCTGTGCAGTGTATATAAGTTACACACATACACCTAGATACTTTACCTAATCTATCAGGTGTAACAAATGAACTACGATAATACACTCATCCTCATCAATATCAGTCATCTAATGTTCTCATTAATCAACTTTTTATGTACAATCTCACACTAACATGTACCAACTCCAGTAACTCAATACACAAAAGTATTTTTAACATATCTATCCCATATTTTTTCTATAATGAACACACGCATATTCTGAGAGTTAGCATTTATTTACGCATCACTAGTTTTAAGGACACAGCAAAGAGGAATGCCGCTGCAGTACACAATCAATACATACGCTTATTCAAACCGACACAAACATGCTAGTAAAGTAAAAACAAACTGGTCAAACATGGCAACTGACAAACCTTCACTCCTGTCACAGCAGCCTCCACAGCTCAACTGTTCCGTTCGATTAACTGTGTCTGGGCCAAACAAAACCACTAACAACTGGCTGTGTGTGGCCTATATGTGGCCTGTGTTTACATACACAAGGCTAGTCACATTTCACCTACTTCAAGATCAGTCATTCTTTCAACTTCTACACAAGTACTCATTTAACAAGGTTTAATTTATTGATTTTATTTAACCATCAGATCACGCCAAACCAATCACAATGACTGCAGATGTGAGTCTGAATGACTGAATGACTGAGTGTGTTCTACAGTGGACTGAGTGAAGTGTGGAGGCGGCTGTAACAGGTAGAAGTAGACTTAGCTAGACGTCATACCGCCACGCCGTGGGGACGCGACCACCCACCTCTTGTGCTTCAGATGCCAGTCTCTCCATGCTCACATCCATGTCCGTGTTGTCGTCGCCATAGAGACCGCCTCCTGTGTCACCCATCTCCATCTGGTTGGTCCGATTCGGCAGCGTCACTGCGTAATTCTGGAACTGTCACACACCCGGTGTTGACAACAGCACTGTCACAAGTGTCACATGGAAGTGTCACTCTCAACATGCATCATTTACCAACACTCGTTCTACCGTCTCTCTACCCTTGCATCATTTACCAACACTCATCCCACATTCTCCCCATCCCTGCAAGCAGTCAAGTCATCTACTGCCCACGTGTCCCACACAACTGAGTTCAGTGATGACATCCTTGCAGATGTCACTTTTTAACTTCACAACTACACAATCAGTGCACTGGGACTGGAGAGAAATATGTTCAGTGCCAACAGTGGTACGCAATGTGAATTCATAGAAACATACTGAGAAATGTATAGAAATGTAAACCACTATGTTATGTCATCCTTGTTGTCGTAGGAAATGATCTTTTGACATAGTCACTCTCCTTTTGTGAATGTTGTGTGAACACAGGCCAGGTACTGCTGTACTTGTGAACTGTGGTCATTGTGCATTGTGCAAGTGTGTGCTAACACTGTGACTATCGCTAGCTGTGACTGTGAATCTGTGAACACTGTGAGGCTAACTGTAGTTGTCGTGAACAGTGACCATGCATGTATCAATGCAGTGTGTGAAGCTGTACGTGTGAGTGAGACATTACGTGTGAGTGAGACTGTACCTATGAGAGAGACTGTACGTGTGAGTGAGACTGTACGTGAGTGAGACTACGTGTGAGTGAGACTGTATATGTGAGTGAGACTGTATATGTGAGTGAGACTACGTGTGAGTGAGACTGTATCTGTGAGTGAGACTGTACCTGTGACACTGTACATGTAAGACTGTACGTATGAGTGAGACTGTACGTGTGAGTGAGACTGTACCTGTGAGTGAGACTGTACGTGTGAGTGAGACTGTACCTGTGAGTGAGACTGTATGTGTGAGTGAGACTACGTGTGAGTGAGACTGTATCTGTGAGTGAGACTGTACCTGTGACACTGTACATGTAAGACTGTACGTATGAGTGAGACTGTACGTGTAAGTGAGACTGTACCTGTGAGTGAGACTGTACGTGTGAGTGAGACTGTACGTGTGAGTGAGACTGGACCTGTGAGTGAGACTGTACGTGTGAGTGAGACTGTACCTGTGAGTGACTCACCTGTGGGTTTGACTTAGCTAGATTTGTGAGTTTGATCCATGCGTCCTCCCGCTCCTTCAGCCTCTCCTTGTCCCTGGCAACACAACACAACACACGGTGTACTCCCCGGTCACAGTGACATGTTAGTGACACTGATATGACTGTCTCATCGACAGTATGTAACGACGACACTTTTACAACAAATAGTGAGAAAGATGCGATGTAAATTCATACACACACGCACGCACACGCAGGCACACACACGCACGCACGCACACACACACACACACACACAGGCACACACACACATACACACACAGGCACGCGCACGCACACACTAACACTAACAATACATGTACAAATGGGTAACACTAGAAGTGCAGTGAAATTACTCGACAGTTATGACGATACAACAATAACAATGACACAACAGTAATGATGACATGACAGTGTCAATGACATGATAATGACCCAGCAATGACACGACAGTGACCCAGCAATGACACGACAGTGACAATGACTGACACTTACTTCTGCCTCTCGACCTTGTACTGCTGTGTGCAGTCATCAAAGAGTTTTTGGTTCATCTCCATGAAGAGTTTGAGTGCGTTGTAGATGAGACCGTGGATGGTCCTGTGAACAAACACCAGTCAGTCAGCCGTGTACACCACATAGACAGAAGACACTCGTGGTCAGCAACATGTATGGTGTGGTCAAGCTGTTCTTTACATCTGCCCTTCCTTATATTACAGATGACAGAACAGAGATTTCAGATTCATTCCTTAGATGAGAGCGCCTGTCGCACAGAGCTTCGACTGTAACCATTTAAAAAAAATGTATTGTCAATATGTTTATAATACTATTTTGCATTTAAAAGGTGACAACAATTTGTCTAAAATATTGCCGTAATTACAGTAAAGTATTCAATAGGTAATCAAACACCTAATATTCAGATGATAAAATAAGTACATTGGTATATCAGTCAACCTCAAAGAAGCACACTGCTGTTTTGTTCACTATATAACAGATGTCAGCATAATTCCACTATAACACCAAGAGCTGGCATCCGTACTGTATCTTCCATGCAACAACACACCTGTTGTTGTGCCTAACCAAGGCCATGACAACCTGAACACCAACACTTACTTGTTCCAGTGTTCTTTGCTCTTGTACAATGCTGGGAACATGATCGGTACGACCGTGCTTGCATTGTCACTAATCAAACTAACTATGTACTCGTTGTTCCAGAAGTACAGCGCCCTCTCAGCCACCTGGTGGACAAACGACAAACCATTAGATAAATTCAGGTAGTTGAATAACAAATAAAGTCCCTCTGAACATGTCTAGCATGGATGGACAAGATTGGAACCTACTTTAGATTTAAGTAAAAGTATCAATCATTCAAAAACGAACAAAAATATAGTGCCAAAAATCGAAATGTGTTCCCGTCGGTGGGTCTGGTGTAAACACACTTCGTACAGTCGCTAAAGAAGACAGGTGTATCACATGATAAACATGAGTAGACAACTAAAAACTGGCACTCACCTGGAAGTGTGGACTGGACACGCACTTGGCGAGCTGCTTGAACAGTGGCACCATCACCTTGTTGAACTCTGCCGGCTCAATGACGTCTAGGATCTCCTCCAGCTCATTCAGGAACATCACCTGCAGCACACAAGTCTCACAGGTGTCTGGGTGTGTGCGTGGGTGGGTGAGTGGGTGTCTGGGTGGGTGCGTGGGTGAGTGGGTGTCTGGGTGGGTGCGTGGGTGGGTGTCTGGGTGAGTGGGTGTCTGGGGGGGTGGTGATGTAGTCAGTAGGACCTGTCCCTCAGTTACACGGCTTCCAGAAAGACATGGGAAAATATTCCCTTTCCCGCAATCCGTTAAATATGTTGTAAATGATTGAACAATTTCATGTGTAGAAGCCAGTGTAAGTGGGGTTCAGTCTGGAGTGTTGGGACGACTAGACACCTAATCAGATGCAGTCAAATGTTGTATACATTTGTCATGTGTTTATTAATTAAGCTACCTACATTAAGTCATTTGTAGAGAAAAGGTACATCATATCGGCTTGTGGTGATCCAAACAGAACTTGTTGGATTTTAAGTACACACAAGTGAGTTCATTAATCACTCTCACAGAACAATAAAATGATGCAATATAAATCTCACACAGCCAATGTGGCCTACGTCATGTAACTACAGATGAGACATTCTAACCACATACCTCCTTTGGACTGTGCACCTTTGGCCAATACTTCAACAGCGCCAACGTTACCTACAACACACACCCAGCCGCATGAGAAATCTAAATCAACTATAGAGGTTCGTTGCCCTCACTATGCACGGCACTATGATCTATGTTGAGTCGGTGGTAACACAGATCTATCTTCTAGTTTACGATGACAGTACACAACAGATCATTTCTGTTGCAGCCAACTCTTCCGAAAATAGCATGATGCCATAACTATATCAAACCAATTCTGCTACTCGATTCTAACCTGAACATCAACACCACTAGATGAACAACTAAACAAGAACGGCAGGCGTTACCTCTCACAGACTTGCTGTGCATTAAAGTGTAAAAATTAAACCGTTTCATAAATTATAATTATTACGAGCAAGTACACAGCCCGACAGTGGATATCGTCTGTAAGCACTGACCGGCTCCGTGAGACTGGGGTCCTTCTCGAGAAACTGGACGACGCAGTATGCGAGCTGTGGGTGGTAGACACTGAGAGACTTGACTTTGTGTAAAGGGAGCAGCACGCGCAGCAGGAACGCCTTGTGCTCCTCTTTCAGCGGCAACGCAAACCCGTTGATTATGCTGTGAACACAGAGACAAACCCGTTGATTATGCTGTGAACACAGAGACAAACCCGTTGATTATGCTGTGAACACAGAGACAAACCCGTTGATTATGCTGTGAACACAGAGACAAACCTGTTGATTATGCTGTGAACACAGAGAAAACCCGTTGATTAGGCTGGGGAACACAGAGCAAACCCTTGATTATGCTGTGAACACAGAGACAAACCCGTTGATGCTCATGCTGTGAACACAGAGACAAACCCGTTGATTATGCTGTGAACACAGAGACAAACCCGTTGATTATGCTGTGAACACAGAGACAAACCCGTTGATTATGCTGTGAACACAGAGACAAACCCGTTGATTATGCTGTGAACACAGAGACAAACCCGTTGATTATGCTGTGAACACAGAGACAAACCCGTTGATTATGCTGTGAACACAGAGACAAACCCGTTGATTATGCTGTGAACACAGAGACAAACCCGTTGATTATGCTGTGAACACAGAGACAGACCCGTTGATTATGCTGTGAACACAGAGACAAACCCGTTGATTATGCTGTGAACACAGAGACAAACCCATTGATTATGCTGTGAACACAGAGACAAACCCGTTGATTATGCTGTGAACACAGAGACAAACCCGTTGATTATGCTGTCAACACTTACAAACACATTATGCTGTGAACACAGTGACACAAAGCCATTGTTTATGCTGTGACCATGGAGACAAACACATTTTTATGCCATGTACATGGATGATACAAACCTGGTTATTAGATATGCTGCAAAGATGGGTTCCTAACTTGTACTGACACATCAATCAATAGATGCCAATGTGATGCTAGACCTGGTCAACAGTGTACCAGTGGTAGTAAACTAGTTACTGCTAATGGAACACTGAACTGTCAATAATTACAATAGTTGGCAATAAATAGATCTACTTCAAATGGCAAACAAGTCCACTTGTCCCACATAAAAACAATGTTGCTAAACATGCTTTTTTAATTTAATTCTGTAAACATATTTATTTATTGGCCTAAACAATTGTCTGTGTACTATAATGGCGTCATAGTGGCCAAAGGTTATCATTTTGGGAATCAACCACTTCAACAGCAGCCAGCAAGTTACACAAAACACAACCATACATTTCTCCGACAGCTACGTACGTACCTTCCAAGGATTTCTAGTAACTCGGCTATCCCGTTGTGGTGCTCTGTTTCATATATAAACCTGCAAACAGACGGAAACTCTACAGTTGTTCCTGTTTAACATTATCAATGCTACACACGTTGAATGTTTACAAGGATAACCTTTATCTTTGTATTGGTATCACTGTCCCACCTCGCAGTCACAGTTGTCTTGTTTACCTTCACAATAATGACAATTGTTTTGTTTACACTTACAATGACATAATCTGCTGCAAGGACAAATTACAAGTGATAAATCTTCACTCCTACAGTTGCACTTCCCAAGACGCATAAAATGTAGCAATAATAGTAACTCTTCTGCACACAGCTGACATTGACCAGTGCTATGTTGAGCCATACTTACCTATAAAATATATTGTTGATCTGTTTCCTAATGTACGCTCTCAGCCCAAGGAATTTGCCGTATATCCGATGCAGTATTGTCTTGAGGAAATCCCTTTCTCGTGGGTCTTCGCTGTCAAACAGTTCCAACAGCTAAAAGAGAATTAGCATAGAATATTGTATTAATACAACCCAAAGAAAGACAAAGTAGTTCCGTAAAGTTACATTCTATTGATAACTGTCACGGTTTTTTTTAAATCTAAATGGTATGTTCTTCTGTATGGGCAATGGTCGTTCAAACGTTTCAGCCCCGCTTTAATCATTATATATTCAGACCAAATGCTAAACCACATATACCAGATGTCTTCACGGTGCATACTTCTTGTACACGGGGAATATACAACATACTCTCCTGGACCCATTTGGACACAGTACCTCATGTCAAACCACCACAATGTCCCAAACTGTCAGTAGTGACACAGACAGTTATTCCTTTGCCTAAACGTGCATGAACCAGTTCTTAGAATAGACAGTGACTAAAGTGTTGTCCACTAATGAACCACACTGTAACTGTAAGACACATTAATTTAGTAAGGGAATATCATTTCTCCAGCAGCATCACACAGTAAGTCAAGTCAATGATGTCTGTAGACTCACCTGAAGAACAAAATGTTGGTCTATGAACCTCTTGGCTATGTTCGGCTGGAAGTCGGGCGATTCGAGAAACCGCAGGAAGAATTCGTACACCAACTGAAGAAAAGCAGAAACAATACATGTTAAATGTGACACATACAGTGTGATTTGTCAGCTATTACTACCATCGTGAAATTGTTCCAAGGATTTTTAAGATGCACATTTAAAAACAAACAAAATGGTGCTATAATTAGAATGTAAAAAGTACACCACAGATGCAGTAAGAACATTTGAGGAAAATTCTACAAAAGAATAATTAAAAATTGATGCAGCAAATGTTTTAATGGTTTCAGTTCAAATAAAAAAGTTTACAAAAAAGGTAAACTAACTTTAAAATGTTCATTGTCAGTAAAATTATGTAAATTTCATTGAAGAATTTTTAAAGAGCTATGGTGTGCCTTCAAAAGGATTAAAAACAAAAGTATCATTTGACATCCACATACATTTTCCACATACAATTTTACTAAAACATAATAATGATAACCCTCGTTGCTTAATTACCTGATTGCTTAATTACCTAATCACCGCTGTGGTGATCGCATCACATATAAATACGCAAGACTCATCTTAAAACAATTTAGCATCTCAATAATCCAGAAAGAAATGTACACATCCCAAAAAAGTTACTTGAAAAAACCTGAAATGAAATTGGCAGATAGCAAGGTCTATCAAGCAACCGCTAAAGACATCCTTGCTAGTCAGGGCTGTTTGCCATGAAAAACTTGCTCAGGTGGATCCCTTATGTGTGGTAGGTAGCCGAGTCAAATAGAGTTAACTACGCCAGTTGTGACAGCATCAGCTGTCAACATAGCGCAGATACTCACCCTAATCTGAAGCTGGATACAAATTCATGGGAACCCCAGTACACTGTCGCAGTGGCCCAACTGCATGAGCAGCTGAACGGTTTGTGTATTCGAATATTTCCTTCTACATCCCGAACTTTGCATGTAACACGAGTAGTGTGTGGGGATAGTATTCACTTACATATGTATAATATATTGGTTGTGCACAGTAATTGTGCACAACAATCTTTAATAACCAATTAGTTATAGTATAATTTAACCAAAAAACATGCCATCTTGGATCTAGGGCGCTGCCATCTCGAGGCACAGAATCAGTGATGTAAGCCCAATCCCTGACATCACTGGCGCATTGTTAGAAAAGGCAAAACTTGGTGGAGGCCTCACATATAATTGTGATAGTGACGTAAGCAAACCGCGATGTACTGGATACATCAAATAGAATACCCACGGACAGATGCAGGATGTTCAAACACGCATGCGCCAGAGACAAAAGCGGTTTACGTCAAGATGGCAGAGCCCTGAATCCAAGGTAGCATGTTTTTTGTACAATTATACTATAATTAATTATTTATTAATTCTCTTTGTTCACAAGTATTATGCACAACCAATCTATTATATGTATGTAAGTTAACACTGTGAACCTCTCACTGATTGGAGTGTCCCTTTAATTCAGAGTTTTGCAAATGGACCAGCCAGGGGTAGTGCTCCCTAGTACCGACGTAATCAGCAGTGGCAACCCCTGGAGAGTGAGGATGCCTGAAGAGAATGTGATGGACAACAGGTCATAACACAATGCAAATAAGCTGTGAAACCGAGCAGTGCACCTGACAACCAGCTCTGTGCCATCAGTGACGAGGCCGCACAATGTCAAGACTGGTACAGAAGACGATGCTCGGATGCATCAAACAATGTAACAGCATTTGACAAATTTCATCTGTAAATGTTTTCTATAATATAACAGAGACAAATCTGTACTTGTTGAGCTCATTTGAGGAATGCTAGTTGACTTGTAAGCGCTTGATTAAAAAATAATCCGGAAATAATTAATTATCTCAGAAACAGGCCAAGTTTCCTTCACCTAAGTCTTAGGCAGCGAAATCAATGACCGCAAACTGTTAGGTAGGGCCATCACGAGATTCATGGAAATCTGACTGCTGAAGTCTCACTGCGAGCTTTGCTTCACAACCATGCTGCATGTGATAACGGCTGATGGCTCTCAACGCCCACTTGAAGAACTCACTGCTGTGGCCACAAGCTGAGGCAAAGAAATCTCAGTAGATGCCTGCACGATTCACCAACAATGGACGGCCTTGCAGTGACCATCAGCACTGATTAATCAGATTAGTCCAGCCAAGGACAGTAGGCTGTGATTTAATTACCCACTGGTCAAGTTACCTCAGACCAGCTGTTGCCCTGGACACAGACGAACCATTGTGACACAGACGAACCACTGTGACACAGACGAACCATTGTGACACACACGAACCATTGTGACACAGATGAACCACTGTGACACAGACGAACCATTGTGACACACACGAACCATTGTGACACAGACGAACCATTGTGACACACACGAACCATTGTGACACAGATGAACCACTGTGACACAGACGAACCATTGTGACACACATGAACCATTGTGATGGTGACATACCATTCACCTGTCAGTGTGTGCAGTAAGCTCATCTATTACATGCACACTGTGCCACTGACTGTGCTGCACTAAGCAGCCAGTGGGGAGCCGTCTGTCACACGGCAGTGTTTGACTTCCTTAAATAACTCAGTCATATGTTCCAGTGCAATTCTCTGTGTATGTACGGTTGTCCTAGATTGCATGCAACCATCGCCTGCAGGATTAACACAAGCTGACAGAGCAGTCTGTGACCGTCAATCTACTCATTACCCAATGTGATCAATCATCATCAATGATGTCAATAAAGTTGTTACCATTCGTAAAGTAAATTTCACACATAAATCACACAAATACTTAGTATCATTTGCATACTGAAATACACTTTTAATATTTATATACTGCTTACCTAAAAACTATCATTAAATCAGACATGAATAAACATCAGGTGTTACACATCGATCATTGAATTGGAATAAAACTGTTTAACATACATAACATAAATTGTTGCCTTTATGTGGAAGCCATTCACATCAACCAGAGCTGTTATTAGCCAGCTTATTTTTTACGAGAAAACCATTGTCATTGGTTTAACCCTGCAGGTGACCAGGGCTGAAAACCGACCCAACTGCACCTGCCTCTGTTGTAAAAAATGTCATTTCCATCACACATAACTGACACGTGAACATTTGGTGTCCGAGGAGAGACGACTGATTTTTCTAGATTGTGTATAGTTTTGTTACACAGATTCAGTGACAGATTTCCCCCTATTTTTCTATCGGAAAAAAATCATTAAAATAATAGTTCTCAATGGATGTTTCATTTTTGTTTTATTTGGCAGCTAATACACGATGCTACAATATATATATACATTCACAACATCATTAGCTGGCAGCAGGATGAAATGGTTTTTGTTTTCAATTTCGGATAGATTTTAGTAAGTTGTATAGATATTATAATTTTACTATAATAAAGCATTCCTTTAGCATTAAACTGATGCATCATTCATATTTTTATGACCAACATTAACAAATTAATGATTTTTATTGGAACAGTACTCTACAGAGGATTTGTCTTGGTCACCTCTAGGGTTAAATAATACTAATCCATTTTATTTATTTCCCTATTGGCTGTTGTAATTACTTATCTTGATTGGTCATTTTCCTGAAGACTTGTCATGAACTTGATGAAGGCAGGCACAGCTGTCTTTACCCAAGCCCCATGTACATCACACTATATCAGCCAGATGATAGCCCCCATGTACATCACACTACCGGCCAGATGATAGCCCCCATGTACATCACACTATATCAGCCAGATGATAGCCCCCATGTACATCACACTACCAGCCAGATGATAGCCCCATGTACATCACACTACCAGCCAGATGATAGCCCATGCACATCACACTACCAGCCAGATGATAGCCCCCATGTACATCACACTACCAGCCAGATGATAGCCTCCATGTACATCACACTACCAGCCAGATGATAGCCTCCATGTACATCACACTACCAGCCAGACGATAGCCCCCATGTACATCACACTTCCAGCCAGACGATAGCCCCCATGTACATCACACTACCAGCCAAATGATAGCCCCCATGTACATCACACTTCCAGCCAGACGATAGCCCCCATGTACATCATACTACCAGCCAGATGATAGCCCCCATGTACATCACACTACCAGCCTGATGATAGCCCCCATGCAGTTTAGCCTAGATAAGACATTGACTTGGGTGAGTGAAAAACGACATGACTCATAACTGACTGCCTAAATAGTGTCAGGCTTGGCATTGTGTATGTTTTTATACCCTTGTTGTTCTGCGATGTCTTCGTATCTATAAATCTACATCACAGTTAACCACAGAGTCACAAGACAAATGGTGAAGATTTCATTGTTTTCTTCTAAGGTTCTCAGATTTTCCAACATTCTGCAATATTTTGTTATCTGACTGTCCAAAGTCATGCCTTTTTTTACCAGCTTCTCACATTACTCGTGTTCAACAGATTTGTCTACTGCCTCCCAGTGGTATTATAGTCAATCTGATTTTCAGAAGATCTGTGGGACCCGCACCGCATCGTATATGCTGCTTGGTGTGGGGAGACGCTACTACCAATACCCAAGTCATAAAATGCAAAAAAATCTGTAATCTGTGAAACTTTCTGTTTTTATTTATGATAGTTTCCGATAACTCTGTTGTTGTCAGAGCCAAGTTCGGCATCGCTGTCAGAATTGAATGTAGATGGCTCCCTTTGTTGTTTGCAGTCTATCATATCATAAAGCTGCTCTGTCTCTTCAATATCTGTTTATTGGAGCATTGCATTGAATCACGTTGATGTTTCTTCCTTTTGACTCAAATCGCAGTAATTTGTTTTTGTGATACACGGTTCCACTTTGTCAAGGGTTTCATTGCACACTCTGCTTCCATCACAGCCAATCCGTACGTGCATGCGTGCATGTGATCACAGCTGTTGTCACAGAGGACACGTATGTGTGCCCTGAGTGCAGTGTGTGCTCTCCTGTCGCAAGCTTTGTTAGTCCGACTCTATTCCACCAGCTCTCACCAGGTGTCAGAGAGGCACAGCACCTTTCCTTTGTTTACTAATGCACCAGGAGCTTCCTCTTCAAGGTAAATTCTTATATAGCACAGAATCCAATCAATACTATTGCTCAAGGCGATTTACACTTTACTTCCTGCCAGACCTGTTCAACTGAATGCCATCTCTACGTCTCTGGAAAGTGTCCAGCCACACTGCAATTAACGCGTGAAGACTATTTGCACACAAATGTACACCACTATCTATAGTCAGGTACTCAATCATACATATGAACGAACTGAAACAGTGTAGAAAACTTGCCCACGGTTTGACATGGCAGCATAAACAAATCAAACATGAGTTGCCGTAGTGAAGAGTGAGACGCTCTAGCCACTGCGCCACTACTACTCTTAATGTAGCAGACAACCCACACATTACTAGTATATATACTGAGTATGTTTTTGGCGAGTAAAAAGATAATGTAAACAAGTTTCTTTGCAATGGGTATATTACAAATCAGCCCTGTCGTTAAATTACTGATGCCCAACTACATTTAAACAGGCAGTAATCTACATGGGAATGCTAACGCAGCAACGGTTTCTGGTCTGACAGAAATATTCACGATCTCATGTCATAATCCGACCGTGGTCACAGATGCCGCCCACCCGACATTTAAACAAAAACACGAATGACGTCTATGAGCCCACAGTGGACGTCGGAGGTGGCCTTGCTATTACGTTCCCTCCCCCTGATGACGGCCTCCCACGTGCTCCCCTGACGCCACGTCAGTCGTTACCGTGGCAACCATTAACAGGAATACAGAGGACGTTTAGCGGGAGTGTGTCATTGAGGATCAGGTGTCTACCTGTCTGCACTGCCAGTGGTCATACTCGCGATCCAAAGGCTTGTCTGAATGCCATCTGTGTTGACTACGCAAATAATCACGACAATAAGGACGGATCAGTCTGGCTGGCGGCATTCCCCCGAGATGGGTCGGAACATTGCATTCACAGAAACCTCTCCTGCTTTCTAAAAAAATGCTATTTTTAACTCACCAGGGATAGCTGACGAAAGCACTGCCGAGGAAGAAATGAGCAGCACCAAATTAGAAGCTAGTTTGATGCATTATTAATAAGTAGTATGACATGCGGTCTATTCTGAGACACGTCGACAATCTCGGCATGACTGAAATTCACCCACATAGCACTAAAACCATCTGTGGAGAATTTAAAAATCACAACAAAAGGCAAGCCTTGCTAGAATACTGAGTGTAAATCATTTCAAGACAAACTCTTCCTTGGTCTTGACCAATCTGACCATTGATGAACATTGACCATCGTGACAAAATCTTGAAAAATGAGGAAAATATTAATAAACGAACCTGTAGGTGTGGCCACGCAGCCTCCAACGTTGGTTCGTCTTCTTCGGGGTCAAACTCGGCGCCGCTGGGGTTTGATGATGGCGGTAACGCCCGGAACAGGTTTACGGAGAACTACAACGCAACACACACTGCCACATAACACACTTAAAGTAACAGTCTCATAAGGTATATATATAACTAAAACAGGTTGACAGGAACTGTGGGTAAACTTTTCCCATGTTCTAAGTAGCATAACCTGTGATCAGCATGTTGTCTCACTTATCCAGAACACAAACATGCAGACATGATAAACCAACAAATAGTTTTTACCTCTCCCCGTTACTTAACAGCACCAGTAAAAACATAACTGTCAGTGGTTGGGTTATACACCGTGCAAGTTGTGAACAAAATTGGAAATAATATCAAGGTTATTATGGAGGTATAACTTCACAAATAGTACAGTTTAATTCAATACCATTCTGAATCATTCAACACAGAGATTGTCTTGTTTCTTTTAAAAATGTATAAATCTACAAATGGAAATAACAAAAACGTGAAAAAGTTGATCACAATACCGATACAGATAAACGTCTATGATTTTTTAAAACTTCATGAACATTTCAGGTGCACAGTATAATATGATATATCAATCATCCATGACAGAAATTAACAAATTTCATTAGTGAAAACTACATAGTAACAGTAAAAAGTTACAGTATTAATAACTTGTACTCCCAACTCATGACAATATAACCCAACCTGGGAAAAAATCATTATAAAACCTGTCATGCATTTGCTACTTTAATGAAACATAATTGTTTGTTATAAAAAAAAAATTAAATCTGCCAATTTCACCCGGTGACAACCACAATCTGTCATGCAATTAATAATCACTAAAAACTTGTTTACATTTTTAATAAAAAAAATGACTAAAGCCTGAGAATCATAATCTGTCATACATTACAACTGACCGCTTCAATGGCCTCTGGGTAGATGGCCTCGGTGAGCACGCCGCGGTTCTGCGTGATGTACTCGACCATCTCGTTGAGGGCCGCACGCTTGACCTCCTTCCACTTGAGGTCACTCAGCGTGTCCACCACAAAGTCAAACAGCACCATGCACTGTCGCAGCTTCTGGATGAACAACTCCTCGCGCTCCGCCGGTGTCGCATCTGAAACGTTCACCCCAGTTGTAAATGTCACATCACTTTGTGCACATACAACAGAATAGTATACGCCAGCTTGGTAATGCAATTATGCAACCATCTTGTTATTATTATGGTCACACTTGGACGGTTACAGATTAACTCTGTAAAAATAAACTACAGAATTAATATGGCCACCTTGCTAATCAGGTTGAGTGCCGGTTGATGACCTTAAATGGATAATAATTATTTGTGACATTTCCAGGTAAAATATACTGAAGTTGTCCAATGATATTTTCATGTTCTGGTAGTGTCCTGGTAGTTGTCTTTCATGCATCAGATCAAGGACAGATGATTTTCCCACTGGGACAGAAGACATTCCATGTGGTACTTCCATGAAATTGTATTATATACCTATATTTTGGCCATGCACTCAATCTTGGGACAGAAAAGACGCATATTTTACCACCTATTTACTACACGATATCATGAATCACCTATGCCTTTCCTTAAACCAAGAAAACATATGTGCACAAACTACACATCTCTCTATTAGATAGCCTATATTGAAAAGACCAAAACTGTGTATTGTGTGAAGTAATTAGAAATACCATACCATATGCTCACAGAACAGGGGTACATTTGTTGACAAAGACCCAATAAACATGTTATGCACATGCACAAAGAAGCACTAGAAAGGAATTTGCCACATTGGTCTAGTGAATGTGGAACTGTCCCCACACTCTAATCTGATTGACAGAGGGCCAACAGCACAGCACGCCGGGGCAATCACTGCGTCTCTACAGCAGTCTGGCCACCAGCCAAACTCACTCGGGGATGTGGCACAAGCAGAAGAACTTGAAATCGGCAGAATTCAAGCATTTGCTTGATAAGCCTGAATAACAAGCAAGATGGATTCCCCATCGTAACTCTTACTTTACACATGGCTATTCATATCGCCATCATAGTTCAGTAATTCAATGGCAGCGCCATGTTTTGCAACAGGCCTTCAGGGCTTTACACAAATAATTACTTTGTTCACTGAGGCCTGTAAAGCTATATATGGATGTGTTCGTTTTGCACGTATCCTGCCAAAAGGCTGTCACATGCTAAGGAGTAAGGATGACCTTTTATGTTAATATATAAGACTATTTCTATGAGAAATAATAATGTAAATGGTATTAATATTTGTATCACAATTCATTTAATTAAAAGTTAAAATAAAACATGATAAGTACATGCAATTACTTATAATCAATAGACTATTATTATTCACACTTTATGCACAAAATGAATGACAGAACTAGTCAGTCACTAGGAACTTACAGCAACAATCTTACAACACAACCTAAGTACAGAAGATTATCTTCCATGGCTATTACTTTATGCTCATTTCGCTTTTGTAAACATACGTACAGATATGTGACAGTGGTGCCTCTCTATTGTTGGCTACACTTCATGAAATACCAGGCTGGAAATGACATGACTACCTATTAGTACCTAATGAGAAAAACTACTTGTCAAACTGTGCCCACCTTCACCAGGTGTCAACTGGCACACTGCCAGTGCAATTAGTGTGGCAACGTCACTGGCTCACTGCAGTGTCATTAACAGAATTAGATAAATGATCAGTAATAAATTAATATGAAACTTCAATCGGTGACTTTGTCCACAGAGTGCACATGCTCGAAACAAGTCATTTACACAACGCCTTTATGTACTGCGATAATCAGCTTATTGATTACTAAACGGGAAATCGATGCAACACCATCGCGGATAATCAGAAGCATACGTCCATTGGGTGCTATAAACCGATCCTATCTTCTATGTCAATTAGAAGCTGACCACAACTTACATCTTCAAAACAAATTTTGCTGATGTAACAACACTGTGGTCATTAACCCAATCGGGTCCACTGGCCATTGTAGTTTTGAGATGACCCCAAGTGCGCAAATAGCATGGAGGCAATAAGACACTGGTTCTAGACTCAGTGGATCCAGTACTGCTGCGCTTCACACCAGGACCCAGCGCCAATCACACGTGTCAACACGTCTACGAAACATCTAGCGGCACGCACGATTCACTTATTTGCAGCAGGGATGTTTCACTTATTTACAGCCAATAAATAATCAGATACTGGAAAGTTAGAACTTGGCAACTAGCTAGTATGTAGCACCAGCGACAGCAACCATGACGTTAGTGCAAACTCATTGAGTGCTTAGCAGTCGGCAGAAACTGGATTGGGCAATAGCTACTTGGGCTAAATCATCGCTGGTGTAAATTACTGCTGGGTCAGCAGAGAGTAGTTTTTACTGGGCAGCGTTTGCTGTGCAGCAAACCACAGCACATTCGCTGCTTTGTCATTCAGAGTTGAACAGCAATGTGGCACTGACTTTTTAAATCTAAGTTCTTGTAACCCTCACTGTCAATATATGAAAACTGGGCAAAGAAAAAATACAACTGACAGTGCTACCTACTGAAACTGAGTCATCAATAACAATGCAGCAACCTTACCAACTAAAATTTTACTGACATGTATTGATTAAGTATAATAAATTACAGGGGACTCTCAGTTGCTCTTTTGTTACTATATGGGCATTAGTAAGTAAGGTTTTTATTTTGTTAACATAAAATCAAAACACTAATCCAATGTAACAGCTTGATCGAGTTGCAAAAACTCTCAATATTATTTACTAGTATAGATAAAACATTGAAATATTTGACTAGTTGGCATATTATAGAAATTAACAGTATCTACCCAGCAGTTTGATCTCCCACATGTGCATCATTGCTCACTACTTTCACTTTACTATGAGACTTAAATGTTAAACCTAGTGACACAGTTGGGCAAGCTGTATTTTTAATCCACTAGGCAGAGCAAGGATGTCAGGCAAAAAATTGAAGTTAGATGTGTATTTACCATTCTTCATTCAGAAAAATACTCTTCGCTGGCACATACCTGACAAATATAATATATGCATGTTTTATTTAAAAAGTTGAGCATGTCATGCTACCGAGGGATGCAGGAAGTTGAAACGTAATTTATTCATATCAAACACAGATTGTAATCGTAGTTAACACCTTTAGTACATAAGGCTTGCAAATTATGCATTAGATTTGTTGCAACAAGTGAACATGAATTAGTACTCATCCTACCAAACAAGTGCTTTCTTGGAGTTAGTGTTGAGGTCTGTCATGTGACACATGTGGCAAGATTTATGGTGAATTTTATACGTATTACGTATGCAATTCAGCAGGAAAACTGAACAGATAAAAATTTATCATGTGTATCTTTTCGTTGATTAAAATAGATAGAAAAGAATAAGAATTCCACTGCATGATATTGAAAGTTTAAATATATGACGCTAATTAAAACAGGGTCAACATGTTTAAAGTTTCTCTGAATCCTAGTAAGCCGGGCAAGTCATGAATATGGAATATTGTATACACTACTGATGTCATAAAATGACTTACAAGGAAAACGACAAAATGTTTTCCCTTATTACTAGGCACATTTCCATCACCCCAGAGGGAAACCAAAAAATCACCCTTGTAATGTCAATGGATCATTATAATTTTTTGGAAAATCAGAAAATATATCAGACCTCTGAACAATCCCATAGATGGACCAAGGTAATCACTGACTGGACATTGTTCAAAGTGTAGAAAGACAGTGCCAAAACATGGTGCACAATATCCACACGTGCAGCCCCCCCCCTCCACTTCTGGAAATGTGGCTAGTACAGAGCCCCCTGATGTTGACGGAAGACAATGTTGGAAGCGTTAGCTCAGTGCATGTATCGCTAATCACTGGCATCCATGACAGGTCGTAATTAATGCCATCATTGGATTATTCCACACTGCCCAAGGGAAGAAGCCAGAAATGAATAGCGAGTCCACCACACCCGGAGAGTATGTTGTCATTGATCAGAAGCAGTTCTAGACTACTGAGGTCTGTCGACTAGGAAGCCGACAACAACAAGACCATCCACACCACGAAACACCAAATCACCTTCCCCGACTAACTCCCCATTAACTACCTACATCGCCAGCTGGCACTTGTTTCCACACGCACCGCCAGGTGTCACCTGTTTAGACGATCCGTTAACCCTCCCCCCACGTGACTGGCACCACAGTAAGTGTGAACGTAAGCCCAACACTGCTAATGTGATTTGGCTGCTGAGCATAGCTTTATGTAGAGACCAGTCCACCCGTCATTTGGACGGGCAAAAACAAAACCATTGTTGACGGGTAGAAATATGGGTGGACGGGTAAAAAATGAAGGTGCAAAAAAGTCTTCCAAAACTATAGATATTGTAAGTTATGCCTCAAAAGTGAGTGTAAATGGTGTCACATGTGTGTTTGTAGTCCATTTTTAGGTCATCAGACACATTTAAAGTTTGTAAGCAGTTAACATCCATATGTCCACCAGAACAGGTGTGACTGGCAATAATTTGTTCCTTCATAAAGCCCTGCTGCTGAGTCCCTAGTAAAATAAGCACTATACTGATTATTTGTCAGATACATTAGTATTTGTCCACCTTACTGCCACACTGCAACATTAGGCTGTCTAATGATGACAACCAACAGTTGCAGACTGCAGCATAAAACACAAAAAATATACTGGTTGATGGGCAGAACGTATTGACTTTCATAAATCACGCTTCCAACATTCGCAACGTTTATTAGACCTCCAACAGTGATTTTATGATGTTGCAGTCAGTGTTACATGGATTGTGGTCGTGCTGAAACTGATAATGCACATCATGCTGTCCCTGTCGCTGTTATATCAACGTGTTATCGATGCCCTGAGTGTTAAATATACATCTGTGCTGGTACTATTAAGAATTCTGCTTGTGGTATCTTGTTTCCACAATTACATTTCAACAGAACAATCAGCGGTCAATTAACCTGAGTAATTAGCGGTCAAGGTCAGTACCAGCATAGTGGGATGGGCTGTGTATTAGCTTACCTCGCCTACAAGCTATCACGTAGCACTAGTGTCACTCAATCTCTGTGTGTTCTATGCATATCAACAACAATCTATGTTGCTCGTATCTGGTTATATTAGAGACAGAAAACTGTAGTTGATACTAGTGTCATGTAACAACTGTCATCAATGCCACAACAGTAAGATGGATGGAAGTGCAAGAAAACGGAACCACTATGTGAGAGAACAAAACGGAGTATTGAACAGTGATTGGACTGGAAAAAATTTGGTTTAAGAATTTCTACAGTAATTGTCTAGAAATTCTTGAGACAAATTTCCAATTTGGTACAACGAAATGCCATTAGCCCTTAATCAAGACAATCAATAATATAATCAGCAAAGAAAATGATGTGCAGATGATCTGGTCATAGCAGCAGAGAATAAACAACGGAAGTGTTTGAGGAGCATAGCCTTATGCACATACCCGTCCACCTGTCCACTGGATGGGTAAAACCCATTGTGAATGGGTAGAAATATAAATTGATATGGATGAGAACAAAATTGAAACGACTGGCAACAATTTGATCCCGCATAAAGCCCTATAATGAAGAGCACCAACTAAGGAGCCTGGAGATGACAGAACTCACAGAAGTGATGTGGGTTGGACACCACACAAAGGAAATGACCATCAGGTTGGATGAGAAGGCTATCAAGAAAGTAAATGAGTCTGTGTACCTTGGTAATATGATTACATAGGATGGGCAATCAAAGATAGAAATAACCATGGACACAGGTGTGAGCGACTCCATTCAGGAGCAATGCAGTGCATTCATGGACAGATAAAGACAATGGTATCTACTAGGAATAGACGTCAAGGTCATGATGCACTATTTTTTTTTAACAAACAGAGGAAGTTATTAAAAAATAACGCTACCATGCCTATATGGCCTGACAGAGACAGTGACGCTGTCACCCCCTGTCAGAGCAACAATGACTAAAGGCATAAGTTTGTGACAAAAACTGGGTTCAGAAAATTACAAGAATACATGGAAAGAAGAAGAATGGGTGACCTGAGGAAAGATATTGGAATGTGGTACAGCTTAATGGGAACATTGGTAGAAAGCTGGATGATCATGTCGTGGACAGACCACTTGGCTAGAAAGGAGATGGGCACACTACGGAAGCTACCAGAGGTTAACAAACATAAAGAATGCAGAAAGACGGGATAGCCCACAGCATAAGAGTATGAGGAGTTTGAAAAAATCAAAGGAACATGAAAAGCAGAAAATGCTTAGTGAATGGCAACAATGGAAAGTTTTTAATTAAATATAAAACAATAGAGTACCAAACATTCACCCATGTACAACATGGAACAATGGGGAAGAATAAGAGCCATTGATTTAATTCACACTTAGGACAGTCATCGCAGTGTATAGTTTCTCTGCAGGGCTAATACAGGATACTACTTTTACTGGTCTAGACATCACCATGCGCCAGGAAATTTTACCAGTCCACATAATTTGCAGTCGATAGTTGCACCACAAAAACGTTACCCCATAGGCATGATATTGTAATGGTGGCATCTAAAGAAGATCCTTACATGCTTAATTTCACATAGATTTAATGAAAATATTCATAACTGTTTTCCATAATACCATACGCAATGCATTGCTCACCACAATAATATGGAGATGAACAGCCCACCTATTTTGCAAGAGATATGCAGCCCATCTTTTGCCCAGACTCACAGAAGTGGATAAGTAGTGTTTATCTTGTGTGTCACTGTGCACAAACTGTACTAAAAGGAGAGTAATATATATTTATATAAAATAAATATGCTCCAAAAGCCTCGAAATTCACCTCAAAATTACAGGACCAAAAGTATCAAAACAGTGTTTGCTCTTCATACTTTCACAACACACTAACTGCTAAACACCTCTTGTGACATTTGGAAGTCGCAGCGTTGGTTATGTTTCTAACAGAGAATACTCCCCAAGTTGACACCCCATCTTTCTAGCCTATAATATAAATAACACGTGCCAAGTTCAGCTACATAAATAACTACATTTTATCATCTGCCACTACACCCCATCATGTGACTTTTTAATAAGCTCATGAAAGTGGCGCTGTTTAATTGTATGGTGAACTGTTGTACGTTACCTTTTAGGAGAGGCAGTTTCTGCAGTTCTCTGTTACGCGATATGTTGAAACGAGATGAGTTCTGTCGTTTGTCCTTTTTGACGTTTGGCACACCAGCCATTGGCTTTATTTTGGTCAGCTGCGTCTGTGGTGGGTGGTTCTCGTTGGTAGTTGCTTTCCGTTTCTGTTGACAGACATTAAGATATCCTGTACACAAACTCAGTCATGCTCCACCGCACATTGACCTCATCAATTGGGATGGGTCATTCGTTGCTGGAAATCTGTTATGCAACTACTCCTAAATAAGCACTGCTTTATGGGGGCACATATCAGGTTAAATATACTGTGAAGCTTGTACTGTGAAGCTTGGCAATTTGGCAGGAATTTAGTTAAAACCTTAATCACAATTTCTTATTCATCTGGAATTTTACACTGACAATCTGGGATTTTACAATGAAAAGACTTGCTTGGAGAACCAATGCACAAACTTTCATTATAACTGTTTAATAAATTGAGTTTATTACTAATTATTGTAGGAAATATAATGCTGAAGAAACACTGCATGAAAGGGGAGTTTACAAGTCACCAGGACCTGGTAGTCTGTCGTTACCTAAACATGGACATTTACATGTATGCTGAAACATTATCAAATGAAAAGTAGGCATCTGGCCCAAAAACATTAAATGCACTAAGCAAAAAATGTCCTTACAATTAATTAATTAGATTTTAATACTACAAAATGTTAATGGTTAATATTGATTCTAGACAACCGTAATTAATAATATTCTTAGTATAGGCCTTTCTCACAGAAAGTGAGTGCATGGTCTGACATGTCTAAAATAAATGTTTAATTAGTTTTGTAGGTAGTATTATTTAAAATATTTATTATGTATTAATAGTGTTGCTTTTGTGTCTATAATTATAATCTAGTACATGATGTTAATAGTATTAACTAAAAGAAAACAAAAATATAACATTTATTTGGGCTATGTTACTTTCCTAATAAATATTGTATATTTTATGAGAATGGACAGTAACTGCTTGTGTGTTGACAGTGTACAGATGTCACACTAAACTGACTAAATGAATTGGTTACAAAAAGGTGACAACACTTAACAACAAGACAAACCTGCATTTGCCAAGTTAACTGCTCAATAACTAGTGTATAGTGTCAAAGATCACACTGCTGGGTAATATAATGGGCTACATTATAATGACAGCGTCAGAAAGGATATGCTATGTAGGTCAATGTGTGTATATTATGACAACTTTTTCCTCCTGCTACAGCACCTTGTCATAATAGTGACGTTATATGTGACATTAATGTAGTTGATTTAATCACACCTGCTAACCAGATATGAGTACATGGTTACGGCGACTAAACAATACATGTTCCTGTACTCACATGGTTAAATTTTATATGCGGCTGCTACAGACTACAGAGTCATTGGACTGAGAAGAAGTCACATCACCTAGGTAATGACCATTTCATGACAGAATAATGTTCTCATAAGGGAACAATGCAAAATTACATTTTGTAATTATTTTATCAGAAAACTGCACACTGAAATTATGCCAAAATTGCGCAAAAATCACTATTTTGAAACTTCAAACATGGACCAATTTCCTAACTTTATTATTTAGTTTATTTTTGTGTAACAGTCTAGAAAGTAACAAATTAAACAGATACTTTAATCTACTACTTCACATCAATACTATATATGTGGAATTATATAAGAACACCAGGTTCGTTTGCATAGTATTCCAACTGTTACATGTATGATCAGCCTGGCAGTAGCCTGGCTGTTAAATATTCAAGCAACACAAAACAGCAGTTCACTACTACACTGAAAGCATAGAAAAATGACTGCACAAACACATCCAAAAACAGTTCATTCATCAATAATATGTTGTAATAATGTCCCAGACTCTAAGGCAAAACTATAGTTATAGATTATAACAATTAAAATAAAATCTAGGTATGCCCAGATGCTTACAGACCATGTACACAAATGCAGAGCACTGAGTATGAGGTCATTCAGAGTTTGAACAAAGTTAACAATTTCTTGATTGCCTAGGCCAAGTAAAACTATGTTGGCATAAAATCACCACCCTTTCCGTTAAATGTATCAGGATTACTGATGTTGTCTGCACATCAATTTTTGGACTTCATTTATTACAATCCCTCCAAAGGGTGCTGAAAGTCTGATATACTAACAAGTAACAACCATTGCTAAAAAAAAAAGTAAGAACATACCATTTGGAGGATATGTGACCATGATTTGATGACCATGCAGCCACTATATTTGTTAAATAACGTTTCAAACTTGGATTTTTGTTACCACTAGGCACCACCATAATCATGTTCAAGCTGCATTTGGTAGCTGCTATCTATTCAATGTAAATTTTAGATTTTTCTGATTTATTTCATCAATACACATTTATGTGCGAAAACAAGAACATGCCATATATTATATAATTTATGGTAGGGTCTGTATAGATTAACAAATCATCAAAATTAATTAATTAAATTACGATGATATACAACATACAAAAACGTATGTCGAGTATGGTGTTGTACTTGCGGAATGGGGAATTCCCCCGAGTTCAGGAACTTCCTAACCAATTCCTGTGTGGATATGTTTCAAATCACTACACTGAATTTCAATTTACTGAAGCAGCATGACAGAAGTCATTCAACGTGACCATATGTACGCATAATTTTGTTTATTTGCGGATGGTTGGAAATAATAGCTGTTTCACCCACAGAGCGCATACACGTTACTTCGTGAATATTAATGAGGACTGACCAGTGTGGCGTTTGAAATTGTTTCATTGATTGTAAATAATTCTAATTGAATTAAATTTTTTATCTTGAACATGCATACAACTGATTTGTTGATCTACATAATGCCTACCATATATAATATGACCCAATGACATTCTTCTGTTTTGTGCAGAAATGTATACTGAGGTAAATCGTAATATATCTAACTTTTATACCGAGTAGATAGGAGACATTCCTACCAAATGCAGCTTGATGTAACATGGCAGTGTCCAGTGATGAATGACACGTGTAAATAAAAAATATATATACTGTGACTCCATGCTCATCAAACCATGATTACATATCTTCTTCATATGTTATAGCAATGGGTATTCAAGTGTTTCAGCTCCCCTTTAAAATGGTAGATAAAATGCCTCGACTATAACATAGATTTTACATAATAAGTATTATAAAACTATAAGGTGGGCATTTAGGTGGCACAAGCAGTACACCTGGGTCATAGTCATAGTAGTCTCCAGGGGCAGCCATGTCGAGTATGCACAAATTGAAAGTCGAAATGTGCGTAATGTGTTTGTGTTGATTTATGATGAATGTGTTTGTGACATGAGTAAAAGGACATGATAATTCTAGTCTGTTAATCACCGGACATGTGGAACATACAGATAACTTGAAACACCAGCAAATAACCATTGATAGGAAAAAAGTTTATTTTGTGAAATGGAAAGGGGAATTTCTGGCTAAGGATGGAACACAAGACATGCTCACATATGGGAAATGTGTTGTAAAAATACAGAACATTTAATACTTACGAGATACACGACACAGCTTATCCTGGTTATTTATTTATGATTTTGTGCAACCATAGAATGACTGTTATTCGATAGGTATAGTTGCACTGACCAAATTCATTAATGATTTCAAACCAAGTACAAAATTGAATTTCTGGGTCACTTGCCCAAAAACCACAATTTTACAACTCACGAGTATACTTCCTTCTTCAAAAATATAACTCTTTTTACATATCATCCTGCATTCAAAATTATGTTTATCTGACAAAACAGTGTAAAATACAGCAGCGATGAAATAACACCACACCTTGTGTTTATACCTAATCACTGACATACTGTCATATATTGTAAGGCCGATATTGTAAATATGTCAGGTTAGACAAAACCAAAACTTGGACGTCAGATAACTTCACTTCACATTTCATAATACTACAACCGATCGTGGATCCCAATTACAACCTCAATGACCGGCTTGTTTTATCCCCAACCTTGGACTTACCCTAAAGTTTAATAACAAAAACAGCACTAATGGTAGTAACGCTACTAGTAGTAGTAACAGGTGCTTACCCCGCCCTCAGATCAGATAAATAATTTGTCGGTTTACGTAAGGGAAATCGGTCAAACCGTGCGCTTCGAAAAAAGATCCCTTTATCCATATTAGTCACACCAAACTATAATTTCATAATTATTCATTAATCGATATGCAGGAGTTCAAGTCTAACCTCTTTGTACCAAACGAACAACTACAAGCGAAACGCGACAACTTGGCCGCCATGTTGAATTTTATTTTACCATTCAGGTTCCAACGTAATTTATTCAGCTCAGCTAGTAACCTACCTCGTTTTCTGCATTTTCCACGCTGTCTTTCCCACTGTTTTTCACTGAACCACTTCCTTTCGTTGTTGTCTGCATATGAAAGGCATCAATGTAATGTGGACTACATAATTTGAGGAAAACTCACGGCGAATGCCGGGCAGATCGTTTCGAAGCAATGTATAAATACCGTAGAACATAAACATAATCCAACATAATGCAAAAGTGGTGCAACATCGACACAAACAGACGATGTAGCATAATTTGCCAATTTATACTGATTACCTACCTTATCCTTTTTTGTTGATTTTGGCATTTCTTGGGTAATTGTACCCTTTTAAAAACATGGAACGATACGTTTTCACCTTGATATTCGAGCCTACTTCAACACTAAACAAGGGCAATCATTGGCCATTGCCAATCACGTGTCACATTGGTCACATGACTAAGCAAGTGAAGTGCTTGTCGAAGGAAAAGGGTTAGCTTTTAATGATAAAAGTTAATACTATAAATAAATGGTGAAATAACATAATTTGTTATAAAGATAAATCATATATATTTCTTTTTAATAAGCGATTCGCATGCTCTGCTACTTTCACCAGCAACTATTAAGACACAATTTAAGTACTTAAAATTATTGTAGGCTCTACATAATATAACGTGCAGCATAATCCGCCTAGGGCTTCCCCGCGTCTCTAGCCCCCGTCTCAGTAGCCCCCTGAGATGTGAGAATTGTCCCTCGTTCAGTGTACTGTTTAGTTTAGCTAACACCCTCTTTGTATGTGGAATTAATCATTTAAAGCTCCACGTGACATTCGATCACAAATAAGTAATTGTGTGGTGTGGAAAGGTAAAGACAATCCTCTAACTTTTACATAAAGTGTTTGAACAAAACCAAATTTGACACTGTCGCCAGCTTCAAACGTCGACTGAAGACAATTTTTTTGTATTTCATATAAGTGTACTTCGATATGAACATTTTTTTTACTAAATTATTTATTACATTTATTATATTTGTTAATACATATTTACATGTATATACATTTATTTATCACAGTGAGGTATTGTTATATTACTTTTTTTAATATCTAAAATAAAATATATTATTAGAGGTCCGGAGTTGCTGGATTACCTATGATTATGATGATTAATATTAATTGTCCTGACTCAGGTGTAAACTTTTGAAAGTCAATTGCCGTCATTTTAAGTGAACAATTTAATAAACCTATATTGACTAATTGCGGTGTGTTGTTTTTACGGTTTCCCTTCAATCCAAAAAGTCCGACATTCCTTGAATGTGCATCAGATGTATGACTATTTTCTTATTTACAATCAGGTACCTAAAATTAAGGAGGGTCAGAACACTGAATGGAACAGCCAGGTAGGCAGGTAGTGTTGGTAAAGGGTAAGTGGTGCCATGCACTAGCCCCCCGATTGGTCACCGGGGTGGGGACGAAGACTACATTTTCAAAGCCGTGCAGAAGTGTGCAGTCCTTCTGTTACAATAGGCCTAGATATGTTAAAAATCTAAATTGTGCTGGGCAACTGTATTAAAAAATCGAACAGGGTCAGATTATATATATATACCTTATTTTGGGAATACAATATACTGCTTTAACCATGATATATATATATATATATATATATATATATATATATATATATATATATATATATATATATATATATATATATAATATGCTCTCAAAAGCTGTCAAAGCCGGAGGCGGTGGTAGAGATAAGCTCCTGCTACATGTAACAGTAAATCCTCTGACGGCTCAAGTCCAGCTCCTGGCCTTCCTGTGGCGAGAGTGTTTATACTGACAGGAGAAGGGGCGAATGCGGGAATTAATATCTGCATGGCGCCTCAAAACCAGAAGCTTCGAATAGATAGGGCTCGTTAACCAGGGAAGTTAGCCTATCTAGGAGAAGGAAAATTCTGATATAAAACCTCCGCTACCTTGCGGCGGTACTCGTTCAAGAGAAGGGTTAGGGGGGTTTACCCTGAACGGAAACCCAGATGATGGTGTCACAAGAGAAAAACACTTCTGCTGCCTTGCAGACCGGTCGAAGAAGACCAAAGGCTAGGCCCACCGCTTACAACTGTGGTTGATGTCAGGAAGGGCATCCGATCATTTAAAAAATTCTGCCACAAAATAATGCCTGAATCTCAACGATGGACGAATAATGCTAGGGCGTCCCCCGGAAGCGACGCGTGCCAGCAGCCCCCGGCTGACATGAGAAGTGGACGAGGGGACCACGGCCGCAGCTAAAGAAGATAGTGGAGATGTCAAGATCGGAAGCTGGAATGTGGGATCGATGACTGGGAGAGGGAGAGAGCTGGAAGAGGTTTGCAAAAGAAGGAACATAGGAATCCTATGTGTGCAGGTAACTAATTAAGTGGACCGGCAAGAGCGCAAGAGAGTTGGGAGAAGGATTTAAGATCCTTTACAGTGGAGAGAAGAGCAGTAGAAATGGAGTGGGGGGTCATTCTAAGCCCAGAGTTTAAAGAGAAAATAGATGAAGTGTCAAGACCATCAGACAGACTAATTAAGCTTAAACTGGTTATAGCTGGAGAGATATTCAACATAGTGTCAGCATAATCCCCACAGAGTGGAGAAACAGAGAAGATAAAGGAGGAGTTTTTGAAAGACTGGGAATATGTGATGTCGAGAGTGCCGAGAACAGAGAAGATTGTAGTAGGAGCTGCCCTAAATGGACATGTGGGGAAAAATCCAGTTGTTTTTCAAAGAGTGCATGGAGGAAAAGGATATGGTCAAAGGAACAGAGAAGGGGAGAAAATCTTGGAAAGCATGGAGAGCCTATAGACTTAGCACTAGTGAACACGTTCTTCAACAAAAACGAAGAGAATCTAATCACTTATAAGAGTGGAGGGAACAGCTCACAAATTGATTTCATCATGACACGAAGAGCTGATATGAAGGAAATGCGAGACTGCAAGGTAATACCAGGAGAGGAGATTGTATTTTAGCATCGGCTGCTATTCAATTTTTTTCAATTTATTTCAAACACACAACATTAAAAAGCAAGCAATACAAATACAAATAATAATAAGTCACATGGCACGAATGAAATACAATTAAGAAATATGTTTTGAAAAGGAGTAGACATGAAGTGAAACACTTATATGTTATTTGTAGGCCTAAGGACAAAAGAAGTAAAATATAAGAGAAGGACCAGAGAAAAGAGGATTAATTAGGATCTGGACTCTGAAGGGAGAAAAAGTGAAGGAATACAGAGACAAAGTGAAAGAGGAATACCAGCTGGAGGCAGACACTAATGCAGAAGAAAGTTGGAAATTATTTAAGAAAGTCGTCATGAGGGCAGCAGAAGAGATATGTGGAGCCACCAAAGGATGGAAACACCTGGAGAGGGAGACCTGGTAGTTGAATGAAGAGGTGCAGGAGAGCCTGAAAAGAAAAAAGGATGCATTCAAGAAATGGCAGATGCAGGGTGGAAACGACCTGAAGGAGGCGTATAAGAACACGAAGAGAGAGGCAAAAGCTGCAGTAGCCAAAGCTAAAAACGAGGCATACAAAGAGTGGTATGACAAGATGGGAACAGAGAAAGGTGAGCGGATGATCTACAAGGTGGCAAAACAAAGGTCAAGAAGAGACATTGGGGAAGTGAATGTGATTAAAGACCAAATAGGGGAGATTTTAATAGATGAGGTAAATATCAAAGAGAGGTGGAGAGAGTATTTCAGCAACCTACTAAATGTAGAAAACGCCAGGGAACAGCTTGGAGAAGTACTACTAGTAGAAAGACCAGTCCAGAAAATATCAAGGGAAGAGGTGAAGAAAGCCATAGAAAGCATGAAGAAGGAAAAGCTGCAGGATGCTCAGGCCTCCCGATAGACCTTATCAAACACCTAGAGGAGAGTGGAGTGGACATGATGCATGAAATACTGAAGAGAGTTCGGGTAGAGGAACAGATGCCAGAAGAGTGGAAGAAAAGTGAGATTGTCCCCATATACAAACAAAAGAGGGACCCACTAGAGGCATTAAGTTGTTGGAACATGGGATGAAGATGTTTGAGAAGATTGTAGAGCGCAGACTCAGAAAACTGATCACAGTCAACAACATGCAATTTAGTCCAGGGAAAGGTACAACAGATGCAGTATTTATCATACAACAACTGCAAGAAAAACACATAGAAGTGCACAAGGATTTATTCCTTACCTTCGTAGATTTGGAAAAAGCGTATGACAGGGTACCCAGGGATCTGGTGTATTGGTGTCTGAGAAGGAGAGGGGTCCCAGAGAAGCCAGTGAGGCTAGTAGAAGCAACATACCATAGAGCATCAACAGTAGCGAGAACCATGCATGGCAGAACTGATGAGTTTCCCATCAAAGTTGGCCTACACCAGGGATCAGGGCTAAGCCCATTCCTGTTTATCGTAGTACTAGATGTCATCAGCGAAGAGTTCAGACGCGGGTTGCCACGTGAGCTGCTGTTTGCTGACGATCTGGCAGTAGTAACAGACACAGAGGAGGAGATGCAGAGGAAATGGCTTGATTGGCAGATTGGGATGGAGAGCAAGGAACTAAAAGTCAACATCTGGAAAACGGAAGTGATGGTCAGCAGCAGGAGAGGAACAAAAGTAAACATCAAAGACATCCAAAGCACAAGCCTCAGACAGGTGAATAAATTCAAATATTTAGGTGAAAAAGGAGGATCAGAGGAAGCAATAAGAGCAAGAGTCAGTGCAGCGTGATGTAAGTGGAGAGACCTATCCGGAGTTATCAGTGACAAGAAAATGCCAAGGAAATTAAAGATCAAGCTCTACATGACTGTCATTAGACCAGTACTTCTGTATGGAGCAGAATGTTGGACAGTTAGAAAGAAGGAGGAACAGATTCTCGAGAAAACAGAGATGAGGATGTTGAGAAGACTTGAAGGAGTAACACTGAGAGACAAAGTAAAGAGTGTGGACATCAGAAAGGAGCTAGGAGTGAATAGTACACAAGAGAAAGTAAGAGAAATGAGACTACGCGGGTATGGACACATGCAGAGAATGGAAGAAAACGACGAAGTGAGAGCAGTTGTTGACATGAGAGTGCCAGGAAAAGACCAAGAGGGAGACCAAGAGGGAGATGGATGGATTGCGTCCGAAGGGATATGCAGGCACTGCGGATCACCCCGGAGGATGCCCATGACAGAACATTCTGGAAATCAAGAATTCGGGCCGCTGACCCAACACCCAACCTAGTGGGAAAAGGCGAAGAAGAAGAAAAAGGTTATAAATCAAATTTTTCCTTCTCCTAAATAGGCCACCTTCCCTGGTTAACGAGCCCTATTTACCCGAAGCTTCTGGTTTTGAGGAGCCAGATATTCCCGCCTTCGCCCCTTCTCCTGTCAGTATAAACACTCTCGCCACAGGAATGCCATCATGGTTAAAAGTATTATTGTATTGCCAAAATAAGGTATATATAATCTGACCCTGTTCGAATTTTTAATACAGTTGCACAGCACAATTTATATGTGCCTACTATGGTGTTACGAAACAGGTAAATGATATGGTACTGTACATAAAAAGACATATATCGGAACCTGGCCGGGTTATATGCATAGATGAGTCCCCAAAAAAGTTTTCTTTTTTAGAGGCCGGGGTAGGATTAGACCCAACATTGTACCAATTGTTTTAAGGTGTATTTTTGAGAGCCTTGTACGAAGACTTACTACCAGCGCACGCACTCACGTAAGTCTTACATGCACGCACGCACGCACGCACGCACGCACGCACGCACGCACGCACGCACGCACGCACGCACGCACGCACGCACGCACGCACGCATGGCAGAACATATAAACGCTGTATCGCTCGCACACACACACACACACACACACACACACACACACACATGCTCGTATATATCACGTGTACGCGTAGAGTCAGTTTAATAAGTACACATGAATGTAGGCATAGGGTAGCCTATATAGGTATACATACGTACGCGTGTATAAAATAATGCACACAGGTATATACACTGATACAGCTAATTAAATAACGTGGTGGCAACGTTACATTTTATGGTGACCACGTGGTACCTATATGACTTGTCTGTAAAAGATTGGAACTTGGAAACCATCTGGTGAAATAGGTGGTATGGTCGTAACGTGGGTATGGCCCACGTTGCCATCACGTTAGAACAAAAACGTAGGCCCTATAAATAAAATATCACTTCTCAGCAACGTGGTCTAATAGGTTTATTGGGAACGTAGTTACAACATGCTATTATACGACATAACCCAACCACTTCTAATCAATGTGGTAGGCCTACATTTCAACGTATTATTGTCTGTTTGCTGTGGACATGTACAGACATGCACATTATCGTATGCACACACGCCTTTAACACACATAACCAACAAAAGCCCGCATGAAGTATAGTTAAGTATGTATAACATAACACATGTATGCATGCATACACACGCACACACGCACACACACGCGCACACGCGCACGCGCGCACGCGCGCACGCGCGCACGCGCGCACGCGCGCACGCGCACACGCACGCACGCGCGCACGCACGCACCAGCACGCACGCACACACGCACACACGCACGCACGCACGCACGCACGCACGCACACACGCACACACGCACACACGCACACACACACGCACACACGCACACACGCACACACGCACACACGCACACACGCACACACACAGCACACAGCACACACGCACACACGCACCACACACACACACACACACACACACACACACACACACACACACACACACACACACACACACACACAACAACAACAACAACAACAACAATTTGACGAATATGACCAGGGATTTTATTAGTTTCGATGCAATTGTAAATGACCTACGAGTACAAACGGCTCAGAAGGATTATTGCAAACATATATTCCTTTTCTGCAACACACATTAACAATCACGTTTTTAGTTATGTCCGTGTAAGTTGAGGTTGCAATGATCTAATTGTGCCAACCCCAAATAAGGTGAAAACAATCCCTTTTCAGTGACGTACGCATGCTGTTTGTAGAATCAATGTGCAATGTGGTGCAGTTTTGGACACTAGACGGATACAGTTGAATGTCTCGGGATGATGCAGTTAGAGGTTTTTGGTGGACCTCGACGGGAACCAAGTTGAATGTCTCGGGATGATGCAGTTGGAGGTTTTTGGTGGACCTCGACGGGAACCAGTTGAATGTCTCGGGATGATGCAGTTGGAGGTTTTTGGTGAACTTCGACGGTCCATTTGAATGTCTCGGGATGATGCAGTTGGAGGATTTTTGGTGGACCTCGACGGGAACCAGTTGAATGTCTCGGGATGATGCAGTTGGAGGTTTTTGGTGAACCTCGACGGGAACCAGTTAAATGTCTCGGGATGATGCAGTTGGATGTTTTTGGTGAACTTCGACGGTCCATTTGAATATCTCGGGATGATGCAGTTGGAGGATTTTTGGTGGACCTCGACGGGAACCAGTTAAATGTCTCGGGATGATGCAGTTGGATGTTTTTGGTGAACTTCGACGGTCCATTTGAATGTCTCGGGATGATGCAGTTGGAGGATTTTTGGTGGACCTCGACGGGAACCAGTTGAATGTCTCGGGATGATGCAGTTGGATGTTTTTGGTGAACTTCGACGGTCCATTTGAATGTCTCGGGATGATGCAGTTGGAGGTTTTTGGTGAACCTCGACGGGAACCAGTTGAATGTCTCGGGATGATGCAGTTGGAGGTTTTTGGTGGACCTCGACGGGAACCAGTTGAATGTCTCGGGATGATGCAGTTGGAGGTTTTTGGTGGACCTCGACGGGAACCAGTTGAATGTCTCGGGATGATGCAGTTGGAGGTTTTTGGTGGACCTCGACGGGAACCAGTTGAATGTCTCGGGATGATGCAGTTGGAGGTTTTTGGTGGACCTCGACGGGAAGCAGTTGAATGGCTCGGGATGATGCAGTTGGAGGTTTTTGGTGAACTTCGACGGGAACCAGTTGAATGTCTCGGGATGATGCAGTTGGAGGTTTTTGGTGAACTTCGACGGGAACCAGTTGAATGTCTTGGGATGATGCAGTTGGAGGTTTTTGGTGAACTTCGACGGGAACCAGTTGAATGTCTTGGGATGGTGCAGTTGGAGGTTTTGGTGCCCACCTTCAATAAACATCCACACTACGAACCCGACAAACGACGAATCCTTAATTGCATTTTTGACTCTGTATAATTAGGCCTACCAATGGTTTCGTCGGAGCGCTCCTGGCGCGCGTGAATGCCTTTCATGGTTTAACACATGATAGAATGGTAAGCTTTTTGACAACGCGCCGTGCGCGCGCACACGTTCACCCATCCACGAAAGCCCGCACTCATTCAAACATGCACAGTCGAACACACTCGCAGGGATTCTCGCACATACGCACGCATGTGTATAAGCAGGAATTATAAATAATAATAATTATGTTTCTCTGTTTGCATGTTGTGGACCCGCATTTCCGTCAGTTTTACATGTATCGGGCTGACATTTTGCACACATACACATAACACGATGGTTTGTAAATTTAATTTTTTTCTTCATAATTCGATCGTCCACAGTCTTTTGAAACATTGACCCCAAGTTCTCCAACACACCGTTGACAAATTTGGGGATCAATATTTCAAAAGACTGTGCGCGGAAGTCTAGCCGCGGAATGTCATGTGTGTGTGATTGCGTGCGTGCGTGCGTGCGTGTGTAAACCAATCGATCAATAAATGGATCAGTAAATGGATCAATCAATCAATCAATCAATCAATCAATCAATCAATCAATCAATCAATCAATCAATCAATCAATCAATCAATCAATCAATCAATCAATCAATCAATCAATCAATCAATCAATCAATCAATCAATCAATCAATCAATCAATCAATCAATCAATCAATCAATCAATCAATCAATCAATCAATCAATCAATCAATCAATCAATCAATCAATCAATCAATCAATCAATCAATCAATCAATCAATCAATCAATCAAATCAATCAATCAATCAATCAATCAATCAATCAACATCAACCAACCAACCAATCAATCAATCAATCAATCAATCAATCAATCAATCAAGTCATGTCGTCCTTAGCATAAACGTCGTAAATATAGTTAAAACATCTTCAACTATGTCACTGGATGTATTAAACTTTCGCATACTTAGAAAGATATTTGTGTTTCAAAAGTCGGGAAAGAGTTAGGCCAGCTACAACTCTGGATGTCACACATTATATTAACATTGTGTTGCTTCTTGCGCATGAATTAACGCGCGACATATTTCTGGCACATTATGCAACAGCGTAACGCATTTTTCAACAACAGTTATTGCGGGTGACTGGTTCCCCCAAACATCGCTAGGTAACTCGGCTATAAAATTATACTATATAGTCATGGACAATATAGCGAAGCTGAATGAACAGACACAACTCTAGGCGTCGGAACTGCATGAAAAGGTTTGGTTCCTAGTAACCTGCCTTTTTCCGATTTGGTCTAAGAGTAGCGTA
Source organism: Ridgeia piscesae (assembly GCA_025642075.2). Classification (NCBI taxonomy): domain Eukaryota; kingdom Metazoa; phylum Annelida; class Polychaeta; order Sabellida; family Siboglinidae; genus Ridgeia; species Ridgeia piscesae. The sequence continues at coordinate 707,035 of JAODUO010000042.1, forward strand.
AGAGTCAGACGACCATGATGTGAAATGTTTATCTGTTAATTTTAATGTTTATTTTCCTTGATTTTTTACGCAATACAAGTTCGAGAGTACGCCATATACTTTCGGTAGTTTACCATAAATTCACATGAAGTCTGTATAAAGAGTGGCCTAAAAATTACGCGTTGAACCAGTTTCAGCCACGCGATAATGTAGCAGCGCCACCAATTCACGCGAGACGTACAATCTACCCGAGAGAAGATCCATGCGGATGACGTCACAAACGGCACCGACGTTACCAACAGCGCTCAGCAACGTCGGTGCAATCCGTTTAGAAGCACAACTTGACGACAATCTACGAAGAACAAAACCTACGGTTGAACGGATGAGTATAGGTATAATACATGTGTGCATGCCACTGCATGGGTTGACAGCTAGGAGAAAGGATGACACATTTGGCTCTTTGTTTAATGTTTAACCGTTACCAAGAGACGAAGTGGTTTAATCCCACCTGCCGCCATTTCGAGACTGCAATTTCGTAACCCCACATTTGCCTGTGCCTTTCGGAAGAGACATTAAAAGCCGGCGGTTCCTTCTATCTGGTGTCTATGCCAGGGAAAGTAAAAGATCCAACACAATAGATAAATGTGTAACCAGTAATGGAATTCTAGAGAAGGTCATCTCTAAAAAAGCAACGACAATAATGCCGTATTAATGGTCAGCAAGTTTACCGAAGTCATTTAATGGAAGAAGACGTCAAATTAACTATTCTGCGATTACTGCAGAAGTAGGCAAATTATTGAGAACAAGTACGAATCACTTTGTAAAGATTTTATGTTGTTTGACATATGGAATAGATTAGTAATATGCGCATAAGTGTAATCTAAGTTTTTTTAAACAAAATAACGAAGTAGTCAACATTTTTAATATATGTTTTTTCATCCTCTCAGTCCGCCTAACTTCAAATGCAAGTGTGTGTATGCGTGCGTGCGTGCGTGCGTGCGTGCGTGCGTGGTGTGTGTGTGTGTGTGTGTGTGTGTGTGTTGTGTGTGTGTGTGTGTGTGTGTGTGTGGTGTGGTGTGTGGTGTGTCGTGTGTGCGTGTGTGGTGTGTGTGTGTGTGGTGTGCGTGTGTGCGTGTGTGCGTGCGTGCGTGCGTGCGTGCGTGCGTGCGTGCGTGCGTGCGTGCGTGCGTGCGTGCGTGCGTGCGTGCGTGCTATCTGTACCGATGAAGCGGTCGGGCGATGGCTCGGAAGTTGAAGTTGTAATGGACAGGTCACGTGATGACCCGGAAGATACCCGGAGGTGACGTGATCTGTGACAATGTGCAGCGAATTGTGGCATGTAGCATCCATGCAGCTTTACAATGATGTACCCGTTTGGAAAACCCCACATGTCAACTGATGTATCCACTCTCCAGTACGTTGCGGTTTGCTTACGTCACAATAAAAATTATGCGCGAGACATCTGTCCAGCTTTGCCTTTGCCAACAATGCTGATAACGGTTAATGGGGCCTATGCGGATTACATTATTACTGCACCAACACACATCCTAGAACTAAGATTACTGCAATACATTTGACACTGGCAATACTTTAAAAAAAATCCGTTTTGTCATCAAATAAAATTATGCACGAGAATCCGCCGCTTTGCCTTTGCCTTTGCCAACAATGCTGATAACGGTTAATGGGGCCTATGCGGATTACATTATTACTGCACCAACACACCCTAGAACTAAGATTACTGCAATACATTTGACACTGGCAATACTTTTAAAAAATCCGTTTTGTCATCAAAGTAATCTTCTGAAACAATGACGAAACGCACGTGTTCAGGCACCCATTTGTCATCACTTGGCGAAATTTACTAAGCAACCTTGGTACGTCCCCGAGTTATATCGCCTGGTTGAGATTCGTATACGCAGATCTCTGATGACAAATTGTCGGTGTTGCAGCGAAGGTAGACCAAACATGTCCAGTTTTGTCCACTAACACGCGAAGTCAAAGACCACTCCCGCGTTCCCGACGTCTCTTTTTGGTGCAATATTTGTTTGGCGACAGATACGTCATCTGGAAGAAAGCTTCCTCTTTTCTGTCTCCCTTACGAGATGTCAGCGCGCGCAAACCTTTTCGACTTGATTGGTTGCCGATTGCCGTCAGATTGAGTGAACGCCACAAGAGGGAACTATTCCTTTTTGTGACAGTGCTCGTGTGTCGAGCGTGGGTTGGCGAGCACTGGCTGAACCGAGCCGGATTAACTGGTCCAGTGTCAATGAAGCGGCCTCAATATTGTTTTATTGGCATCGCTAAAACCGTCGTCTGTCGTGCAATCGATCGAGCGCGGAAGTCTAAATCGTCTGTCGTTAGCCTTGCAAGCGGCCTTCGTGACTAGACAGATATAGGCGTCTGGGCATGTACTCAACACATTGTGTCTCAAACTCCGCCTGCCGTCTCTTGTATTTGTATGCATGTTATATGGCGCCCGCCATAATTATATAGGTATTAGCGTATAGTCCAATGCCACACTTTGGACAGCATTATTATCGGGACGTTTCTCTAAATTAGTGTGTTAGGTTCATGTGTCTTTGATTCGTGTCCATCAAGCGCTGGTCCACTCAAAGCGTCATTGTTTGCCAACTCGGCGTAACGTTTATCGGTAGAAATCTTGTAATCTGAGTTCATACAGTACTGTGAGTGCTCATAGTATTATAACGTATGCTATTCACATAATGTAGCCTTTAATCACTGATTATATAACGCCCCCGCCAGTTTTGATTCTTGCAATTACTAACTTATTCGCTACACGACACACTACGGTCTACTAGTTGGCGACAGTCGTGCAATATGTGGACACGAACCAGAGTAGCGCCAGGTCTGCGGGTGACTAGACGATTCGACAATATCGTTCTTCACCCGACAGACGTGTGTCTTACAACTGTGCTGGCGACACCGTCTGCGTTTATTAACATGTGGACATATCATACAAGGACATTGGCATGCGACTTACGAATGGTCAACAATGGTTGTCTTGATCAAACGCTATAAAAGATACTTTGACGAATGGAAGTTCGGCAATAACATTTAGATTAGTAAGAAAATTGATCTTCCGTAAGTAATTTCGTGTGCGTTATGGCTAAGTGGAAATGACAAATGTAATAGCGTATGCTTATTTTACATTTGCGATGTGCTATTCCGATGTACTATTCAGTGTACCTACATCATTATAGGCAAGAAGCCTTTCGCTTCCTTGTGTGGGACGTACGGGTATGGCCATTTGCCAAGCCAACATAGTAGATTCAAGAGAATATTATCCATGCATTCGTAACGTGCTCATGCTTCAGGGAAAAAAACACATAACTAACATTGCACAAAACAAGAGGAATGCAGTTTTGAAGGGAGTCAAGTAACACTACAGATGACGACTTGCCACGAATGACTTTGTGAGACTACAATCCCGACCTTACAGGCGTACTTAAGTCTCTTGAACGATTTGGCAAGGTCCTATATATAGCCGTTCTCGTATGTCGGTGTTGAGAAGTTTTGACAGGGAGATGACCATACATTCATAGACCATCAAGCTCTTCCTCTGACGTCCACGACGGCCTCTGTCCAGGATCATCTTCGGGAGGCCAGCACGTCGTGCTACGTGTCCATACGATGCGTAGAGGTACTTGTGAACATGCCATGTTGTAACCTTGCTGCGGGGATATTCTTTGTAGATGCGGAGTCGCTTCAAGCACTTGATCTCGAACGCTTTGATTTTTTTCTCAACAAGCGGTAAGTGTCAACGTCTAACAGCCGGACAGAAAGATGGATAGTACAAGTGATCTGAACAAGCTGGACATGGCTTCTCCAAACTGGCCATGGCTGCCGTTTCTGAAGCGACCGTGATGCGTATTTCTGTGGTGCAGCGCGGCTGCCATCCTTAGCCAAGGTCACTCCAAGATATTTAAAGCTGCCTATGTCTGCACTGATGTTGTTTAAGCTGTTGGCCAGGACTTTGTGTATCTCTGCGCTGATTCCCATGTCATAATCCCCTACACTCTAAGCGAACTGAAGGCGAGAGACGGGCCAGTCACCAATGAAGCAATGGTCGTTGTATAAGGCGTCATGCATAATATTCAAGAACTAGTTGAAGAGCAAGCATCCTTGTCAGATGCACACTGTTGTGGTAAAGAATTCCCTGATCTTGTTCATAAGGAGCGCCCTCTTGGCATCTTCGTATAGCGACTCGAATCAATCCTTCCTCTACATTGAATCCTAACGTATCAATAATGCCAGACTCTGTGAAATGCATTCTTGTAGTCTACAAAGTTGTAAAAGATGTTTCTACGTGATGACTGGTGTTGAATTTCTGCTCTAAAACCCGTTTGTTCGTCAGCAAGTTCTTCGACCACGGACTTCAACCGGTTGGGAATTACTATGAGCATGGTCTTGCACAAATGAAGGATTAGGCTGATTGTCTGATAGTTCTTGCACTGCCCGAGGTATCCTTTCCTGGGTAGTATCTTGGCAATGGAAGCAACTTTCTACTCCACTGGCAAAGACGCACATGCAAAACACAGCAACGATCAACAACACCGCCAGAGCAACAACATATGCTGCATTTAATTAGTCAGTTTTCCCAAATTAATGTCAACAATAACACGTACACACACGGTAATCACAAACTGACAAATCACTGTACAACTGCATGGGGGCAAATAAATACAAATCACAAAGGTACACGAACAACGCCACAACGTACGTTACTCAATATAATACATGCGTGTTTGCAGGACACATTTATACATAAATATGCATGCTATAATGGTGCGCACTTGGTCTGAGAGCTGTGGACGGAATGCTCCTCTTTGCCGTCTTACAGTCTTGGTTCCTTGGTGATGACATCAGTAGGATGAGAATAAGTCTGCCTGTCGTTCTACACAACACTACTAACAAACCATCAAATGTATCAGTCGCCTTACACAAAACTAGTAAATGTTTTTAATCAATTCATCTGTTCATAATATTTTATAACAATCAAACCGTCAAAACATTGCATGACAACAACTCACACTTTGCATATTTTCAGTTATATAGTCAGTCGATCGTCCACAATTTGCTGAAACATAACATCTATACAAGAGGACATTCATGGGGGAAATGGTTCATTCCGTAAGTTTTCTAGTCTTCAGACCCTTGTATGCACTGAAACAAACTGAACACGTAACGACTACACAAAAATGAAATCAAACTGTGAGAGAGAAAACAACATAATTTTGATTGCATCTGAATCCTCAGGACATTTATACATGCGTGTGTGCACAGCACCAAGTCCACGAGGGAGACAGTCCATTGGTAACATCTTTATACATATAGTTACAGAACAGTGCCCAGGACACAGCCTCACGTACTACGTGCATGGATATGAAACGACAACACATAGTATTCACAGTGTCCGGCTCGATAGCCACAAAGAAAATCATTGAAGTGCCCCTTCAATAAACAACATTTCAAAACGCTGCCAACGCTATGAAAATAGACATCTGTACAGTACTAACAATTACCATGGGGTGGAGATAAGACTACAGACAACAATGTTGGTGTGAAATATACTATACCGACCGCTAGTCACTCTTCCCACCCCCCCATTAAACTGCACTAAAACGACACAGCACAACCGACTATCACTAGAGTTCTTCCGTCTGAACGATACATCCCAACGGGGCTAGGAAGAAACAAGTTAACGAGCTATTTACACATTTGCCAGATGCCATTCTGCATGCAGCGAAAATATAGAAACAAAGGAGACCCATCCGTGGTTGTCGGTCGTCAAATGCAGTTGAGCACAGATCTGATCTCTGGTACCAAGGATCAGTGGAGTATCATCAGGTAAACGGCGTTGTGAGAACACGCCGACACGACAACACACTCTAGAGAGTTTGAGTAACACGTCCGACGCGTGCACACCAATACATTAACACATCTCCCTTCCGAGTCCCTGGCACTCGTTTCTGTTTTATTTATTTCTTTTTGCAAAGTGGCTTCTCCAGCCCACGAAAGTGCCTCCATAGACCGAACATCGGAACGCTGCCCATTTGTAAACATGTATCCTGCTTGACATGTCCACATAGTTCACGTCTACGAAGGTACACTCATTTAACACCCACCCATGTCGTGTCACATGACTACAGTCACGTGACTCAACTGATGGCAGTTGCGCTTTCAATGAGTTCTATTCATTTCCCGTGCCGGTTACATCATGTGCACCAACAAATTAGATGCCCTTGTGCGAATGCGTAATCCTTCCGATCCCTGTTGCCAACAACGTCGGTCGACAACGCTGCTTCGCCCACAGATTAGTTCATCAGGATTTGCACTCTGTGATGCCATTTCTCAGTGCTAGATGGCAGTGATGTGGCGGTGGCGTCGTTTCATTGGATGGCGGCAGACGGCCAGCGTTACTTCATCTTCTTGATTTCGTCATGTGTTTGTCCCACCGCAGGTCCATTCACAAGCTTCATACATACAGGGTTCAATGCCTGCAACAGATGACCACACACACAGTGCTAAATGTCCAGGCAGCAAATCTTTAGTTCTAAAAATTAATTCTTAATATTACCACACATTAAAAAATGTAACAAACAAGTATTAAAAATCATTATTCAGCCGAACTACTTCATTGCCTAAACAATGTTTTGAAGAAATAAAAAAATGGAAATATATAAATAAAATTTTACACAAAAGTTTTTCCAGTAATTATATGGTTGCATAAATTATTTATTTGTTATTATCTGTGCCATTATACAAGACTTAGTTAAAGCAGATATAACAGTTAAATAAAACATGACATTTTATGAGTCATTAAATGACTCATTAAATTATTTATTTTATGATGAGTGATATGATGTTGTACTTTTAGTAGATATTTTAAAGACACTGACAAACAGCTGAAATTACCTTATCATGCAAACAGAACATTGTCATTATAACCTGCCAAAAAAAAAGCAAAAACAAAACCAGTTCCTCAAGTGTTTACTATGCAATAGTGGTGGATTATCATCACTGACAAGAAGACATCAAATTCGTGACACCCACTGTTTCCCAGATGACGTCTGTGACGGAGTCGATCTGCATCCCAATCTCACGGTAGTTGCCACTATACCGCACGTATCCCCACATGAAGAGAGCTGCAAGGGCTGTGCACATGACAAGGCTGATGAAGTTGGAAGCTGTCTCGATGCCAGCCACTCCGAATACACCCGACACAACATAACAGATTGTCATGATGACGAAGAGAACGGCTGGCGTGCGTGCCGCGGCAAAGATGTTCTTGCTGTCGTTGTGCTTCGACAGCGACTCAGCCAGCTCCTCGATCTCGCCATTCAGTCGCTCCAGGTAGATTTGACAGAAGGCCGAGCTGCCCATCTTGCGCGTCGACGCGAACAGCCGGAGCACGTACGTCTTGCAACGCTCGTGTTCTCGACGGAACAGCTCCGGCCCGATGTATGGCTTGTCACCGCCCACGATCTGGGAAGCATGAGAGCAAGATTTACAGATACATACCTGTCAAACTTGTGTTTCAAATTCTAAAGTTAAAACCGCACAAATAAGTAATACCAATATGGGGCCATCCTCAGGTAATAAATATCAACAATGCAGCAGAATATGGTGATCTTGTACAGCTGCCTGCAGTCAAGATTGTTTCAGATAATAATGTCAACATATAACTGAGTAGTTTCATAGATACATAGTGAGTGTAATTATAATAAGACGTACTTTCAGTTTACCCTTACCTAACTATCTACATATTTGCATTGAACATTATGTAACATCAATAATACATAAAATTACCACAATACTCTGTACAATAATGCACTGCCAGGAACAATACTTTATATGATGGTATAATGAATTTCCGATTGTAATGTAGACCAAGCAAATAAACTGGGCTATTTGTAACACTGTAAATTGTAAAAAAAAACTGTAACACGTAAAATAGCTTTTTCAACTAAATTTTGTAATTTTATTTATTTATTTATTAACACAACACAAACACAGGTCGATGAGGATAGATTAATCTTTATGAACCCACCATCCCGCAAGGCCATGCGATGGCACCACTAAGGCCTATAAATCATGGTTTTATACAACATGCTAACTAAACAATCACACTGGTGTCAAAATACCAAATACACCAGTTTACACACATGGTATGCAGCAGTTCTTGCGAGACTTTTGCATTATGTAACAATTTTACTGTGCTTAGTTTACTGGCTGGGAGTCAGAATGTTAACATGCAAGGACCCCTTAGAGCAACTCACTATACAGTGCAATAGCTTCATCACTTGTATTGCAGCCAGGGGTACTTACCTGTTCCATTTCCTTGACGTATGCGTGCTTCGCCCCAGCTACAGCGGCCAAGTTGTTGGCTTCAGCTGTCGCCTGAAACAAACACATACTCCATGACCACTGACCACTAACCACAGATACAACACACTCACACTGGTACATCATGGTAGAACACACTCACACTGGTACATCATGGTAGAACACACTCACACTGGTACATCATGGTAGAACACACTCACACTGGTACATCATGGTAGAACACACTCACACTGGTACATCATGGTAGAACACACTCACACTGGTACATCATGGTAGAACACACTCACACTGGTACATCATGGTAGAACACACTCACACTGGTACATCATGGTAGAACACACTCACACTGGTACATCATGGTAGAACACACTCACACTGGTACATCATGGTAGAACACACCCACACTGGTACATCATGGTAGAACACACCCACACTGGTACATCATGGTAGAACACACCCACACTGGTACATCATGGTAGAACACACTCACACTGGTACATCATGGTAGAACACACTCACACTGGTACATCATGGTAGAACACACTCACACTGGTACATCATGGTAGAACACACTCACACTGGTACATCATGGTAGAACACACTCACACTGGTACATCATGGTAGAACACACTCACACTGGTACATCATGGTAGAACACACTCACACTGGTACATCATGGTAGAACACACTCACACTGGTACATCATGGTAGAACACACTCACACTGGTACATCATGGTAGAACACACTCACACTGGTACATCATGGTAGAACACACTCACACTGGTACATCATGGTAGAACACACTCACACTGGTACATCATGGTAGAACACACTCACACTGGTACATCATGGTAGAACACACTCACACTGGTACATCATGGTAGAACACACTCACACTGGTACATCATGGTAGAACACACTCACACTGGTACATCATGGTAGAACACACTCACACTGGTACATCATGGTAGAACACACTCACACTGGTACATCATGGTAGAACACACTCACACTGGTACATCATGGTAGAACACACTCACACTGGTACATCATGGTAGAACACACTCACACTGGTACATCATGGTAGAACACACTCACACTGGTACATCATGGTAGAACACACTCACACTGGTACATCATGGTAGAACACACTCACACTGGTACATCATGGTAGAACACACTCACACTGGTACATCATGGTAGAACACACTCACACTGGTACATCATGGTAGAACACACTCGCACTGGTACATCATGGTAGAACACACTCACACTGGTACATCATGGTAGAACACACTCACACTGGTACATCATGGTAGAACACACTCGCACTGGTACATCATGGTAGAACACACTCCACTGGTACATCATGGTAGAACACACTCCACTGGTACATCATGGTAGAACACACTCGCACTGGTACATCATGGTAGAACACACTCGCACTGGTACATCATGGTAGAACACACTCACACTGGTACATCATGGTAGAACACACTCGCACTGGTACATCATGGTAGAACACACTCGCACTGGTACATCATGGTAGAACACACTCGCACTGGTACATCATGGTAGAACACACTCACACTGGTACATCATGGTAGAACACACTCACACTGGTACATCATGGTAGAACACACTCACACTGGTACATCATGTTAGAACACACTCACACTGGTACATCATGGTAGAACACACTCACACTGGTACATCATGGTAGAACACACTCACACTGGTACATCATGGTAGAACACACTCACACTGGTACATCATGGTAGAACACACTCACACTGGTACATCATGGTAGAACACACTCACACTGGTACATCATGATACAACACACTGGTACATCCATGATACAACACACTGGTACATCATGGTAGAACACACTCACACTGGTACATCATGGTAGAACACATTCACACTGGTACATCATGGTAGAACACCCTCACACTGGTACATCATGATACAACACACTGGTACATCATAATACAACACACTGGTACATCCATGATACAACACACTCACACTGGTACATCACGATACAACACACTCACACAGCATACTGGTACACCATGATAGAACACACTCATACAACACACTGGTACATCATGACACAACACACTCACACAGCATACTGGTACACCATGATAGAACACACTCATACAACACACTGGTACATCACGATACAACACACTCACACAGCATACTGGTACATCATGATACAACACACTCACACTCGTACATCATGGTAGAACACACTCACACAGCACACTGGTACATCATGGTACAACACACTCACACAGCACACTGGTACATCACACTCACACAGCACACTGATAATTCATGATACATCACATTCACACATTCTGAAGAAGGTGGCCGATGGTGGCTGAAACGTTGATGTGAGTAGAAATTGTTAGTTTTTGCTTTTCCTTGAATAGTATACTTCCAACTTGATGAACATTTTCATGAAGTATAATCTTGAAAATTACATAAAAGTATGCTTGGATATATATGTATATGTATATGTATATGTATATGTATATGTATATATATATATATATATATATACATATACATACAGTAGAACCTGTCTTGTAGGGACACCTGTCGGGCCAAGCAAAAGTGTCCCTACATTGCAGGTGTCCCCTCGTCAGAGGGACATGAATTTTCCAAAAAATACCAGCACATACAATCTTTATTTACATCCACATTACAACATACCTAAATCACATTTATGCCCACAGTTATAATACCCATACAAATGAAGTGTAATAATATCACATTTAATATTACAGTAGAACCCCTCATTTAAGAGTGTTTTGTGTTAATTCAATTAAGTATTAAAATGCACAAAATACAACTTAGAAAATAGTAAAATGAGACGACACATTAACAACATTTTCATTTATTTTGTTTGTGACATGTTTCATTATAAGTTTAATTTTGAATAGTTTTTAATATTATTATCTGATTGTTATTTCAAATTTGGTCTGAGGGGCTAAAAAGGTGCTGCCACCTCACGGCGTCTGGGTAATCACGCTTCGGTCGCCATTTTGTTTATCGTTTCAGCGGCGCAAAACGATCATTTACTTTCTGATCTAACCATGAAAACGACTTCTTACAACCGTCAAACTTCCTGTCTCATAACTTATATAGACATTACCATGCTATGTTAAAAAGTAAATTCATTTAAATTCCTGTAAAGAATACAATTCACAAATCAGTATTGTGGCAACTCGACATCGCCGGCAACGCGCAGGCCGTGGATTACCGTGGTGTAACATCAGTATTTTATTGCGGCGTCACTACATAAATGAGCTTCAGAAATGTTTGTTTTATCCTAAACTAATATGAAACTTAGCATAAACTCAGTTACCCTATCTTATGTTTGTTGTCGCTCGACATAACTAGAAACTTGGAGAAAAATAAAATAACTGGATAGATCGATTGCGAGCGGCTGTAAATTTAAATGGGTCACCAGTTGTGGGTCGAGATCCCGTGCGCTTTCTCCGTTCCCAGCATCCATTGTACTGAACAGGAAATGATCGCCGCCATCTTTAAATATTATTGAAATATTTGTATCAAAATGAAGTTAACTGTCCGCCCTAGCAGGTGAAAAATAACAAAAAATCGCTGTCCGCGTCCGCGTCCACCAGGTGGCCGCTCATCTCAGGGATATTTCCGTTGAAAAGTGATCGGGACATCGGAACACTGTCCGTACATAGCAGGTGGCCGCTTGTCGCGGGGGCCGCTGAAGACAGGTTCTACTGTATATATTTGCCATAAACTAACCCAGAAAGTTTGCCCTTGGGAATGTTGTTCTGACTGCCAAATGTCTCCTTGACTAAGGACACTGTATCCAGTGACAAGGCATTCTGACGTGTTCTACAAGGCACTCTGACAATGTGTTCTACAAGGCACTCTGACAATATGTTCCATACAACAGACTTACCCGCAGCATAGACTTTGGCTCTGGCAGTTCATCGCCCTGGTATATCTTGATGTATGACTGCAACAGAGAGATTACAGCTATCCAACAGCTACACGACTCTGTGTAGCTGTACAATTACACAACTCTATGTATCTGTACAACTACACAACTATGTGTAACTGTACAACAACTACACGACTCTGTGTAACTGTACAACAACTACACGACTCTGTGTAACTGTACAACAACCACACGACTCTGTGTAACTGTACAACTACACGACTCTGTGTAACTGTACAACAACTACACGACTCTGTGTAACTGTACAACTACACGACTCTGTGTAACTGTACAACTACACGACTCTGTGTAACTGTACAACAACTACACGACTCTGTGTAACTGTACAACAACTACACGACTCTGTGTAACTGTACAACTACACGACTCTGTGTAACTGTACAACAACTACACGACTCTGTGTAACTGTACAACAACTACACGACTCTGTGTAACTGTTACAACCAACTTACCACGACTCTGTGTAACTTTAAAAAACAACACGACTCTGTGTAACTGTACAACAACTACACGACTCTGTGTAACTGTACAACAACTACACGACTCTGTGTAACTGTACAACTACACGACTCTGTGTAACTGTACAACAACTACACGACTCTGTGTAACTGTACAACAACTACACGACTCTGTGTAACTGTACAACAACTACACGACTCTGTGTAACTGTACAACAACTACACGACTCTGTGTAACTGTACAACTACACGACTCTGTGTAACTGTACAACAACTACACGACTCTGTGTAACTGTACAACATACACGACTCTGTGTAACTGTACAACAACTACACGACTCTGTGTAACTGTACAACAACTACACGACTCTGTGTAACTGTACAACAACTACACGACTCTGTGTAACTGTACAACAACTACACGACTCTGTGTAACTGTACAACAACTACACGACTCTGTGTAACTGTACAACAACTACACGACTCTGTGTAACTGTACAACTACACGACTCTGTGTAACTGTACAACAACTACACGACTCTGTGTAACTGTACAACAACTACACGACTCTGTGTAGCAGTACAACAACTACACGACTCTGTGTAGCAGTACAACAACTACACGACTCTGTGTAGCAGTACAACAACTACACGACTCTGTGTAGCAGTACAACAACTACACGACTCTGTGTAGCAGTACAACAACTACGTGACTCTGTGTAGCAGTACAACTACACGACTCTGTGTAGCAGTACAACAACTACGTGACTCTGTGTAGCAGTACAACAACTACGTGACTCTGTGTAGCAGTACAACAACTACACGACTCTGTGTAGCAGTACAACAACTACACGACTCTGTGTAGCAGTACAACAACTACACGACTCTGTGTAGCTGTACAACAACTACACGACTCTGTGTAGCAGTACAACAACTACACGACTCTGTGTAGCAGTACAACAACTACACGACTCTGTGTAGCAGTACAACAACTACACGACTCTGTGTAGCTGTACAACTACATGACTCTGTGTAGCAGTACAACTACACGACTCTGTGTAGCAGTACAACAACTACACAACTCTGTGTAGCAGTACAACAACTACACGACTCTGTGTAGCAGTACAACAACTACACGACTGTGTAGCTGTAATATTGCTGGTGGACCTGCAGCCTGACATCACAACTGTAATTATGCCAGTTAACTCTATCAAACATTTCTGGGGTAAATACTTCAAATTACATATTATACAGACTCACTTAGCATGTGTCAATGCGTCAATGAAGCAATGATAAGGAACACTCTTATCTGCAGAATGTGCCCGAATACTGGTGGTTGTATCATTTAGCCGCTAGGATGTGTACTATTGCGTAGTACACATCTTGTCTGCCCGAGTCAGCCCCCAAGGATTAGCCAACTCTCGTGGTTTTTAAGATTTTACAGGCTCACAGACATGCACACAAATGTACATGGATTTTTTATTTTCTAATGGATGCAGTTTTAATGTTATGTTTTTACAGTTAGCTGTGCTAATTAATGACCACAGCAGCCACTGCTGCAGTTTTATCTGGCCAGAGCTGATTCTATACTGCAACATAATTATTATATCATTGGTCAACCAGCGTTTACATTGTTCACTCCATGTTAACAAATACATATTTAATATCATTACAACAACAACATAGCATTCTTCACAATTATCAATGTTTTCAGATGTATTAATTTATATGGTGAACTTGCCAAAATGAGTGCTGAACATGTCATGTCAGCAGCGCATATGGCATGACTTTCACGATAGGACAATACACATCTCAACAAATCGAAAACCTGCACTTGTAAACATATTTGGATACTCTTGCTTTCTAGTCAGTCAACTAGAAATAAATTGGTCTTCGCAAGAAAATGATGCCATCCGAGAAACAAAGTTACGATGAGTTGAAGTGTAAACATGTAGATTCACTGGTGACATGTTATCGTCTGAACTACAACAAGGCCATTCGTCTATTTGTCACTACTTAAGTTATGTTGCATAACATTTAAATGTGATTTACAAGTGAGGATATTATGTTTTGTTTGACAATGTGGCATCGTTTTGAAAGTTAGCATGATATTGTGATAAACAGCTCAAGCATACTGCGAGCATGTTAGCACGCATGAACTATGTCAATGTTATTTTTCACGTATTGCTCTGGTGACTGCCGCTTTTGTGCATTGTCTGCAAGGTGCATTACAGTACAGAACTCATCCAAGTTGAAGACAAGATCCCCAAACCTGTGTGTAAGCAGCAGTAACTGCTACAGGACTGGAACGTGTGACCTGACACTCAACTCTGGCTCACGGCAAACCACTGGTCATCGGAAATGTCCATCAATGTGTTACTACCACTATCATTATCTAATGAATTAACTTTGACAACATCCTTATCATATCACGTTTTAATGTTATCCCTATTTACAACCTAGTTTGCATATACACCTACATTCATGCACCTATGTGTTTGTGTGTAAAATTTAATTTTTATAGCTAAATGTTTGAATTAAATACTGATTGTTATTTATTGAACTAACCAGTTTTGGCAACTGTGTATTTCATGTATTTCGGTGCCTTGAATTGGAATTTTCTCTCGATTTAATGCTCTTATAAAATAAATTTACATATTTACTATATCACACAATAAGACATTTCGGCTAAATACACATTAAAAATATATATGACAGGTAGAAAGTAAAATAAGTAAACAAATAAAAACCTACACCCAACAGTCATTATTTATGAATGCCAAGATACACCGGCTGACCTTGAAGTATTCAACGAGCATCCGTCCGGTGATCTTCGAGCCGTTGATCTCTTTCACCACCAGGTGTGCGGGAGACAGCAGCAGAGGCACGAGGAGTCGCAGCTGTGTCTTGAAGTCTGGCTCAATGTCTGCAGACACGACAGGACAGGACGGACTCACAAACACACCACAGCAACCAGTAGTAACGTGAGAGTTCACATGCACACAGGGACACCTTGTAAGCACTGGCCAGAGAGGCAATAAGGGTGATGTTTTCTACCCAGAGACTTCTTTCATCCACCAGAGAGGCAATAAGGGTGATGTTTTCTACCCAGAGACTTCTTTCATCCACCAGAGAGGCAATAAGGGTGATGTTTTCTACCCTGAGACTTCTTTCATCCACCAGAGCGGCAATAAGGGTGATGTTTTCTACCCTGAGACTTCTTTCATCCACCAGAGCGGCAATAAGGGTGATGTTTTCTACCCTGAGACTTCTTTCATCCACCAGAGCGGCAATAAGGGTGATGTTTTCTACCCTGAGACTTCTTTCATCCACCAGAGCGGCAATAAGGGTGATGTTTTCTACCCTGAGACTTCTTTCATCCACCAGAGCGGCAATAAGGGTGATGTTTTCTACCCTGAGACTTCTTTCATCCACCAGAGAGGCAATAAGGGTGATGTTTTCTACCCTGAGACTGCTTTCATCCACCTGAGAGGCAATGAGGGTGATGTTTTCTACCCTGAGACTCTTTCATCCACCTGAGAGGCAATGAGGGTGATGTTTCCTACCCTGAGACCACCCTTCACCTACCTGAGAGGCAATGAGGGTGATGTTTTCTCCCCTGAGACCACCCTTCACTCACCTGAGAGGCAATGAGGGTGATGTTTTCTCCCCTGAGACCCCCCTTCACCTACATGAGAGGCAATGAGGGTGATGTTTTCTCCCCTGAGACCACCCTTCACCTACACGAGAGGCATTGAGGGTGATGTTTTCTACCCTGAGACCACCATTCACTCACCTGAGAGGCGGCCATCAAAGTGCGGACTGGTGGCGACCTTGAGTCCAGGGTGAGGCATGAGAAAGCAGCGGATCTGCTCGAAGCATGACCTCACGTGGATCCTCAGCTGCTGCAGTTCCTCATGCTGACCTTCCTTCACCTGTGACAAACACAAGACTGTCACAGTGTAGACACTATCATATCTGGCAGAAATACCATTTCACTTGTGATGTCTGGCCTTAAATTTAAAGTAAATTGTTAATTAATGCACTGAAGCATTGCGCTGTTCCCCATGTTTTGCCAGTTCACCCCTGAATTTACGTGAAACTGTGCACGACCGCATTATTATGCATAAATGTTGTCTAAATCATAGCTTAAAACACCCTGGTTGGCACTATAAAGTATGGATGACACACCTGACTTGTGCCCAGAGTGAAGGGGTACAACAACGAACTAGCAGCAGGACATACCTGGAGACGCTTGTCTAGGAGCACGTCACCTCCTGCGGTCCCATACGCGTACTGGTAGGGGTAGCACCAATCCCTCACGAGGAAGTATAGCACCTACAAAAATTTACGACTTACTTCTAATGTTGTGAATAATTACACGGTTCTTATGTGAATGTTTACTGAATTTAAACTACACAGACTACAAATACTAGCACAGCCTACTAATACAACAGAAAAAACCTGATGTAATAAAATAATGGAGAACTGCATCAGTTAGTGGGCAAAACAAAGCATAACATCCATATCAAATATTAACTAAATTATACATTAAGAAACATGGATAAATATAATCTTTCATGCCTGGAATAATAATGATATCAAGGTGACTAACAAATCTTGGCCAAGTGGATGCAACACGATGGTGCTGCCACCTGGTGAATGTGTTGGAACCACTGTAGATGCCACAAATGCACAGGCACATGTGAACTTGGCATTGTTCCATCCATGCCCAGCCGCACACATCCTGTGTATGCGTTACGTTCTGAGAAATATCCTGGCTATGTGAGACAGGACCCGACACCAGCCACCTGCTGCAGGACCCTGCCAGTGTGGCACTCACCTGAAACGGCTTGGTGCCGCTGTCCTCCAAGGCTAACCGACCGTACTCCGTGAACAGCTGCGGGAAGGGAAGGAACAAGGCACAATGTCACAACTTGAACATCGACAGGTTGAAACCAACAGATACATACATAATTACAAACTACACACATCATCACAACGCTACTGCAACCATTACTGATATATTCACTTCTTTATATGAACTACTCTCTTACAATCTCTCCTGGAGGTTTCCAATACATTTTGTTTTACAAAAAAAAAAAACTGTTTCTAAATTATTCATTTACATGCAACTCTACAAATCTACAGTACAAGTTCAAATCACATCATGGCATATTGCATCCAGAGGTTCTGTTTTAATGAACATTTACAAATACAGCTGACTCTCATTATAAGGCACCCATGGTGACTTGGTCGAACCACGCCGTTACGGAGTGTGTTTTATACACTTATATACACATACAGTGACCTGGGGATTCAAAATTGTTTCTTTGCACAGATGTTCCTAGTTTCTGGGCTGCTAATAACGAGAGTCGACCGTACACTGGCCGTGCCAAGATGCCAGTGAGTGACCTTGGGAGTAGCCGTGAGACGGTGGACCTGTCCTACCTACCTGCAGATGTTGCAGGTCATCCTCCTGAATATTTGATGTGATGTTGAAAACCTGTTAACAAACACATGGCTACGTCAGTGGCAAGTGACGCTGTGGGCCAACACAGCGGCGACATGACACAGTCAGACACACCTATCAAGGTGAGTCCTTGAGGAACTACAAAATCTCAACCCATTAGACGGCATTTACAATTCCCACCACATGGACATTATCACACCAACCAACCAACCCACACCACACACGTGGACACTATGACACCAGCCAATCCAAGTGGGCACCATGACACCAGCCAATCCAAGTGGACACTATGACACTAGCCAATCCAAGTGGACAATATGACACCTGCCAATCTGAGCGTACACTATGACACTAGCCAATCCAAGCGGACACTATCACACTAGCCAATCCAAGCGGACACTATCACCAGCCAATTCAAGTGAACACTATTATACCGGCCAATTCAAGTGAACACT
This sequence comes from Ridgeia piscesae, assembly GCA_025642075.2. NCBI lineage: Eukaryota > Metazoa > Annelida > Polychaeta > Sabellida > Siboglinidae > Ridgeia > Ridgeia piscesae. The sequence continues at coordinate 725,788 of JAODUO010000042.1, forward strand.
ATTATATCGGCCAATCCAAGTGGACACTGTGACATCAGCCAATCCAAGTGAACACTATGACACTAGCCAATCCAAGTGGACATTATCACAACAGCCAATTCAAGTGGACACTATGCCACCAGCCAATCCAAGTGGACACTATGACACCAGCCAATATAAGTGGACACTATGACACTAGTCAATCCAAGTGGACACTATCGCACTAGCCAATCCAAGCGGTCACTATCACCAGCCAATTCAAATGGACACTATGACACAAGCCAATCCAAGTGGACACTAAGACACCAGTCAATCCAAGTGGACACTATCACACCAGCCAATTCAAGTGGACACAATGACACCAGCCAATCCAACTGGACACTATCACACCATTCCACATCAAAGCAATACAGACAACCCTTGCAAAAACATTTCTGTTTGTGATATAACATATGATGCATTAAATATGAATGACGATACATTACACAGTGCAGTGCTACTTATTTTATACGGACGGCATAAAAGCACACATAGCATTGTAAATTAATTGTATATAATAACTATGAATTTTCCTTTATGTGTAACTGTTCACCTTGTTATGCATGTTGTCTAAGTTATCCCAGGTGACATAAATTTAGTCACATGTCTGGTATCAACTATGAACAATCCAGTAGATAACAAATGAACCATTGCAGATCTTCGATACGGTCACAGATGATTGAACCCGTGAAAGTTCAGTCCACAAGAGATGTATAACAAAATTACAGAGAAAATTAGTTTGGATGTTGCCAATTATTCATTCTGAGATATGGAAGAAGCTGGAGAATCACCGCTAGAGGACATGTGACCCGCTGTTGACAGGTCCCAGGTCCAGGTGTTAGCACCAATTTGCACCTGCAGACGATCTGCCTGTATTTCCGGGCAACAGCATAACAACCTCTGGGAAACTGTGAGACCGCACACTGGCCTAACTCCATGCACAACTGAAGGCAGACATCTGCCCTGTCACCATTTCTCTCAAGTAATTAATAACGCGGCTATGAAAGTAGGCCCAGTTTCAGAGCAGCAACACCAGAAACACAGACAGCGTCACTGACATTTCATTGGAGACAACAGTTCAACTGCGACAAACAGCGCTATTGTTGTCATTGTTATAGCATTCTACCTGTCCGTTATCAGGCACTGTCATATGACAATGCAGCTTGACTGATACCTACGGCTGGTGGCGTGCTACTGTCACATTCTGACAGTGTTGCTGTGTCTCAATCACCTGGTGAAAACTGTGAATGTGATGTCATGATGCCATGGTAAACTTGGAGAATTTGTGGGTGCTTGAGTTTGCCAAGTAGTGTTTATATTAGGAGGGAGATTCTTGTTCAGTTCTATTGTCCTGCATTCTCAATATGTGTGTCGTTTGGTAGCATCGGCCAGCACCAGGGGAGCAGGCTTGACAGTTTCCAAAATTGTTGGCAGTGCATTCACCCTTCTAACAGCTATATACAATGACAGATAAAAAAGAGCTGGCAATATTATCTCAGACCAAACTCGCCATCTGTTCGAGTTATTCAAATTATTCTAGTCAGGCAAACGTTTTAGAGACATCAGTATGAAAAGTGCAGTAGAACCTGTGTTAATATGATTCTCCCTTCCCTCACTAGCCTTAATTTTGCCATGAGGTGGCAGCACTTTCTTGCCCCCCATTCTCTTCCGGTAAAAACACCTGTTGATTTTCGGTGGAAAACCGTAGACGCCCCCAACTACCCAGTGTATGTTTTGCATGCCCTGGAAAATTTTGACAATCATCAATGACCCCAAAGCATATCAACAGCTAGTACTTTCTTGGGTTTCCACCCCAAAGATAATGTTTCCCGTTGGGGCTGAGGGAAGGGAAGGGAATGAATGGTTACCTGTACTGAGCTGAGCATTGTGCTGAGTGCGAATACTGTGGCGCAGTCCTTGACGGTTGACTCACTGTCAAACGCGCCCTGTGTGTCCATCAGTAGAACCACAACCTGCACGACACAAACCAACGGTGACAATACAACACAGATGTGACAGAACACTGCGTCACCAGTCTTGCTTATGGACATTCATACATGATATTATATATATAAATATATATATATATATATATATAAATATATACATACATCCCGTAAGTATTTCACATATTATCAGTTTTAGTGTGTCCTGGAAGAACAATTTTTATGAAAAGATTGGAGTTTCACACATTATTTCTTCTGTAAGAAACACGGGAAGAAATCTTAAACCCAGTTTCAAATAAGAAATAAGTGTCACTGTGTTGCTTTACTGCAACATACAATATAACTCTCCATGGTATAACAAGTTTCACTATACAGTGTGTTTCCTCTGCTACAAATGACTGCAATACAATTAGTTCCACTATGTCCTTGCTATCACTACTAAACTCTCCATCATAATTCAATAAGTTTCACTACACTGCCTCTGCTGCGAGTACAACTCTCCATGGCATTCACCTGTTCTCCATTTTCCATCTCCAGCGTGAAAGGTTCACTCCACATGAGCATGCCTGTCGTGTTGCGTTCCGCCCCACCCCGCCATGGGAACCCTTCGAGGGGGGCGCACTCATTGCCCAGCCAGTCAGACGCCCCCTACAACAACAACCACAGTCAACATGGTGGCTCCGTCAGTGTCAGATGCACAAATTAAATTTAGTTTATGCCTTATTAATATTTTAAGAACATTTTCAGTAAAAGAATATTCAAATGTTCATTATGATTTTGTAAAAAGAAAAAGTGAAAGTTTCTATTTCATGAGCCATTTAATTACAAAATTAAAATGTCACCCTTGTATTAAGTAAAGCATTACTGCCTATTAATAAACAATTATAATGTATGAAAGCGCATTCAACTCAATTTAACTTACAATTTAAAGAGGTTCCCTGGATTTAGAATGTTGGGTGTCACCAGAGGGCAGCACTTTCCCTCAATCACAGTTGTGGCCAACTGAATTATACCACATACCAGTAGAATTTTATTTAAAACCCACAAACGATAATTATCAGGACTTAAAATATGAAAGGAGTCGACGATCTTTTCTGCATGTCACACTAATAAATCTTTTGCATAACCTATTGCAACCCGAGTAACCACAACACTTTCAATAACAGCAAACACACAAGAGTGGTGTATTTACAGAACCGCTGTTTATCCACACGTCGTGCCAAATCGCACGGAAACATCTGACAACCACTGCCAGTGTCGGTGGACACAAAACATACTCTGTTCTCTAATGCACCGCCGCTGATCAAATTACACGGTACACACATATATACGCCTGACTGCTGGACACGTATACTTTCTGGACACGTATAGCACACAGAGGTGAGGGACAGTCACAGACTTCTGTCAACCCCTGGATCCTTCACTTCCCCTTCTGTGACTCACTGGGGGGGGACTGTCTGGCACCCCCAACCACACAAAGCCAGACATGACACCTGCCCGAGGGGGGGGCACTGGTATTTTAACCCTATATTTATCTAGCAACAATCAGCATTGGTGTACATGACTAATGCACCAATCCAGGTTGGGGCAAATGATTTCATACCTAAAATATGCTGATCTTGCAGATGTGCATTTGACTTTTACAAACAGCCTGTAATCGTTACGATGCTTGTATTACGTACTGTGTACCAGTAAGTGACAGCAGACAACATAAAGCAGCTTGGTGTACAAGCTTTGTGTACTCGGCCCGTCTGAAGCCTTGAACTTGCAACATGAAAACATCATAAACTCAGGTAAATGTAAACTTATCAATTATCTTATCCACTTATTCAGGCAATCTAAGTGATTCTGTACATGCTATACACCACATGGCTGATACAAATGATAAGAAAGAGTATTTAATTGAACATTGCATATCTGAAATTGTTATACTGCACTTGTTCAACTGTAATTGTATAAACAGTTTCAAACAGTACACAGATCCACACTAACAAAGAAGGCTGTGTTAAGTGAACGTGCATGCATGTGTGCACGTGTGTTTCTGTATGCAAGTGCATGTTTTAGGACTGTCTGGGCCATAACTGTGCATGTGAAACTGGCAGTTAACCACTAGAACCATACAAAGGGTGCCCAACAAGGGTGTACACCTGGGTGGGTTTTTGTAATTTGCCCAACATGCACGTGGCCTGGCTTGAAATGTTAATACCGCATATACTGTATAGATGTTTGAAAGTAGTTAATAAATAATTCTAGATGGCATCATAACTACAAACAATTTTAGTACAAATACATGTCTACACGCATGCAGATATTTAAAAATACAAAATGCAACATATTTAAATTGTCTAAACCATGTTTGACCCCAAGTCATCTACCTCTGGCCACAGCCAGACAAAAAGACCTGTGACCTCATCAGTGACCTGTAGGGAGCAGCGAGTGCACCAGGAGACGACGGGGCTGTTCCAAGCCACCAGACAAAACACTGGTTATCACCACCAGCGCAATTATTAGTTAGCTCAGAGATCGGGTGACGACAGCCAGTGGACCGCGCCAGATAAATGACGGCTGCAGTCAAATCACCCTTCTTCTCTCCCACAAACAGTCGGTTCAACATGTCATCAACGTGAATGGCGTCACGGGCACCTGGTTATGACAGGTGGGTGTTTACTGGTCTCTGAAGCAGGTGTTGATGTTTGTTCACGAGGGTCGCGGGGATGTTGCGGTCACCCGGGTAAGGCAGGATTTGTCAAAAACATCTATCTATCCTAAATGCATACATAATAACATGTTTTTTACACTGAAAGATTATCCAACTTCACTTGTCGTTTTGCTGTTCTAACAAACAATATTATTGCAAACAACCATAGTTGATTAGCAGTAAAAATATCATTAGTAAGGTTCAATAAATGTTGCCTGAACATTCATGTCATACCTACTTAATTTGCATGTTTCATTCAATATTTTTATACATATTAATGTATAACTGGTTCGAGTAAACATAACATGTTTTGATTAGTTTGTTAAAAGGAATATTTAAATAAACGCTTGAATGGGTGCAAGCACAAATATTTATATATTACTTAGAAATCAGCATTGATTAATAATATATTTATTCACAACTTTACTGACACCGTTTCCCTGAGACATATGTAGGCACCCCTGTTGCAGGAAGATTATCTCTGAGTTGACCAACTATCAGCTTAAGTGGTCAATTAAGGTTAGTTTGCTAAACAATATTATTCAGCCAAATACAACTACAACTGTGGAAATGTGCTAACTACACCTGACGGTATATTTCTTAAGAACTCACAGATACATTTGCTATGCATACTGCGAACAAAAACATCCCTACAGCAGAAAGCTGACGCACAGAAATAGCCAGTAAAAACACATCAGCAAAGTTGTCACAACTGATATGAGGAAGTTGCCCCGACAGTGGCAGTGTGCCGCCAGAGAGGCTGGTGCAGTACGGGAGCAAGGTCACATTTCAGGGTGGTTCACATGCCGGCTCCCACAGCAAGCGCTCCACCTCCTTCAGTGCGTCTGTCGACCCGACCCCTACATACTCACTGGCTTAGTTAACAACTCTGCACTGACTAATTTGAATTTGGATTATGCAGGGAAGGCGCCATCCATTTTTCGCAAACGAAAAATGAATGGCACATGACAGATAGACTAAACCCACGAGCCGAGCCCTGGGGATGATGTCCAGGCCCCCCAAGGCACTCACGAGTGTGTCATTTGTGATAACGACACACCCATTCGCGCTCGGAGACAAACAATAAGAAAGTAATTGTACAGCTGCGGAAACCGCGTGGTCTGTTCCAGTGCGACCTTAACGATGCGACCATTATGAGTTATGCTCAGCAACCTTGCAGATGTTAATTTTGCGGTTGAGCGCTCAGGTCCAGGCACCGCAGACGCAGATCTACAATTCCTGGAAATGGAGACCCGCGCTGTGCTGACATGGCGAGGTGGTTGTAAAAACAGACGCTGCCGCCACATGGTTTATAGACGAGGTACGCAGTGGCCAGGTAATGGCACACGCTAATCACAGATCAACAGTGACAGGAATAACGTATGTTTCTGAAAAAATACTATCTTAAATTGCAGCAGAGCATCGGAATGACAAACAAGAGACAAACATGTTTTGACCTTTTCACAGCCACATTGAGGTTCGGTGACGTTTTAAAATCTGCTCTGTAGGCCTACACTGGTTAGTGGTTTCATTAATAGCAATAATAGTAAAACTTCTATTGTGCCTTTATCCTAGGAAATCTGAGCTCAGAGGTGCAGAATAAAAAAATCAATAAGTCCAATTATGTTTACAATATATATATATATATATATATATATTAAATAAAACTTATAAAAAAATATTATATCTGAACATTTTACGGGTAAACAGATACTTTTATGGTACACCGAACTGCACAGCGTACACATGCCGTAATAATTTTTATTATTTTATCACATATCGTCATGTTACTGCCATATCCATAACAATTTACCAACGGTCATTAAGATTTGTGACAATCTGACCAGCTTCAAACGTCTACTGAAGCCACATTTTTTTCCTATCGCATATTAGTATAATTCGACACGAACATTATTAATTTTTTACTAGATTATTTGGTAATATTATCAATACATAATTATACACTTATTTATTGGCATTATCGTCACATAATTATTATTTTACAGTTTTAACATATAGAAAACTAGTTATTACTAATAATAATTATACCTATACCGTCATTTATCAGTCTCATTGCAATGTAATTATACACTAGACCGGTTATTATGTGTTTTTATGACTAATATGTAATTTATTTATACACCTGTATATTTAAGTGCTATGCTATTTAATATCGTACTAATTTTATTTATTTATACAGTGTATACCTGTACATATTTTTTACATTTATTTTAAAACACTAGTATTTGTCTTATTGTATACGTATATCTTTTTATGTCTTTTAAATTGTAATATGTTGTGAAGCGCCACGAACGATTATGGATGTGGCGCTATACCAAATAAATATATTATTATTATGTTACAAAATGTATTTAGCGGCAATTTTTCATCATTAAATTTTCAGTTACATAAACAAACTTGTCTGTTCCACCTCCAGACTGACCTTGAACCGAGAGAAACCTCGTGACATCATTCCTTTATACATTACTATCAGAACATCAGCAGCCGAGACAGTAACATGCGTTAAGCGTGCAAGACCCGAGTCCTATCTAGAGGCCATTCAATGCTACATCTCGGCACTGCCAAAGAAGACACGGTCTGGCTGGAAGCAGTGAGTTTTTATCAATCACTTCAACGTCGGTTACTCAAGAGGCAATAATGCTCTCAACCGACTGACTGCGGTCGGTCGAGTAGATAAACCTGGCAGCTGTCAGTGACACAAGTGTACAGTGTGGTATGTCACGAGGTGCAGCACCTGAGCACGGCGCAGGACTATTCTTCCGCTGTTTGCGAACACCTGCATATCATTGAACACCATTTCGAGTGTTAACACTACAATTCTCATCAAATTCTGCATTGTTTTTTTCAATGGAAGAACTCCTAAAATAAATAATTTAACAAAACAAAGAGAGCCGACTGGTGCATGTTTCATCACTGATTAGAGACTGGCTAGTGAACTGCTTGCGGACAGTTATAGATGACATCAATGGGAATCTGCATTTTGTTGGGAGAGAATCGGAGAATTTGATGACATAGAAGTTATATCAAATCTGAAACCACTATTAATAAGCTGTGCCTTTGATAATGTATGGTTCTCAACTATCAAAATCTTACTCTGCAAAACTATACAAAATGTGTAAACTTTTCACTGGTCATTTCACACAATTTCTCATGTGTAAACATTGATGATATGAATACAATAATTTACACAAATTTACTCAAATCAACATCATATAGCTGATACTGTTGGTCCCAATGGTCCACTGAGATGTTCCAGCCACCCAGTGTCCTGCTACTTTGACCCACATCTGCTGAGTCTGGTCAGAGGTTGCTGTCAGACACCACTGGACAGGCGTGAGAACTTGAGAACTATCAGATGAAGGCCAGTTGGCCAACTGTTAACTCTGGACACCCAATGACCGACTTGTTTATATCTGGCTGGAGACAGCTGTGCAGTGCAAGATGGGTTCAGACCACTACACAAGGCAGGCATGGCTCGCCACCACAAGCAGACAGCTGACTACTTCACATCGGTCTGCACCCTATTTCTGCAAACGTAACTTTGTATTAAGCCAAACAAAGTCCAAAAACGTCAAAGCAACTGAAAATTTTAAACAAGTTCTGTACAAAATAAAAAGGATCACCAGTACATTTATTCCCAATTCAGAGAAAGCTCGGTTGTCGAAAACTAGCACTAAGATCACAAACAAATTATAAGCCAAAGGTAAGCTCGGTTGTGGAAGACTAGCACAAAGAAAACAAACAAATTATAAGCCTTATAAGGCTTCAACATACACATGGGAGTGGGGTTTTGTGCTTTTGTTAAATCTTGATCAATAGTATTACATTATGTGCATAACATGCAACATATAGTTTCGCTATGTTTGGTATGGGAGTGAGGTACTTGTGCTGTTGTTTTGTTAAATATTGTTCAATCTTATTACAGTATTTGCATAACATATATTAGTACACAGCGAAAGTGTATATGTTGTATATTGTAATAATATCCAACGTATACAGTTTCACTGTGTTCGGTGCGTGAGTGGGGTTTCTGCGCTCATGTTTACTCTAATTACAGCATTTACATAACATCCAGCATATACAGTTTCACTGTATTCTGTATTTTATTGTTTACCGAAACTCCTTCCCGCTGAAGTAATGGGCCAAAAAACCACACACACACACATCTATGGCAACAACGGAAAATCTACAATACAATGTACATTAATATTATGGTAATTACACCATGAAAAACATTATGTAAAACAAGCGCACTTATGCGACAGCGTCACACAAGGCACCATTTATCAGGTGGTGATTTACAGGGGTGTTTGTTGAGGGAAAGGCGGGCAGGGAGATTTGCCTCGTTATGTTGTTCTTATAGCAACGCCAGACAGAGTGATTGCAGTCGCGGGTTTGTGTGGCAACATGTGCAGTGCACCCAGACAGACGGCTGGTAACTGGACGGGTAACTGCCTGGACGATTGTGTTCTGTGTGTGTGTGTGTGTGTGTGTGTGTGTGTGTGTGTGTGTGTGTGTGTGTGTGTGTGTGTGTGTGTGTGTGTGTGTGTGTGTGTGTGTCAGTCGTCATCGCTTATCTCTGACGCACAGCCATGGGCAGCCAGTAGCACTCGAGTCAGGTGTCTCACAGAAGACAAAGTTCTGACAATGTTGCGTATGCCCTGATGCTATCTATTGGAGTCAGCCACTGGATGCAGGCTCAGTAGACAGATGAGCTGGAGGTAGTCCACACACGCACAATGTCACCATCCCTCACAGATCACTTGAACTCCGTGCCTCAATTTATCAGCATACTATAGAATTTTTTATCATGATTAAGATATACCTGCATGTTACTTTCTACCAAATTGTGCTTAATAAACATGTAGTTCTTTGCAATTACATACTTTAAAATTTTCATCTGCGAAAACAACAAACTCGGGTAGCATTACTGAGTATGCTACAAAAATGCAGGACAACTAGTGGGGTGTGAAAAAAACAATCTAAAATGAGTTTAACTGACATTAATTTCACAAACACATCAACAAAAATAATATTTAATTTTATCTATTGTTCATTGATCACTTTCAATAGGAACCATGTTGATCTAATTAACTGGTGTGAACAGTTATAAGCTATATACTGCTATTCATTCACGACCTTCCATGAACTACTGGTAGTCAACCTAACCAGACAAATTGTGGTTAAGATTTCTGCTTCAAAAAAGACATCACTGCTTTAACATAATAATGAATCAAAAAGTAACTGAATTAGTCACACTGCTGGATAAAATTAACGATTCAAAAGTAACATTTTCTAATGGTGTTTATTTGAGCACAAGAGATTGTGGTTAAAATATGGTTTGAGGAAATATACAATTATTACTATTAAACATGTAGGGCAATTTAGCCGAGGCCCTAAACCCTGGAACAATAAGCAATATCAGCAGGATGATCAGATGCGTATATTTTCATTGCTTTACAACAAGCAAATAATTTGAAACTCCAAAGAAAGGGAAACACTACATACTACCTAGGTGTAAATGTCATTGATACAAAAACAGTCATTTAATGTATAGACAATACATTACTTGATAATTAATTAAAACTTTCTAATGTGCAAACATAAATACACAGATTTGTGATTAAACAGCATCAACTTTAACAAAACATTTAAACATTCCGTTTACGTCTTGGGTTTAGATTTATATCTAAATCACAACAAACTTATAATAAAGACATCGTTTCACAAATTACCTGATGGATATGTGCACTAAAACAGCCTGAAATGGTTTCTTTACTACACCAGTGTGTGTTACATCAAGTGTACCGTGCCAACCACATCACAATGTAATTGCTGCATGAGTTGGAACACCTCTGATCCTGTCATGCAAGGGTTCAAATTGCCCCATATGTGATAACTTGTCGTCAGGGGAACACTGGGTCCCAGGGGACACTCCCACCAGCCTTCATGTCAGTTTCTCTCAGTCCTTCACGTTTTTTCTAAATAAATATTTCAGACTTCTATACAGAAGAATGTTCTGTGTGTCTCTGGTGTAGACTGAGACGTGGTGACCTCTCACATGACTCAAGTTCCATCATAAACCAACTCATTATATGATTTGTAAAACAATTAATTGTAATGCCTACGCCGTACTAGGAAACGACTCTTGATGCTAAGCTGGCAGAAAAACCAACTGAAACAATTGTAAAAGAAATTGTTAAACATTTTATTTTAAATAAAAACATTGTTAAAATTCCAGTGGGTTCATAATTAATCAAAAGTCATACTTAACTTTAATGACAGTTGTGTAACATTAGTGTTACATTACTAACATAACATATTTGACAATACTACAAAGACACAATATTGCAATAACAAATTTATAGAAAATATAAAACAGAAATGTACGTTTTGCAAAATAACACCATTACTGGTCTTTAAAACTGACAATAAGAATACATTAAAAAATTCAGTTCTTTCTTACCTTATGATGCATACAACTACAGCCATGTCAATTATTATGATATGAGGCTTCGATTCACCTTGTAAAAATTCTTTATTTTGTTTTGTTTGTATAGCTTACAAAATCAGCTACAGAAACAGGATTAGTCACAAAAATTAAATGACCTGAGGCTAAACAACATCTGTCATTTACTCCACAAAAATACATGGAAATAATGATTCAGAATTACTGGGCAGATCAATACTAAATACAGGATCTCCTTTAAAACCACCTGCAACTCTTGGTTTACTCTATGAATCCTTTTTTGCCACAGGCTACGCAAGTTCACATGGTATATAGTGATTTGTCAAACCTGTCAATTCATGAATGAAGAAACTGGTGAGTTTTATAATAATTATATAAAAAACACTCCTCCAATTAACGATAAACTCACATTTCTAGTTTAATGTCATACACTCTCCAGGCTCATGCCTTTCTTGATTCATGTCAGACATGGGCTATTCTACAGCATTTCTACGTTATCAATTAGTATTCAATTATCTTAATTACGATTATAAAATGCCACGTTATCTTAACAAAAGGCTACCAGCTACTTAAACGATTACACCATTTCTGATTACTTTTATAAAAAATGGAGACGAAATTGGACAGCTCTGAGTGAAATATAACCAGCTGATATAATTTATAACATCTCCACTTCCTCATTCTCCACACATTTTCACCTGTACTTAATCTATGATATTATTATAATGATAACAGACATTTATAGATCGTCTTTTGCATGCGAGGACTGACACACACATGGATCACATTAAATGTTATTGCTAACATAATATATGAGCAATAACATTTAATGTGACATGAATATGACACGTGACATGAACATATTATGTTCATGTCACGTGCCCCACTTTTCTGCCACATTTTTTTTACCACCACAGAAAACTAACACCATATGTGTTTAATGATTGATATAATGATTTAATGCACTCTAAAAAACAGGAATACATTAATGTATGCCAACTGTCACTTGTCAGGATTACTACCATGATTACGCACAACTGCAATTAATTGGTCATGTTCTTTATTGCACTGAACTATATTGTTAGTTAAATGAAACATGACTGTGGCTTTGATAAGTATACTTTAATATATTAATAATATTATGCTGTATGTTTGTGCTAGCTGTAAATGCATATTTTCCAATTATGTGTGGTATTACAATATATGCTAACTAAAATAAACATACATTCATCATCAGGCAACTCGTTTAAAGAATAACGCGCTGAACCTGTCAAGGCAATAACTGAGCACAACGTGTCATCATACTGTCATTTTTGGTACTTTTCATCGCTGGCATGACACGATATGACGAAGTAGGCAGATAAACCAATCATACAGCTTTGACAGCAAAATAAATAGAAGTCATTTGACCAGGATGTATGTCAAATGTGGCACAGAATGACAAATAAATACATATAGTATTCACCAAAAGTATACGAATTATCTCATGCAGGCTGTGTGCTGTGTCATCTTGAGCGAGTAGAATACAATTTTGAAAAGCACGGCAAAACAGTCTTTTGTGAAGGCGTGACAACAGGCTCAACACAACACGCACAAATGAAATCGATTCCATTTATTACGGCTACTCAAACAGCTGATGTGTCTTTATTTTAGAGTAATGCATTGCTAACTATGTAGAAGTGCTTCTTACAGAAGCATGCCAGAGAGTGCAAATCAACGAGTGTACACCACATGCTGTGATGTCAAAAGCCATCGCTTGAATGATACGATACGTATAGCTAAAATGAAGACAATCTAAAAATTTTAATGAATAAAGACCTTCACTAAATTAACTGATTAGAAAAATTGGCTGTAGTATTGGCAGTACATTTTTTTATAATTCCAACAACCATGTCTTGTATCTAAGAGTCGGGCCAATATACTCAACATTACATGTTTCTGGAAGAAATCTGCATCATCACCAGGGCTGTGGTCAATTCCATTCAATCAATTCCAATTCCTGCTCCAATTCATTTTCTTTTAATTCAATTTCTTTCAATTCCAATTCCATCTATAATCATTCAATTTCAATTCCCGCTCCAATCCACATAACCAAAGTAACCCATAACATTTGACGATTAATGTTATTGACGTGTTATGTATTGGTATTTTTATACCATATATATTGTTTATATAATTCTATTTTGGCTTTGGCTGAAATAAAGTCACAAAATATATTTTTTGAAACACTAGATCAGCAAATTAGATGGTTTTGACTCGCTGAAACATAGCATAATAAAGCATGCAGAAATAAGATAAACAATTAACTCAAAATATTCCAATGCATCAACCAGTGTTTAAATGCTCATATAGGCAAGGTGTTACAAACTGACTGAGTAGCTAGGAAGAACATATTATACAAACCACTGAGTGGTTACTGGGTAGTAGTAGTACTAGCTGGGTAAAAATATAATTATATATTTTTATTTTTACAACATTTATATAAACGATGGTTGTCACTTGTCACATTGTGGTTATAATATATGGGTACTCTCAGTCTTCACTGGGCTTATATTTGCATTGGTAATCTTTGGACTTTAATTGGTTACACTTTGGACTGTTTGGAGATATCCTGGCTTCATTGGTCTATTTGCTTAGCATGTGAAACAACAGGGAAAGTGTGATTGTTATCTGGGCAATTTCAATGGTTCTTTGAATCAGTCCCCAGCCAGCACTCATTCACACAAGGCAGTAGGACAAGCCTAATTGACTTTTCATTCAACAGTTTAATCCACTGATTAATTGCTGTGTAATGTTTGACCAGCAGCTTCATTATCCAGCTTTTCTTGGTCATTAAACACCATTGCCTGCACAGCAATACCCGCAAATATATGTAAAATATCCTTCACAGCATCACAAAAATACCAGATGCTCAATTCCTTTTCATTCAAATTCAAAACCTCTCAATTACAATTCAATTCATTTTGTTCTAAATCTTTCAATTCCATTTTCCACTCCAATTCTGGAATTGAATTGGAATTTAATTTATCAATTCCAATTCTTTTTGAATTGACCGCCTGCTTAAATCCATGCCAAGTTTCACGACAACTTGCCTTGTTCACGACAACTCGATTTGTGACCAGATAAGTGAAATTGTTACTACTTGTGGGACAACTTAGTTAATGTGTAGGGCAAGATGGTTCTTCTCAGGTGAATGTACAAAGTCTAGCATGCATTGCCTTTAACAGGGTTGCATTGCCTTTGACACAGCTCAACTGCTAAGTACCTAGGGATGAGTAGGTTTTGACATGTTGTTGATGAACAAGTAGTGTTTTTTTTACCTGTCCTCAATCCTCAATTTAACGAATTTCAAAACCTGCATCACACCTAGGTGGCGGCATATATATTGCTTGACTCACCTGTCGGTCGAGGTATCGGAGGAAGAAGTCGAGCAGAAAGGACTTGCCCTTGCGGAAGGCGCCGGCCACTGACAGGACAACGACCTTCTTGTCTCGGACACGGGGGTCCAGGAGGATGCTCTCAAGGGCCTTCTCGTCCAGCTCAAAGGTGTGGTCATCCTTCGCCACTACCACTGACACCGGCCGACCCTTCAACTTTCTCCCGTCTGCCGCAACTACAGCAAGCAGTGCAAACAGTCAGCAGTTTGTAATTCTAGTGCTTTTGTAGTAAACTCATGTCATGAGTAGGCAGATCGCAGACTAGCCAATGGCTGAGAATTCATATACCTGGGTTTCATATATTTTCTTGTATTTATCACATAAATACAAATTTGAATGTCAAATCTACAATGGTCAAATACCAGCTGTTGATGGCACAGCTGTGTGTGCATTTCTGACAAATCATTGGGATTCTGCTTGATGTTAAAAACATGAGTTATGTTATTCATTGTGTATTTGGGTATTACCCACATACCAATGTCTACTGTAACTGTAGATTTAGACACATTAAGAAACAGGTATGCAACTAAAACTAAGAAAAATTGCTGTACACTGCCTTGTTATTAGTTCTAACCAACAATGCACGTATATCCTAAAATTCCATAAAATAATCGTCTTATATGAGAATTAAATACACGCAACAATGTTAGTAATAGTAATAAGCATAGGTAGTAACAAACAGCTAACTAAAAATTTGGATATAAAATAAACCCAAACTGCTTAACTATACACAACATTGTTACACAGCTCTGAACTGTTGGTGTTATTGTGTAAGGTATACTTAGTTACTAAAAACAATAACTAGAGAACTTGAATTGCTTATCTAATAACTCTAATCTAAAATCTGCCACAAGACACACCCTAAATAGCATTGAATACATGCATAGTCTCACTGACCCTCCCGATATACGTAAATTATATATCACCAAAACCTTTTCAAACTGGAACAAAAGCACCGCATCATAAGACTAACAGGTGATCTAAGACTAAATATAACATCACTGTGCAGTATGCACAGTAGTGTTTGTATTACCATGAGATGCACCTTTTCCATTCATGTCCGATCTGACTTTCTATTGAGCACCGGCAAAATTACATAGCTAAACTCATGACCCAAATCTATTGAGGGTGTTCAGCCAGGAGAACCCAGCTGTTCAACCATGCATGAAGCTTACCTGAGCCTATATATCTAGACCCTGAAACAAATGAAGCGTGCACACATACACATACAACGGTACAAGCAATGAGGGCATGCAGCATAGGGTATACAGAAGAGACACTACCCTGCAATTGAAGAACATATAAATGTATATATATATGTATATATATATATATATCTGTTTCATCACTACGTTACACAGTGAGTGATAATAACAACAGAAGGATTAAACTTGACCCAAACTAAAAATTGACAGATAATTCATGCATGTTAAACCAGCATTCCTCAAAATGTGCACAACTTTAAGCATCACTCAATCAGTGGTATATAATGACAGGTATCAAATCTACAGTCTTAGTCAGTCTATTGTACATATTCTATAATTTGTACAAAAAGAAATACATTTGATATAGTTTAAATGCTGTGACAGTTGTTGAAGTGTATTCGGATTGTACACTGTATGGAAGTATAACAGTGAACTAATAGTTTTAAAGCTACCCGTTATTGAGCCAAATCAATAGCTTTATCTAGAGACCTTCCACCCGCCTTTTGTATGGAGAAAATCTGTTTGGGACGGGTAGGAATTTAAATGGACGGGTAACAAATTTAAGAGCTAAACATCTTTGCAAATGACACTGTCGATTATGTTTTGAAAATGGTTGTCACACATGTGTTTGTTGTTTATTTCAGGACATAATACACATCTTGACTGGTTTGTATGTATGTCAATTAACATACATGTGTCTACCATAAAATATTTTGACTAGTAAAAAATGCTATCCTGCAAGGCCTGTCTGTATTCCATACAGTGTACTAAATTGACAGAGCTCTGACAAAAATCAAATCTTTCAAAACAGAAGTTCTAGTCCAACTAAATGTCTAAAATGATATGCAGAATATCATAACAAAGTTGTTACAATAATTGTGAATTGAATCACTGATCTTGTGACAGAATGCTTCAACAATACAGCAATTACTGGAAGCAAATGTTCAATGTCCATGGCAAATTAAACAAGTGCATGCTTCCATGTGAGTGACAGGCAACACGCAGAGGTTGTCACTTTAACAACAACTAACCATGCAAACACCAACTATTATGTGACTGACGGAGAGTCACAGAGGTAACTTGCCTCATGTGCCTACAGTGCACATTTCTACAGTGTCTATTTCTCATGAAGATGTCATTCTTTAGAAACTTATATATTATTGTGATTTGTACAGGATACAGAGCCAGAGATTGAGAATACTTTTTGGTCAACCTATTAATTTGGATAATCTGTGAGTTCATATGGGACATCTCTGATTACCGGTAACATCTTTTTTTAATAACTTGAAAGCAGGGCTTTATGCAGGACAATTGTTTTGCCAGTCCCACATTTTTTGGTGAACACGTGTATGTTAACTCATAGTCATATGCATACAAGCAAGCTGAGATGTGTTTTATGACCTGAAATAAACTAGGCACACATGTGACACCCATTTTCAAAGGATAATTGGCAATACACTGTATCTATGATTTTTGAAGACCTTTTTGTTGCTTCTTATTGTTTACTTATCCAAACCATTCCAGTTATATTTCTAACCAATCCAGAACAGTTTACACCTGTCCAAATGACAGGTATCTGCATAAATGCTTGAAAGTATGTTACATATATATTCTGGACTTCACATAATGTATGAAGACTAACAATGGGTCATATGGGACAGATTGTGTCATAAGGGATGAAACATATTGTATGGAACAGTTGAACATGTTACAAGGTTAAGTTTCAGATGTAACTGCAAGCATCAACAATAACCAACTGGTGTAACTGTCACGTACAATCATTGATATGTATGTAGTTTCAACATCTAGCAGTTGGTTCAAATTCAGAAAACACAAAACTACATTTTGAAGGATCTAGATAAAACAAAATCAAGTACAGACTTTGTTCAAAACTTCAAAAATTAATGCAACTTACTTGGTTCAGCTGCAGTATTTTGGTAAATACAGACATGTGGATGTTACCATTTAAGGAAGATTATCTGTTGAAATATTTATAATTTCCTAATGTCAGAAGCACACTATAAAGGAATGGGTAATGAACTACCTCTATAGGTGGACCTGCCTTCCACACTTGATAGGACAGGGTACAATGGGACATGGAACTACACCATTACTCAACACCATTAAATTTTGTAATTTATATTTACATTAGATACACACCTAATAAGTTGACTTATATATTGCACTTAGTAACTTGAGTTAATATATATAAAAATGTCTCACTTTGAACAAATATTAATTTCATCAAAATTGTCAAGAACAAAAAACGCTACATCAAGTGTCATAAATTCAATGAATTGTCCGTTAACTTGATGGACTGGGTAGTTTGATATATACAATTACATGAATCACCTATCAACAGTACTTTTTTTATTTAGGATGTAAGAACACCTTTCCATGGAATCACCTAAGCCAGCAACTCAAACTGGAATTGTGCTATGGCATTAGTCTATACTGGTTTTGGGTAACACTAAGGTTATCAGTTTTGAGATTTACTGGATTTATGCCCAGCCTCAGGGCCATTCATCTTGGTGAATTTTAGTTTTATATAGCCCGATAGCTGATCGCCTGTACGCCAACTGTGACCCTATCATAGAGACATGATTCTGGCACAGTAATTCCTGAACACAAAATTCAGAGTCATATGTTTTAGGCAAAATTTTATTGTGACCACATGTTCACCATGTGACGTACGACTATGTAAAAACGTCTCAAGTGGCTGTTTTCATGCCTCATGGTTGGATCAGCAAATGCAGAATCATCCAAACATGGAAGTCATCAAGACTGTATCGATGAGCTATTTGGTGGATGGTACCCTACCCTTAACTACAGGAATGCTATAGATTATGCGCCGTTTGTCCAGCAAAGAAGTGTATTTGAATTTCGAAGGGTTGTTCCACAATATGTTACAGACAGTGTATCTACGTTTACATATACGCAGTGGCCATTCCGTGTGCATTTGTTATAGCCAACTATAAATATTACCAAGTAACGCATTCGAGGTTATTATAATATAATTTTGTGACGTGTAAGCGATCAAGCTTTGAACCCTAAAATCAACCATTTGTCGATTTGATTTCTTATCATGCTAGCAGACAGCGTAACCTGTTTACTTCGAATAACAGCCACACTGTATCGACTAAAATGTCAGAATTAGAACTACAGGGAAAGCGGGAGGCAAAGCTATTTTATTTTCACTAACTGTTGTCATGAAGACAACAAATAGTTACCTGGTGGACCGAATTTCGTCGGATGACCCGACTTTCTTTCGGAAGTAGCCATGTTGACTTTTGAAATCTGACGTCACGCGCACTCCCATCTTGCAATTGGCCTCGTGACGTCACGTACTATATGGAACCGGTTTACAATTTGACGTAGTGTGCGAATTAGTACACAATCGTGTTCCGTGCCTGCTAAATTGGTATGTTTTACTGGGTAGAAACTGCGTAATTTATTATACATGGTGGTAAATAACGATAGTAAATATGCTGCATGGTTGCTAGTCAGTTGAAGTTAGTTTTCTATAGGTCGATGTCCTGTCACTCACGTTGACAGCTCAGGCGAATGAGTACTGCGGTGAAGCGGTTTTAGAGTAAATACGTATCTAGCAACTTCTCAATATTGTATTTTTACGTTGTTTGAGTAGTATATTTTGCACAACGCATTTGGCGTACCAGAGACCAACCAGCAAGCATCAGGTAAGTCAATGCAAAAAATAACCTTTTCAGTTTGCTATGAATGCATTTTTGTGCTGCTTGCGCTTGATTTTACTGCAGAAATGTGCCTTTATTCAGGGTGGGGGTGGTGTTGGCTGTCTGTCGGTCGCGACCGAAAGGGAGGAGGTTGGACCAAACACTGCACCGGCGACTATGCCAATTTTGAAGGTTATCTCCCCATCAGTAGGACATCCTTTAACAGTGAATGTAAAGATTTGATGCATTGCTACTTTTGGACTCTTTATTGCAATGTGCTACTTCAGTGCGTCGTGGGATTTTCAACGTGACTCGGAATCTGTCACCCGGAATCTTGGGGTCGGCGTCACGATTTGGGTTCATGACTGTTGTACGTGTGACCAAAAATGCGTGCATTTGCGTGCAAATAAATCTTATTTATGGCATTCGCAGCTGTTTTTGCATTCGTGTGGCCATTTGCGGCAGGTTTGTGCTAGCGCGTCTGTGTGACCTAAATATGAGAGACGCACGGCCAGTGCTCCGGATAAAGCATGGAATGACCTCGGCCACCGCTCGCTGTCCTGGGCAGCCCCGTATGGTTCTAATTGATCCACCGGGCGGCAGCACCCGCTTTCACGTGTACATTAAACCACGGACTTATTTGCATATAAGTCCGTGATTAAACGTCAGCTACGGGAATTCGCCCCGCGAGGGATGGTCGCGAATATACTTGGTGACTACGAGGGTGTTTAAATCCGTCTCTATCACACATATTTGACGTCTCATTGATACTGGTACTGTAATGATAGAGAAGACGCCCGCCCATTACATCGTGTACTACCCGTAACTGCGTTGATGGGAGATATTACGGGCAAGGTCAAGGCCAAATGGCCTTTACGATGATGGTGGTGATGATGCTTGTGTGGTGGAAAGAATATGATGAGTAGATCTACATACGCCCATACACGTATCCTGGCTGATTGTCGCAGTACAGCTTGTTCCCTGGATAACTAGAACAACACACATGATACAGGGGATAGTCACCATACAGACACACAGACAGTAACCATGAAGAAGGTAGTGTTTGTTGTTATTGTTGAGGATATTGACTGCACAAGCAAATTATAACATGTAACAGGTTATAATATGGTCCATTCTTCAATAATCCATGTGATGACATTTATTAAACAGTGGGAAAGTCACAACCAGTGTTGTTGTACATATTTCTTGCACATATATGTGAATGATATTTATAGAAGTGTGTATTCTGTTAGCTATTTTAAGCAGAAATTGCATCTGATTTATGTGGTTCACCAGATCTTTCTGGCACTGCTCTGCATGACGTGGCTACCAGTTACCACTACTGCCAAACCACAAAATTGAACTATCTGGGTGTCGTTAATGACAAGTTCACCGCCAGAAAACTAGCTGAGCATTGATAGATACTGAAAAAGGAATGTCAATATCTATCACTATAGATCATGACTGAGCCATGGCTTCCAGTTTTCACTGGCACAAATGAATGAATGAAAATTTATTCAAAAACTACCTAACAGTAATAGTACATAATACAATACATTAACATAATACAACTGCACAGTATAGTGTGTTGGCATGTGGTATATTTGTGACAACATAGTTATTTATTCTTATATCCTTTGTACCTATGTGTTTGCTGATACTGTTTGTTCTTTTGGTTTCAGATACTGCTCTCAAAGAAGCGACATGTAACTTTTTGGTCTAACAACCCAACAATGTCAGCGGGGTTTCAACCCTTGCCCATGTTACCTCCAAAGTCGCATATTATGGATAACAACAACTACCACCACCACAGTCATCCGTCACTGTCGGTGTCACAACACATACCAAAGTCACCAAAATTAATCCACAACAGTAACCCTACGACAAGTGCGGCGTCTGTGAATTACAGCATGCTCCCTCCACCGGTGCCAATCCCTGGCCATATGAGCGGTCAGCATTCGCATCAGCAGCATTCGCCGTCACTTGTTAATACCCACAATACGACAGGATCCTATCATCGGCCATACCAAGCGCAACAGAATGTCTTCCAATTCTCAGACGTTCATTTTGGCATGCACGATTCAGAGAAGATGGCCAACCTTGCACACAGCACCCCGAATCAATCACCCATCAACTTGAGCCAGTACAATAAGACAAATACAAATCACAATGAGTCAAAGGCAAGCGTGACCATGGTAAGCATGCCCAGTGAACGTGGACCTGACCCAATGTTGGTCGTGTCATCATCGTATCAAGACGTACAGTCGAGTCCGCCGTCTTCGTCATCTCCGGCGTCATCGTCACATAGTTTGTCAAGTGTGCAAGTTGTCAGACTGCAGACGCCAGACACCATGCTAAGTGCAATCAACTACAATGAAAACGAGATGCTGCATGACAACAGTTTTGACGTGCCAGGCATGGACGAAAACTTACTAAACACTATGCCAGCCGCGACCACGCTCAATCCAACAACATCGTCAGCATTTGATTTGTTTGACAGCGGAAACATTCCGGATTACAGCATGGATGGGCAGCAGGATTTGCAGTTGTCGCCACAGTCATTCACCGATCCGTCAAATTCATTTGGTTTGTCCGAGTCGTCGACTGGCTTGTCGCTAGATGGCCAACGAAGTCCTGCAGGTAAGGCACATTGTTTTGATTTATTTGCTTGTGTAGTTACTAGTTTGCATCATTAACTTATTTATCCAAATGTTGCTGCACTGATGAATGGCACAGGCCAAGACAATACGTGAAGAAATCCAAGAGATCAGCTTCTCAGCTTCAGGAATGATACAGTTGATTTCCAAAAGCAGAAGATTTTGTGCTCGTAGCTTGGTGATTTAATAAATTTGACATATTTACACTTTGGGGCATTGGGTTAAAATTTACCAGTGATTTAAAAAAACTGTTTAAAATTTCAACTTATGGTTTTGTGCTGAAACACACAATGTTCATTGAGGAAGTATGTTAAGTTAAAGATCGTCTCCTGAAAACACAGATAACAAATATCTAGGAAATTAACTGATTAGTCGTATCCAATTTTATATTACACCAAGTACATATTTACATGGTGCATAAAATGTTATGAAATTTGGTCTGTCAAGTCTATACACATCACATCATATAAATTAATAAAATTCTAATACTTATTCTTGATACTTAACATATCAACGCCTAAGATAAGATTAACATTCTGTGTGCAATTGAGTTGTATTCAACCAGAGACAGTGATTAGTAAAATGGGTAATGCTTTCTATTCAGAAGACCAGTAAAGTTATCCATTGGTACCTGACCAACACACAGCTGACCAGTTGACAATGTTAGTTTCATTCTCCAAGTGGCTTCTGTTGTGACATGCAACCCAATCCTCTGGCAGTGGTTGCCCTGGCTCCTGGCATCAATGTAGTGCACACCAAAAACATCTTATTCCTGTACATAAGGGAAAATGCCAGTTAGGTGATTATGATGAAAACATTAGACAGTGACTATGATTCACTAAAACACATTTCATTCATAATTACAAACTCATTACACAGTCCAAAGGACTCCAGGGCGTCTTAGTCCATATTTTATACCCTTATGTGAACGCTGCAGTGAAGTAGGGTTGGGACGTTGTGAGGTGCTGCCCGTTCAACAAGTTCATTTATGCTGGTTGTCTTGTAGTGCCTTGGGCACATTGATAACACCAAGCACGTCCTTGTACTCCCTCTCGCTGCTATGCTGTGTTACTGTACAACACAACATGCAGCTGGACGATGGTAGTCCCTTACAGTGGTTTATGTGCATCCATATGGATCACGTCAAAATCAAATTGCAAATCACTTTTGTCCTGGAATTTTGCTGGACTTATATGTGCTTCCCATTTATACAGTGTATCGAGTATTTGCTGCTGAACTTGTCATCTGCTAGCCCTATTTCTCAAGCCCAACTTTTATTAGTCATGTAACATTCATGAATGAATATTCTGCGCATTGTTTTCAAAGTTCTGAAACAATACCTGAACAAATGACAGGTCGACTAAGAAAGTAAAATCATGTAATGGTCAATATTAAGGGACTTGATTCAATAGATGCCAATTCGGAAGGCTTTCCACCAGTTCATTTTGCTGAAATAGTCTGTTCACAACGATATCGGCCCAACCCTGCCAACTCATTTCAGTCCTTAGAGGTCACAGCAGTTTCTAGTTTGAATATCAGAATTATATTTAAATACTATATATATATATGTATGTGAAATTTACTTACTTTGGAACTAAGTATTTGAAACGTACAATATTTCGAGCCATTACCTGTGAGTCTTGGTCATGCACTGGTGTGATAGGGTTCAGGTTGTGGGATCTACAGCCAAATTACCCAATGTCACATTTCAAATATTCTGCTTCAAAGTAAGTTAATTTCTAATAAAAACAACCAAATTTTGGAGTCATGAACAATTCCATTTTCATTCAAATCATGCTTTATCCTTCTAAGAGACCAAGGGATTGTTTCATTAACATTCTTAAGTGCTATAAGTAACAAAAAAATTTAATCATAAAATCAAAAGTTCTCCTTGTGTAGGACCCAATTTTTTTTTTAATTGCATTTCACTAACATTTCATCCTGGTTTAAAATAAAGATATACAATGTTAAGCAGGTAGAATTAACTGCATTTTAATTGAGGTCCATTTCATAGTTTCATGCAAATATCCAGCCAAATAAGTCTTAAGTTGACATTTGCAGTTCATTTTACGGCTTTGTGAAGGTCAAGGTTGTTGTGCTATTTATCAGTCGGTTTTGAGCCAATTTAGGTTGAATCTAATTTAAATTGCACACAGTTTCCTTCATATTACTAATTTACTATACTCTACGATAGAATTTCATTTTAAAATGTTGTTGCTCTCTGTAACCTTGTAAACTGACAATGTTCAACAGCGACACTCCCGCTAAATGTTTACACTGTATGACACCAAAATAGTTTTCGCAATAATACAGTGGCCACTTTTATAAGATTGCATTTTAAATATTTGAACAGCGAGTAAAAAGTCATAAGTTGTTAATAAGTGATCGGTGGGGCATATTTTCAAGCACCTTTTGAGAAATATTAAGTATGTACCAACTGTATAGATTATCGATTAGTGTGATGGCAAAAGTGCTCTGTAGCTTATGAATTCTTTAAGGATCGCATTAATATAATGCATTTTGAAAGTTTACAGTTTCCGTCCGACATTATGAAATGTTCCACCCACCAGGCAAATGACATGCTCATTGTTTTATAGCAAAAAAATTACCATGTTTGAGTGGACATGGTCAGGAGTTTGCAGTCAACATACTTCACATTTGATACATTAGCTGACAATATCCTACACAAAGTTTGAAAGAAATTGAAAAATGAATCACTTATTTTTTAAATCTGACTTGGTGAAAGAATAATGAAACATCTGCCTCATGTATTGAAGATTGTAGTTGTAAGTTTGGTCTTATTTAGGGATCATTAATTCCTAGCACGGCTATATGCAAGATAAAATTTTTGCTAGTCGCAAATTTTGTGGTAGACATGCATTTTAACTCACACATAGAAACCAGTCGAGATATGTGATAATGACCTAGTCAAGTACAAACACACAAACCTGAAATTATTAACTGTTTGCTAATTTCGTTTTATTGCAACACATTAATAAATGGAACAAATGGAATATACATATAAGCTGAATAGACTGTAGCATATATATAGGCATTTCATTATGGACCATTAACATAACAAACAACATATGTTGGATAGAAGTTTTTGAGTCAGTTGTCACTGTGATGTAGTTAGCAATAACAATCTCCCTAGCACTAGTCTGCCTGTCATATGAGCAAAACACAAATTATGCAAATAAACTAGATATGAGTTGCTTTTCTTTTATCTACATAGTAGTAGCCTTAATACATCCTGAAAATGAAAGGTATTTGAAATACTTTCCAAAGTATTTGTATTTAAATACATTTGTATTTAAAGGTTTGTATTTGAGTCCCCAAGAGTATTTGTATTTAAATACATTTCAATCTATTTGACCCCATGTCTGGTGCACAACCAGTCCATTGATATTTCTACCCGTCCACAACAGGTTTTCCCCTCCAAATGACAGGTGGACGGGTCTCTGCATAAAGCTATGAATTGCAAAATAGTAATATCTAGACAGCAAATTATTTAGCAAATAATTGTTATGGCTTACCAGCAAATGGAATGTCAGTTGGCAAATAATTTTATGTATTTGATTATTTGGATACATAAATTCTTCTGACAGTAGCGTATGAAGGCTAATTGTTTCTGCAAATGTGAGTATGCCAATGAATTAATTAGGTGTTGCATTGCAATGTGGGAAGTCCATAATTGGGGCTGTTTTACTCAAAATTGCTAAATGTACAAGCAAGCAATGTGGTTTGCTGTAATTAGCCAGATGTAAATGACCAGTTTATTAAAAAAAAACATTGCTAAGACTATTTGATGAATCATTAAAAAAATTAAGCATAACATAGCCATCTGTTCACTAAAAATTCCATTGAATACTTAAATTAATGAAAAAAGGGTTAAGACATAATGATGACAATATTGATTTACTTAATAGAAGATTAAAACAATAGAAGATTTTTTAATATCAAGTGTTTTACATGACTTAAATATTCTGAGACCATGTATCGATCGGGAAAATGCATGTATGTGTATCTGCCTGGTAATACAGTGTAGTAAGAGTCAGATGTTCTCAACTTCAAGTGGGAACTTTGGGGAGTGGTACAATATATCATTCTAGTCTGTATTGGTTAGCATGTCTGTGGCTATTATGAAAATAGAAAGCTGATGGTGTCACATAAAAGAAGTGAAGCGCAGGGTTCAATCCAAGCCGTGCCCCTGTGTCATAGGTGTGGTATTTGTCATATTGTCTCAGCCAAATCGCTTGAATTCACCCGAATGGTGCGTAAATATAGCACTAGGCTCATACAGATTGAGTCAACACGCCCTTGCAAAAAGTATTCTTATATTAAAATATACAAACGAACATAATTTCAATTGTTCAGAAATGTGACCTGTGGCACTATTCTGCAAACTCAAACAGTGGAATTTGCCGTGTATGAAGACCAGTAATAATTCTTAAACTTATTCCATACGGATATGTGAGATGCCCGCTGCTAGGCCAAACTTGTCTGCTATCTGCTAGCACAGACCAGGAAGCAACGAGCTCGTGAACAATGTGCTGAAAGCGTGACATGCAGATACTAGATGCCAAAACTTGGCTATGTATTGTGGAAATGTTATACTAAATAATAATACAACAGTATTATTTGTGTTATAATAAACAGTTTGTAGTGAACAGCAGTGATTTAGCAAAAATGGGTGCCAAAACTGTTGCATCAGCATTGCGTGGTAGCCTTTCACCAACTTTGATTTGTTACAGCAAATCAAAAACCTGCACTACTATTCTATATAGGTCTACTAAACATGCTTGGAAACTTGTAAAGTTGTCAGTCAATTCGAAAATGTGTTGATCTTCAAAGCAAATGTTGCATGAAATCGATGCCATTGGGGATACAAAAGTTATGATGAGTTGAATTGTAAATGTAGCATTACCACAGCAGCCGCTGTTGGATCTGGCCAGATCTGATTCAAACTTCAAATTCGTCATCGGTCAAACAACCTATATATGTTGTTCACTGATGTTCAACTTCACTTCGTGTTAAATAGCACATATATAAAATTGTTAGAATGACAACTTAATACTGTTTGCAATTATGTAAAGTTTTAAAAAGAATTAACTTATTTTGTCAACTTTTTGTCTGTGAATTAGTGAAAATGTGCACCAAAATTGTCATGTCAGCGATGACGATACCATTTTGGTTGACGATCAACATTGGGTACTCGACTCAAACTTGTAACTAGTGTCATCCGGCAGGACCCCATTGTCCAGGAAACACAATTCGTAAATGAATTAAGTCCTGCTATTGTCTATGAGCTTGGCTAAATGGATGGATTAGCAACCTATTTTGTTTATCCTGCTTAGCATGTCACACTGTCTTGTTATTTGTGTTGGTGTAATGTGCAATCATATAGGCAGCTTCAACAGAACTGGGCGGTGAATAATGCAGCCATGTACTGCTGATAATGTCAGTAATAATGAACAAAATAATGTTTTGCCAATTTGGCGAAAAGTTTTATTTTTGCCAAATAGCAATCGACAGCGCTAGCCTAGTCTAATTAAATTAAATTAGGTAATACAAACTTGGTTGGTTCATGTCATGGGCTTCATCACTAAATCAAATAATAGGAATGGTACACGTATATTCGTAATAAAAATGGTCCATAATTTGAACATTGTACATTCGGTGCTGCATAGTCCAAAATGGCCCCTTTCTACAATCTTGATGGGCCATTGGCCCTCTTGGCCAAGATCCTAGATTGAACCCTAGAAGGGCAGTGTACCAGTTTGTCATGACCTCTCGTCAGTGCGTTATTTAACGGGTCCCTTCAACTCTGACAGTGTTCATTTATAACTACAACATTGATTTGATTTTAACTACTTAAGCCAAAAGCTGGGGTGTCCAGGATGTTCCACAGCAATCTGTAAACAAGGTTAGCAGCCATCAGCAGATGCACGACACATGTGTTTTGTATGTAATGGACTAATGGTGATAAATGTGTAACATCACATAATGATGCGGTGGTGAAGTCGGAGTGTAAGTCCGATAGGTAGAATGATAAACAAACTTGAGTTGATGTAGTCCATGGCTGTTTGTAGTGTCCATTCCTTCCACTGTAAACACTGTTCTGTTTAATAAACTTTAATGTAACAGCCACATTCTTTAAATATGCCTATATAAACGACAACCACCACTACAATAATATTATTGATCTACAGACTTGTATAAAAACAAAATGAGGTTAAAAGGTTAGATAATAATCATTATTATTTACATTGTTGAAGTGTTTGTGTGTGTGTGTGTGTGTGTGTGTGGGGCGTGCGTGCGTGCGTGCGTGCGTGCGTGCGTGCGTGCGTGTGTGCGTGCGTGCCTGTGTGTGTGCCTGTGTGTGTCTGTGTGATATTGGCTTTTTGTTATGGTAAAATTATGTACTATGTTCAGCTGAGCGATGTTATCTGTGGGTCGTTGTTAAGATTCTTGTAAGTTATATTCAACCAGTGCAGTTGATATATATGTACATCTAACATGTAACATTGAGTGTCAAGGCTTTATGCATGATAATATCTGGTCACACATTTTTGGTGGACACATGGCACATGATACGACAAATATACATACATGACCGCTGAGAAACTTGAAATGTGTTTTATAACCTGAAATTAGTTACAAACACACATGTGAAACCATTCACACTAATTATTAAGGCATAACTGACAATATTTATGACTTTGGAAAGACCTTCTTTGCTCCTTCATTTTTTATCCGTCCACGCGTATTTCTACCTGTCCACAACGGGTTTAATCCATCCAAATGATGGGTGGACGGGTATCTGCATAAAGCTATGTCGAGGGTGTTGGCTAAACAGTCTTGACAATGCCTTTGGTCATAACCTGTCTAATTTCCTGGCATGAGAAAACTGTGATGGGATCCAGGGGCTTTAGTAAGCAGCAGCACCTGCATGTCCCGTACAGAGTGTGGCATCTTACAGACAGAGTTATCAACTGATGGGTTAGGGTATTGAACCAAGTGATCATTTCAGCTGTTTGACATTCATGATTGTTCTACAGATACGCCAATACACACACTCAGTGAAGTGGTTAATGACCACTATGTTTATTGTCATTGTGTCTGCATCATAAGGGCAGATTCATTTTCGTAAATGTGATTGCTGTGGTTTGGAACACGTTATATTGGGATGCACTGCAGATGTGCTTTTTTATTGGTTATTATGTTTGCATGTACGTGTGGAGTTGGTTATCGTCAAGGCACGTTTGTTGATCACACAAGGTCATGTTAAGAAACCCATAGTAGTGTAATTTGGTGTTTATCGTCAGTTTACCAAAGTATACGTCAGTTCATTTCAACATTCAACTAGTCACACTGGTATTTAGTAATGGTATTGACTACTGTATGATTATAAGCGTCTAGTAAAAACTAATATGGTGTCTAGTGTTTATTTATTACAGGTCTATAACTCAAATTCTAGGGCATTTAATTTGGCCCATCTAAGAAATGCTCAATTTAACCCAACCATTAAACAGCTATAGTTTTTCTTAGGCTCTTAGCCATTGAACATTTTCATTCATTTAAAATAAATTTTACACTATCTCCAACTCAGTTTGTTCTTATAAAAATGAGGTAGTTTATTTCTGTGGTGTTGTGGTTATTACTATTTTGTCCTACTAACTTTCCCAGACAAAACAGGATGTGACAGCAGTCATGTGACACCCAAGGGTATCGTTTGTCCGGAAACCTATGTTGGCTCCAAATTGAGAGTTAGAAAAATATCTGTGTTATAACAAATAAAAACATAAAATATACCTTCTCCAAAAGAAGACTATTACGTTACTTTCATGACAGAACATGTTTGTATAGTCCAACAGCTCTCCTATAACCAGGCAGCCTTAGCATTACACAACTCACTTAATTATACCCTCTTTTATCTTCCATGACCTGCTCCACCATTGTTCCCTTGTGTAATGCAGGTAATGAGCAGGGCAGAGGGGTGGAGTAGAGGCAGTGGCACCCCACTGAGACCTTTACCCCCAGCTGTGTTGTGTATGTACCCAGTATGTGTTGTTGTACCAGTAGCAGCTATTGCCTGTAGAAGCAGATAGCAGGCTGCATACTGGGGCCTGCAGTAGGCCAGGCGGCCAGGCACATGAATATGTATAGATCCGCCTGTACCCGGCTGTATGCTGCATGACACAGCAACAAGGCGCACTGCAGCACGCAGTAGGTCAACAGTGTCGTCAGGAACCAGGGCCCTAGTTTCTCGTCGACGACGTAGTGCCAGCGATCGCGGCGGCTCCCACCGTCGTTGTGGCGTAATTCCCGGCAGGAGCGCAGCACCAGCACGGATCTCTCCCGCAAACGAGGGGACAGCTTTCACCCTCCAATGGTGGAGCCTGGTGAGTGCTGATTACGCAGTTGTTGTGCTCCGTAATGGGGGCAGGCCTGGAGTTGTTTTGTTTGTTGATGGCTGCCTGTGGGTCAACCGTGGTGCTATCTTGTTAAGTAACTGCACTGCCTGGTGTCGTTGCGTGGCTCTGTCTTTCTCTCTCTTTCACTGGGACTAGTTGTGAATCTACAGGTCTACATGTACAGCTGGTTGGTGTCAGTATCATGTGACTTGTTGTGTTCGACAGCTGGAAAGTGGAACAGGTGTCTGTGAAGTATAGTTTTAGTGCTGCAAAGTAGGACTGTTTGTTGTTCTCGCTCTGTGCACAAGCAACAACAACATGGGGGACAGTCTTCATTCATATGGTTATGTCTGTTGTAGCTATTTGCGTGCGTGGTTCTAAAATGGCATAAAACGTATGTTATCATGCCTAAAGTTGCATTATATAGCTTGTTAAAGTGGTATCCAGGGCCACAGGGATCTAGACTGTTGCCTGTTGTTTTGATTTTATAGATTAACCTTTAGCACAGGTTGCATCAATTATGCAGTGAGTTGTTACATTTTAGGGGTCCCACTGTCGGTTATCCATCACCATGTCTCTCCCTGACTCCCTTACAGTATGTTTTGGGATTTTAAAATGGATTTGTTCCGCTAAACATATAAAAATGCTCTGTAAGCACTGTTTACAACTATGTGAGTCATGATTTAGATTTAGATCATTTATATGGTGATACAGTTTGAAATGTTTTTGTTTTACAAATTGACACGTGTGTGAGTATATATATATATATATATATATATATATTAAAAAATTTATCACACACACACACACACACACACACACACACACACACACACACACACACACACACACACACACACACAAACACACAAACACACAAATTGATTTAAATTTCAACAAAACAATTTCGTCGCTCGATAATTAAGTGAACAAGTTAAAATTTATTTTAAGAAGATTTGGCACTGGCTTAGTTTTTACAGTCAGTATTCAATACTTGTAGGAAACATGCAGTTATATATATATATATATATATATATATATATATATATATATATATATATATATATATATATATATATATATATATATATATATAGTTTATTATAGTGTGTGTGTATATATATATATATTTCTGTCATATTTCTAATTTGATTTTTTTTAAAGAAAATGTACGTAGATAGATATTCTGTCTGGATATTTTCAGACATGAATGAGTCCTGGTGTCTCATTTGACAGCCTATCACTGGGGGTTTGTAATGTCATTGGTGAGCCACAGCTGTGTAGGAAGTTTCAGTCAGAGTCGGTCTTAGACAACGAATGTCTTTGAGCTCTTATATATAAGACAATTAAAAAAGTACAATATAATTAAGACAATTATGAGGTACAAGTAAAAATAAATAGTAAAAATTAATAGGTCATGAAAAACATTGAATAAGTGTTAAACATAATCTACTTAGCTCCATTTGTTCTCAGGTTTCATTGATCAGAATTTTAATAAAAGAGATCCCCACTGTACGCGTGCCCTAGGTCATCTGCCCACCTGTTGCCATAGGATGACACCTGTTGTGCTCAGGTAGCGAGGTACTAACAGGTGGCTAGATTGAATCTACTAGATTCAACACTATAGATCCAGGGGTGATTCATGTATTTGCCTTAAGATTAACAGATTTTGGGCCCTAAAGTCACACTTGATTTGTGGTTTTTAGTTAATTTCAGCCATTTTTCCAAACCTGTGTCCTGTATGTATTAGCTTAAACGATTACTATTTTATTGAGTGATGATCCTTAACACACAAACACACACACACACACACACACACACACACACACACACACACACACACACACACACACACACACACACACACACACACACACACACACACACACACACACACACACACACACACACACACACACACACACACACACACACACACACACACACACACACACCCCACACACACACACACACACACACACACACACACACACACACACACACACACACACACACACACACACACACACACACACACACACACACACACACACACACACACACACACACACACACACACACACACACACACACACACACACACACACACACACACACACACACACACACACACACACACACACACACACACACACACACACACACACACACACACACACACACACACACACACACACACACACACAAACACACACACACACACACACACACACACACACACACACACACACACACACACACACACACACATATATTCAGTTATGTTTAATGGAATATGACATAATAAAGCATACTGATCCTATGTCATATGTATTTCAGCAACTCCTTGGAACTGTTAGTGACTAGCAGAATGCTTACTTGTGTTGTTATGGTTCAATGACCGTTTGTTTACGTGGACAAGCTAAACAACCTCAATTCATTGTCAGCCGATATGTTCAGTTATTTCCCAGTGGATGACAGTGACATGCGCCTTCCTGGTGTAAATAAACTGGTTTGCCATACCTGCTATTGTTGTCTGTGGCAGTGTTTACGTAGCATAGCTTTGTCACCATACCAGCTATTTCTGTCTGGCAGGGTATGCTTAGTGTGATGGTGTAGCCTTGTAATTGGGCTTATAATTGGTCATGGTCAATGTGGTAGAACATTTTGTAAATCTTGTCCCTTGCTGATGTAGAGCCACCATATTGAAACTCCTGAATGTGGAATAGTGACTGTGTAGTTGTGTATACACAGGGGTTTCGTAGGATGGTTGTCATTGGTTATGGAGGGCCACTCAACAATTGAATCCCATTGCACACTCCGTAATTCTGTTCATTATAAAAGAATCTGGATATGTGTAACTGTCACCGCCGATACGGTGGTTATTGTTACCATGGAGTGGGTGTGTCACTGATGAATAGACCTTGACCTGTAATGTAGGTGTTCTTTCGTTCTGTCTTTGCTATACATGACGTCATACTAACACATGCACTGTGCTACAGGCCCAAGGCATTGTGTGTGTCAACCAATTTGTTACATCTTGGTACCTAGGCTGTTCATCAACATGGCTACCCGTGCAGTATTGCTAGATGTTGGGGTGGAATGCCAGTCCTGTGTTTGCTACACACTCTTTTGTCACTATTTGTTAAGTATGTCAAGTTGTCAACCAATTTATTATTTGCTTGACATTTGACACTTGTGGTCATACATCAAGTTATCAACCAGTTTAATATTTACTACCGGTACACAATGACTGTGGGATATGTAGTTATTTGAAATATACACGCATGTAATAGATTACCTTTGGTTCATTCGTATATGTTTTGAGGATTCAGGAATCTTGCTCTATTTGGCAGTAGAGTTTAAGTAAGTACACCTGTCATTAATTTAGAAGTACCGGTAGGTTGCATATGAATAGATTCTTCAATGAATGATTGGTTCTGCCTCGTGTGACCTACTTGCAATTGTTGGGTGGAGGACTTTGTAAGTTCTGAGAACTGTCAGCCGAGTAATCTTGTGTATCTTATGGATAACAGTCTTTTTGAGCCACATTAAACTTGTTGTGGGATGTTGGGTGTTTACTAAATGCATCAACTCCTCTAATATTAATCGGGGAAAGAAAATGACATTCGCCACTAAGTCAGCGAGTTTTTAAACATAAAATGTAGAGTTCTGTAAAAAGAAACTAGAAACAAACAGGAAGTGGAATCATGGCCTGTGCGATACATTGCACTGACACATGCGTAACAGTAACTCAAATTTACTGCTACTGCATCATATGTGTTTGGAATGCATGTTGTATCATTTCGTGAGTTAACACTACCCATCTTGATCTGGTGAACTTGGACTCTAGAAATACACCCATTCAACTATAAAACTAAAATAAACATTTAATGACATTTCACACCATAAAGTGTCTTACTTAGACAATTCTACTTTGGCAACATCATTCTGGAATAATGCTTCATGAGTTTATGGTGTGTGAAGTATCATTAAACATGTTTTTTAGTTTTATAGTTAAATGGATGTATTTCTAGATTCTAAGTTCACCAGATCAAGATGGGTAGTGTTAACTCACGAAATGATACAACATGCATTCCAAACACATATGATGTAGTAGCAGTAAATTTGAGTGACTGTTGCATGTGTGATTGTGTCAGTGTGACTTAGTGGTTGACAGGTAGACAGGCCAGTAGGACAGTGAGGGCACACAGATGACATAACCCTGGAGGGCTTCCAGGGTGCATCAGAAACAAGAAGGTAGGCTTAGCTTTAATAGTTCTTGTTGAAACTAGGGTTGTTGTCAAGCTCCTTAGCTGCCCAGTGCAGTCTGATTGTAAATGTGGCTTTAAACCTAATAGGTTCAAAATAGGATGAGGTAGGGTGGTCAGTGTTAACCTAATTATGCAGAGTGAACTTCACTATTAATGTCACATCGAGTTAACTAGGTCAGTGTAATGTCATTAGTGAGATGACCATATCATTTGGACCGTATTAAAAGGATAAGTTGTAAATCATGTTGCATCAAAATTATAGCTCTTGCTCTATTTTGTACAAGATAAACAAACTAAAAGTCTGATTTAAATTTGCTTGAATTTTAAGTTATTGAATGCTAATAGCATGTTTACATTACACAGTGGCATCTACTGGCACTTTGTTAATACAAATTAAATATGCAAACAAAGGTATTGATCATTCAAATTGGATGGTCTGGAAATTATCTATTCCACTGATACTCCAGGTTATGCCTACTTAGAGTAGGCTTGGGCAAGGATTTTTCACTCAAATTAACCATATTGCTGGCATTTTGCTGCGTGACTTACACATAGAAGTATTAACCTTTGTGGAATCTACCCACTACTCAACAAAAATCTGCCTGTGGCAACACGCTACCTGTGTTAAGATGCTATGTTGTTACGCTAGCGCGAGTGCCTCATCGCGTATACCATCAGGGTGAAAATTTAAGCATAAAATAGGCTTTCTTCTGAAACATTGCGCCCTGTCAATTTGTGACCAATTCAAACAGAATAAAGCTTATTTTGAAGACAAATTATTGCTCTATCGATTGGTAATACACACTACGCTGAACTAATAAGAAATCGACCGCTAAAACGCAAGTAAACATGACCACTTATGTCACGGTCGTATTTTGTGAGCAACGTCGCCGTTCCGCATCAGATCGCGTAGTGTGTGGTACCATTCGATCCAGCATGAAATTTGCTATCCAGTACATGTAATTTTATGAATATAAAATTTTATTTGTGAGGGGGCATACCTTTGAAAGTAGATGTTACTTTTTCCCTGAGTCACAATACTTCGGCAGATCGCCGCACGCGTTATTAGGTAAAACGCTAATGTTGTATTCCATGCGTATATCAGCTATTTCTAAATATCACGGAAAATAACGGTTACTAATTGTATTGCATTTTATAGATAATTTATTGTAAATAATTTGTGTATTTGCTTGTTGCTAAATCGAACAGTTTGCCCTTGCAACGAAATAGGCTGACCTAGATGTCAGCATCGCGATGAGCGCTCGGACTAGTCGATCTTTGTTGTGAGGGGTGTCAAGGTAGCCGTCGAGCTTGGCTTGGCTTGGCTTGGCTTGCCTTGCCGTTTATGTTAGTTAACAATCTTTATGAACTTATATTCACGGCGTGGTGTTTTTATTCGTATCATAGACGTATTTATTACAACTGTATTACCCACACAACAGTAAATTTTACGAAACACAGATGACTTATTATGTTCTAATGCTGAACGGCGAAGTTATTTATCGAAAGACAATTGCAATGGAAATGCTTGTGTTTACATGCGTTTTAGCGGGCTTTTTATTAATTCATCGTAGTGTGTATCCCCAATCGGTAGAGCAATTATTTATCTTCAAAATAAACTTTATTCTGATTGCATTGGTCAAACATTGATACCACGCGACGTTTGGTATCGAAGCCTGTTTATGCTTCAATTTTCAACCTGATGGCACGCGCTGTGAGGCACTCGCGCTAGCATAATAACATAGCCCCGGACAGTTATTTTGTTGATTTGTAGGTTGTTTTGAAATGCTGCTGAATGCGTAATAATTGCGTAATCAGAACAAGATTTGGCATGTAAAGAGACAACACAATGACATTTTTAGTCATAAATTTATTCCAGAGATGTTAATACTTGTATGTGTAAGCGATGCAGAAATATGGTTAATTTCAGTGAACAATCCTTGCCCAAGCCTATTTTATATACAGTTCTTGATCTACTTATTAGACTGATAGATAACGAAGGTGGCATCTACCCCAATACATGAGTAAACCATGTTTTATTAATCATTGTTATCATATGTGTGGGAATAAATATTACTTGTATTTATTAACAGTCCTCTTAACTGTGAAGTTATGAGATTTTTCCCTGAGGTAAGGTAATCGGGGAAAATAAATAAAAAGGCATATAAAATATTTTTTAAATGACATACCGGAATGAAACTTGTTTAAATGTCCAAATGTCAAATTTATCTTCTACACGTTTATATTTGTATTGCTTTCAATTAAGTTTTTCTATTTTGTGCTTGTCTCTTGTCAAGTGCTAATTTGCCAAAATAACACATTTCTACATTTTCAAGCTCTATTTTGTACAAGATAAACAAACTAAAAGTCTGATTTAAATTTGCTTGAATTTTAAGTTATTGAATGCTAATAGCATGTTTACATTACACAGTGGCATCTACTGGCAATTTGTTAATACAAATTAAATATGCAAACAAAGGTATTGATCATTCAAATTGGATGGTCTGGAAATTATCTATTCCACTGATACTCCAGGTTATGCCTACTTAGAGTAGGCTTGGGCAAGGATTTTTCACTCAAATTAACCATATTGCTGGCATTTTGCTGCGTGACTTACACATAGAAGTATTAACCTTTGTGGAATCTAATTTTTATGCTTAAATATGTCATTATGTTGTCTCTTTATATGCTAAATTCCGTTCTTGTTCCTCAAATATAACGCGTTCAGTAGCATTTCAAAACGACCCACTACTCAACAAAAATCTGCCTGTGGCAACACGCTACCTGTGTTAAGATGCTATGTTGTTACGCTAGCGCGAGTGCCTCATCGCGTGTACCATCAGGGTGAAAATTTAAGCATAAAATAGGCTTTCTTCTGAAACATTGCGCCCTGTCAATTTGTGACCAATTCAAACAGAATAAAGCTTATTTTGAAGACAAATTATTGCTCTATCGATTGGTAATACACACTATGCTGAACTAATAAGAAATCGACCGCTAAAACGCAAGTAAACATGACCACTTATGTCACGGTTGTATTTTGTGAGCAACGTCGCCGTTCCGCATCAGATCGCGTAGCGTGTGGTACCATTCGATCCAGCGTGAAATTTGCTATCCAGTACATGTAATTTTATGAATATAAAATTTTATTTGTGAGGGGGCATACCTTTGAAAGTAGATGTTACTTTTTCCCTGAGTCACAATACTTCGGCAGATCGCCGCACGCGTTATTAGGTAAAACGCTAATGTTGTATTCCATGCGTATATCAGCTATTTCTAAATATCACGGAAAATAACGGTTACTAATTGTATTGCATTTTATAGATAATTTATTGTAAATAATTTGTGTATTTGCTTGTTGCTAAATCGAACAGTTTGCCCTTGCAACGAAATAGGCTGACCTAGATGTCAGCATCGCGATGAGCGCTCGGACTAGTCGATCTTTGTTGTGAGGGGTGTCAAGGTAGCCGTCGAGCTTGGCTTGGCTTGGCTTGCCTTGCCGTTTATGTTAGTTAACAATCTTTATGAACTTATATTCACGGCGTGGTGTTTTTATTCGTATCATAGACGTACTTATTACAACTGTATTACCCACACCACAGTAAATTTTACGAAACACAGATGACTTATTATGTTCTAATGCTGAACGGCGAAGTTATTATCGAAAGACAATTGCAATGGAAATGCTTGTGTTTACATGCGTTTTAGCGGGCTTTTTATTAATTCATCGTAGTGTGTATCCCCAATCGGTAGAGCAATTATTTATCTTCAAAATAAACTTTATTCTGATTGCATTGGTCAAACATTGATACCACGCGACGTTTGGTATCGAAGCCTGTTTACGCTTCAATTTTCAACCTGATGGCACGCGCTGTGAGGCACTCGCGCTAGCATAATAACATAGCCCCGGACAGTTATTTTGTTGATTTGTAGGTTGTTTTGAAATGCTGCTGAATGCGTAATAATTGAGTAATCAGAACAAGATTTGGCATGTAAAGAGACAACACAATGACATTTTTAGTCATAAAATTTATTCCAGAGATGTTAATACTTGTATGTGTAAGCGATGCAGAAATATGGTTAATTTCAGTGAACAATCCTTGCCCAAGCCTATTTTATATACAGTTCTTGATCTACTTATTAGACTGATAGATAACGAAGGTGGCATCTACCCCAATACATGAGTAAACCATGTTTTATTAATCATTGTTATCATATGTGTGGGAATAAATATTACTTGTATTTATTAACAGTCCTCTTAACTGTGAAGTTATGAGATTTTTCCCTGAGGTAAGGTAATCGGGGAAAATAAATAAAAAGGCATGTAAAATATTTTTTAAATGACATACCGGAATGAAAGTTGTTTAAATGTCCAAATGTCAAATTTATCTTCCACACGTTTATATTTGTATTGCTTTCAATTAGGTTTTTCTATTTTGTGCTTGTCTCTTGTCAAGTGCTAATTTGCCAAAATAACACATTTCTACATTTTCAAGACGAAATATCTCTGGAAGTATCATTCATGTCTCTGTAAAAATTTGTGCACTTGTAGTATATGTTGTTGTCCATGGAAACAGTTAATATTATATTATTTGAGCTATTAGTTAAAAAGTTGTGTTAAGTCAAAAATGGCATTTTATAATATATTCCTTGCCCAAGACTACGTAGAGCTACAGCTCCAGATCCAGATCCCGTATGGAGGTAGTTGTATGGATCAAGACAGCACTGTTATGATTTAAAGCCACCCAGTGACAGTACAGTGATGGCTGTCCTTGCTGCACTTGAAAGCTCAGACTGAGCATGTCATGTATCGAGTAAACACACGCCTGGCCTGAGTTTATTGATCGAGCGCATTATCTGCAGTTAGGTAGCATGTGTCTTCTGATTAGGTAGCCACTTCTTTCACGCGCTGCCTCTATTTTACTACGCCTCGGTCTCTTTTTTGTATGTGATTCGGATCCCAACTCATTTGTCTTATTACGGCAGGATTTTGTTTCGACAGGAAGATGGATGACCTTGTTGCATTTGAAATTAGCTATAGTCTTTAGTTGAATTACGGTATGAATTGATGACTGAATTTGAAGGGAAACAGTAATTCCGGTTCTTCTGTGTAATCATATATATGATATATGCTAATTTGATTTATTATAAATTGCTGTTGTATATGTAGCTTTTCATATAATTTCAGAGACCATTTTGAAGTAACTTGCTTGGCAGAATTAACCAGACAGTCAGTTGTGTTAAATATGTTCTTTTGCATGGTGTGTTGCAACTCATTGATTGGTCCAATTTTGGATATTATTCCAAGCTAATTAGTATGTTGATCCACCAGTTATATTTTGATGATTAGATCTTGTGTTCCTGCTAGAAATAGCCACAGGGCTTTGATCATTGAATATTTACATATTACACACTTTAAATGATACTGCTTTGCTATGCATTTATATGGTTATTACATCTGCGTCACAAAAATATGGGGTATAGATTATATTCTTTTCTTTTGGGGACACTAATGTATGTTGGCCATATGTACACATGCATTTACAGTTTTTTACACATCTGCATGGCCGTGCACGCACGCACACACATGCTTACATGCATGTAATATTGTATACTATATTTATGAGTCCAGGGCAGCTCATCTTTGCTACTGATAATAGGCTGGATTATGCACACATACATTATGTATGTGTGCAGATGTTGCATGATAATAATTGATATGTACATGACACAGTGCCAATAAAACATAAAATTGTCTCTGTAATACGCACTCACAGTCTCGTAATCAGAATTCATGCACTATGAATTTTGATTAAGCGACGTATGATGGATTGATTTGTTTTATCACGCTATCTTGTGATGGAGGCATATTAAAAGTTCGCTTATATTTATGATTATTTGCAGCTGTAGTGGTCTAGCAAGTCACTGTCGTCAGTACTGCTAACTGTGTGATATTTGATTTGATGTGCACATTGGCACCTGTGTGATAGCGTGGTGTCACTTGTATGATCATTACATATTGCCTAGATGCACACGCTCAGACAAAATGTGGGTCACTGAAGTGGGTCACGTTGGGACAGGATATAAGTGTAGCTGCAGCCAGCCAGCGCCGGGCTGTGTGAGTCTTACTGAGTCGCAGTGTCATGTTGGCATGTGTCCAGGGGCTGCATTAGCCTCGCACAACGCAAGTCGCATTCACTTTATTCTTGCTGTGTTCGTGGTAGTTGTTGGCCTCGCTGGCAGGCAGACATCAGCTGGTAGGTGCTTTTACAATTACAAAGGTTGAAAGTGGCATAAACAGAACTCTCTGGTCACTGGTGGATTATCTGCGAACAGGATCTCGTGATGTCACCCACTGTGTGGTAGGCAGTCTTATGACATGAAGATATAGCACCTCAAACGTAAGCACTGTTCATGTAAATGCTTGTGATGGCATAAAAATATTGTTTGTGGTACTACTGTGTTACCGGTATTTTGTGAAATGATGCTAAACAGGTGTGTGTTTTTGCACTTGCCTAGTCATTTGTGATACAGTGGTTGGTGGTGCATAAACATTCATAAATTGTCACGTTCAGGCATGCATCAATATGACTTGGTGCGTGACATGTTGACCAGTGTTTACAAGGAGTGTTCTAGCGGCAGACTTTACTGTACATAGCAGCCACAATAGGACATATAACAGGATCCGGGCATAGCAGGGAGTGGTCGTATCAGTCGAATGTGTTCATTAGAAAGAGAGGTTAACTGAGGTGCCTTGATATTAAGGCTCATCAGAAAGGTAGACTGAAATAGATTGCTGGTTTTGTACTAGAGAATTCTCATGTAAGATTGTATAGTATTGTTATTCGGTGGTTGACAGCTAGGTCATGGGAGATGTTGACAAGAGACACTAAGACCTGTTACTGCACTGGATGAATGGCTATTAAAGACCAGGTGACGCACTCACACCATGACACTTGACGTCAGTTACTGATTGTTGTCAACCGTACAGCATGTTATACTATTATAGTTATACAGCTGCTGAGCCCCACAGTGACAGAGACCGTGTCGTCCAGCTATGATAAAACATCTTGTCTGTAGTCAGCTCGGTGCTGTTGAAAACCCCGACAATCATTCACAGACACACCCATGCTGGGTCATGCTGAAGGAGAAACCTGTTTATGTACCAGGCAGTAACACAGGGGTGTATTTATAATCACCAAACACTTGGGCAGTAACATCAGGGTGTATTTATAATCACCAAACACTTTGGCAGTAACATCACAGTGTATTTATAATCACCAAACTCTTGGGCAGTAACATCAGGTTGTATTTATAATCACCAAACACTTGGGCAGTAACATCAGGGTGTATTTATAATCACCAAACAATTGGGCAGTAACATCAGGGTGTATTTATAATCACCAAACTCTTTGGCAGTAACATGACAGTGTATTTATAATCACCAAACTCTTGGGCAGTAACATGACAGTGTATTTATAATCACCAAACACTTGGGCAGTAACATCAGGGTGTATTTATAATCACAAAACACTTGGGCAGTAACATCAGGGTGTATTTATAATCACAAAACAATTGGGCAGTAACATCAGGGTGTATTTATAATCACCAAACACTTGGGCAGTAACATCACAGTGTATTTATAATCACCAAACACTTGGGCAGTAACATCAGGGTGTATTTATAATCACAAAACACTTGGGCAGTAACATCAGGGTGTATTTATAATCACCAAACTCTTGGGCAGTAACATGACAGTGTATTTATAATCACCAAACTCTTGGGCAGTAACATGACAGTGTATTTATAATCACCAAACAATTGGGCAGTAACATCAGGTTGTATTTATAATCACCAAACACTTGGGCAGTAACATGACAGTGTATTTATAATCACCAAACACTTGGGCAGTAACATCAGGTTGTATTTATAATCACCAAACAATTGGGCAGTAACATCAGGTTGTATTTATAATCACCAAACTCTTGGGCAGTAACATCAGGGTGTATTTATAATCACCAAACACTTGGGCAGTAACATCACAGTGTATTTATAATCACCAAACACTTGGGCAGTAACATCAGGGTGTATTTATAATCACAAAACACTTGGGCAGTAACATCAGGGTGTATTTATAATCACCAAACTCTTGGGCAGTAACATCAGGGTGTATTTATAATCACCAAACACTTGGGCAGTAACATCAGGGTGTATTTATAATCACCAAACACTTGGGCAGTAACATCAGGGTGTATTTATAATCACCAAACACTTGGGCAGTAACATCACAGTGTATTTATAATCACCAAACACTTGGGCAGTAACATCAGGGTGTATTTATAATCACCAAA
This sequence comes from Ridgeia piscesae, assembly GCA_025642075.2. NCBI lineage: Eukaryota > Metazoa > Annelida > Polychaeta > Sabellida > Siboglinidae > Ridgeia > Ridgeia piscesae. Next base: position 768,973 of record JAODUO010000042.1, read on the forward strand.
CACTTGGGCAGTAACATCACAGTGTATTTATAATCACCAAACACTTGGGCAGTAACATCAGGGTGTATTTATAATCACAAAACACTTGGGCAGTAACATCAGGGTGTATTTATAATCACCAAACACTTGGGCAGTAACATCAGGGTGTATTTATAATCACAAAACAATTGGGCAGTAACATCAGGTTGTATTTATAATCACCAAACTCTTGGGCAGTAACATCAGGGTGTATTTATAATCACCAAACACTTGGGCAGTAACATGACAGTGTATTTATAATCACCAAACACTTGGGCAGTAACATCAGGGTGTATTTATAATCACAAAACAATTGGGCAGTAACATCAGGGTGTATTTATAATCACCAAACACTTGGGCAGTAACATCAGGGTGTATTTATAATCACCAAACACTTGGGCAGTAACATCAGGGTGTATTTATAATCACCAAACAATTGGGCAGTAACATCAGGTTGTATTTATAATCACCAAACTCTTGGGCAGTAACATCAGGGTGTATTTATAATCACCAAACACTTGGGCAGTAACATCAGGGTGTATTTATAATCACCAAACAATTGGGCAGTAACATCAGGTTGTATTTATAATCACCAAACTCTTGGGCAGTAACATCAGGGTGTATTTATAATCACCAAACACTTGGGCAGTAACATCACAGTGTATTTATAATCACCAAACACTTGGGCAGTAACATCAGGGTGTATTTATAATCACAAAACACTTGGGCAGTAACATCAGGGTGTATTTATAATCACCAAACACTTGGGCAGTAACATCACAATGTATTTATAATCACCAAACACTTGGGCAGTAACATCAGGGTGTATTTATAATCATCAAACACTTGGGCAGTAACATCAGGGTGTATTTATAATCACCAAACACTTGGGCAGTAACATCAGGGTGTATTTATAATCACCAAACACTTGGGCAGTAACATCACAGTGTATTTATAATCACCAAACACTTGGGCAGTAACATCAGGTTGTATTTATAATCACCAAACTCTTGGGCAGTAACATCAGGGTGTATTTATAATCACCAAACACTTGGGCAGTAACATGACAGTGTATTTATAATCACCAAACACTTGGGCAGTAACATCAGGGTGTATTTATAATCACAAAACAATTGGGCAGTAACATCAGGGTGTATTTATAATCACCAAACACTTGGGCAGTAACATCAGGGTGTATTTATAATCACCAAACACTTGGGCAGTAACATCAGGGTGTATTTATAATCACCAAACAATTGGGCAGTAACATCAGGTTGTATTTATAATCACCAAACTCTTGGGCAGTAACATCAGGGTGTATTTATAATCACCAAACACTTGGGCAGTAACATCAGGGTGTATTTATAATCACCAAACAATTGGGCAGTAACATCAGGTTGTATTTATAATCACCAAACTCTTGGGCAGTAACATCAGGGTGTATTTATAATCACCAAACACTTGGGCAGTAACATCACAGTGTATTTATAATCACCAAACACTTGGGCAGTAACATCAGGGTGTATTTATAATCACCAAACACTTGGGCAGTAACATCAGGGTGTATTTATAATCACCAAACACTTGGGCAGTAACATCACAATGTATTTATAATCACCAAACACTTGGGCAGTAACATCAGGGTGTATTTATAATCATCAAACACTTGGGCAGTAACATCAGGGTGTATTTATAATCACCAAACACTTGGGCAGTAACATCAGGGTGTATTTATAATCACCAAACACTTGGGCAGTAACATCACAGTGTATTTATAATCACCAAACACTTGGGCAGTAACATCAGGGTGTATTTATAATCACCAAACAATTGGGCAGTAACATCAGGTTGTATTTATAATCACCAAACTCTTGGGCAGTAACATCAGGGTGTATTTATAATCACCAAACACTTGGGCAGTAACATCAGGGTGTATTTATAATCACCAAACAATTGGGCAGTAACATCAGGTTGTATTTATAATCACCAAACTCTTGGGCAGTAACATCAGGGTGTATTTATAATCACCAAACACTTGGGCAGTAACATCAGGGTGTATTTATAATCACCAAACAATTGGGCAGTAACATCAGGTTGTATTTATAATCACCAAACTCTTGGGCAGTAACATCAGGGTGTATTTATAATCACCAAACACTTGGGCAGTAACATCACAGTGTATTTATAATCACCAAACACTTGGGCAGTAACATCAGGGTGTATTTATAATCACAAAACACTTGGGCAGTAACATCAGGGTGTATTTATAATCACCAAACACTTGGGCAGTAACATCACAATGTATTTATAATCACCAAACACTTGGGCAGTAACATCAGGGTGTATTTATAATCATCAAACACTTGGGCAGTAACATCAGGGTGTATTTATAATCACCAAACACTTGGGCAGTAACATCACAGTGTATTTATAATCACCAAACACTTGGGCAGTAACATCACAGTGTATTTATAATCACCAAACACTTGGGCAGTAACATCAGGGTGTATTTATAATCACAAAACACTTGGGCAGTAACATCAGGGTGTATTTATAATCACCAAACACTTGGGCAGTAACATGACAGTGTATTTATAATCACCAAACACTTGGGCAGTAGTAACATAACGGCTGTATTTATAATCACTAAAAACCTTGGGCAGTAACATTGAAACAGTATTTTAAATCACAAAAATATGGGCAGTAACATCAGGGGTATAGTTATAACCCACAAGAAAACTTCAGCTGTAACATCAGGGCTGTATTTTAAATCACAAAAATATGGGCAGTAACATCAGGGGTATAGTTATAACCCACAAGAAAACTTCAGCTGTAACATCAGGGCTGTATTTATTAAAACGTGGCCAGTGATATCATGTCTTGGTCTGTACATTATAGTCAGTAACAAACTTGAGCACAAACATTAGGTTACTTATAATCAATAATGTGAGCAAACACTTGGGCAGTAACATCACAGTGTATTTATAATCACCAAATACAGATTAAATGTATATTTATAATCAATAAAAAGTCAGAAAACAAATTGGGACTGTATTTATAATCATAAATTTATTATTAAAATCAGTGCTGTATTTATGATCATAAAAAGAACTGACTGACAGTATATTTGTTTACTCCTGATGCAAATTGATGGTATAGACACATTAAAAGTGTATAGGAAATTCTACGTAATAACATAGCTCATTATTGATTAATCATTAGCAAGGTGAAAAATGCCACAATGTTCATACAAAATGTTGGTATCGAATACTATCTAACAAGTGTTTAATTACTAAAGGCTATCATTGTAAAAAATTATGTTAATATATGCCCTGATATTTTTTTGTGTATTTAGAATAATAAAACAAATGTTTTTATTGTCGCGTACAATGCAGTCAACACAGTGGAAATGTCAGGGTTCTGGGGTCAGGGTTCTGGGGTCAGGACCCACACTTGGCTCGGAATGTTTCTGTAAAGCCTCTCTCTACCTCGGGGACTATGTCGCCTTCCTATGTCCCAGGATCAGTTTGATAAAGTCAGCTCCATCTCTGTAGCTGGGGATGTACCAGTTCCACGGAGTGTCCATGCACCCTGGTAGTGAGAAGACACAGAAGTAGTAATGTGAATGTTGTTAGAAAAAGTATGTGCGTTGTCTTTTGGTTGTGCCTCATTCCACTGAGAGTTAATGCAGGTGATCATTTTGGATTAGTTCGCCTACTGTTACTGTTAGGAACCAGTTTGGTTCAGCGAGAATTTATGAGAATTGTGCGCAACTGTATTTTAATGTAATTTATGCGTTATCATTATGACAGTTCAGCCAGGGACACAAACATATTACTCCACTCCACTATCCCACATGTCCAGATCAATACATTCCTGCCTCGTCCGTCATTAGGCAATAATTGACTTGGCCGACTAATGACAATTAAATTATGCATAAGTGTGGATAATCATGTTTCAGAGACACCGAGTCTTGCTACATCTGTGGTATTATTGTCTCGCAGTTGTCTGCGCAGTCATTGCTGGTGGATTACACGTGAAATAAGATTTAATCTGTTATGTGGGCAGCAAGAAAATGACATGATCATTTGGTGTAATTTCATAATTGCACGGAAATGAACACTGCATGGCTGGCCTGAACACACAGCTGGCAACCTGATACCAATATTGATTGTTCAGTGTTGCTGATGCGATCTACATTTTCAGTTTCATATTGATGTTTATTTGCTGATGCGATCTGTGTTTTCTGTTTTTCTCCTTCAGAAACATTATTTCCTTTGTTGATTAAATCCTTATCGTTGTGGTTATTTTCATGTATAACGTGATTGTGTGTGAACAGCAAATAAGCTTGATTTGAGACGGTTGTGCCATGTGCAGTGTAGATTCTGTTGACACACCTCTGTGGCTGGTGTCTAGACTCTAGACTCAGGCAGCTCCATAGTTACCTGCTAGTTAACCATGGCATAGTTACCTGCTAATTAACCATGGCATGGTTACCTGGTAGATAACCATGGCAAAGTTACCTGCTATGTAACCATGGCATAGTTACCTGCTAGTTAACCATGGCATAGTTACCTGCTAGTTAACCATGGCATAGTTACCGGCTAGTTAACCATGGCTAGTTAACCATGGCATAGTTACCTGCTAGTTAACCATGGCATAGTTACCTGCTAGTTAACCATGGCAAAGTTACCTGCTATGTAACCATGGCATAGTTACCTGCTAGTTAACCATGGCATAGTTACCGGCTAGTTAACCATGGCTAGTTAACCATGGCATAGTTACCTGCTAGTTAACCATGGCATAGTTACCTGCTAGTTAGCCATGGCATAGTTACCTGCTAGTTAACCATGACATAGTTACCTGCTAGTTAACCATGGCATAGTTATCTGCTGGTTACTCATACCATAGCTCAACCAAATAGAATGTTATGAGTTGCAAAATTCCAACATTTCTAGGGTTTATTTTACCATAATAATATCTCACAAAGCTCTCCAAAATTGGTAGATACTTGCCAGTTTTAGATCTGCCTGTCTTGCACTGTCCTCTGTCATATGGTGCCCTTCCTGTACTGTCTTATTCAACTGTCCATTGTCTCGTGGGTTGTCCTCTAGGTTGTTTCACTTCATAAGGTGTCTAGATGATGGTCATGTTCTACTGCCCAGACCTACTTCTGTCTTCGGTCCTGTTCAATCATGTCTATATTGAGCATATGTGGCTCAGGGGTAGAGCTTCGAACTCTCGACTAAGAGAACCCGGGTTCGAATCATGTGCTGCGGTGTTAAAACCTTGGGCAAGTTTTTTCACTCTACATTGCTCCAGTTCACTCAGCTGTATAAATGAGTACATGGCTATAGACAGCGGTGGGTATGTTTATGAGTAGCCATCGCGCATTAATTGTAGCATATGGCTGGATGCTTCTCAGAGAAGTTGAGATGGTGTCTGGTTGAACAGGTCTGTCAGGAAAGTAAAGTGTAAAAGCGCTTTGAGCAGTCCTAAGGACTGGATACTGCGCTATATAAGAACTTACCTTTACTTTAAACTGATCTTTACCTTTGTCTTGTCACTTACCTAGATGCTTGTGTTTTGTCCCTATATGCGATATTTGACATACATCTTCCATGTTTGTTCCACTACTAGCTTGTTCTTTGCCTGGTTGGTGCGTGTCCACTACTTATGTTATTGCTGGATGTAGGCATGAGTTGTACACTTGTCTCTTCAAGCAGGTTCCAGATTTACCCTTGAAGACATCACAGTCACGTAATAGCAGCACAGAAATCATGGCAAAGACACTGCAGTCTGTGTCTAACCTAAAGCTGTGTACTTGTCACACTTCAGTAACCATCCCGTGTGACGATGTGGATGGATTAATTGCACTCTATTTATATAATTTATACATCAACACTTTCTCTCACAACATGTGGGCTACCGGTTCAATGCAGTACCAGCATTGTAATTATGAGATGTTTAAAAGGAACCTGTCTAATAATTACAGGATGTATAGAACATTACACATAGCAACCAGTGTAAAATTACATGACATGTTGTATTTAGCTATCATACTGGATTGTAAACAGAAATATGGCCAACTGAACTCCTTCCTCAGTTTCTTTGCCATGTCAAATTGTCACACATGCAATGATGAATTGGTGACATTTACAGTTGGCTTAATAAAAGAATGTTGAAATTAGTATGAAACAATTGACTTTGATAGGCTAGCATTAGATGGTGGCTACCAGATTTGTTTTGCGTTTTTCACAGAGTGATTACATAACAACAGATGGTAGCATCTCCATCATCTTGACTCTTGAGAAAGGTAATAAAACTGGAATTTGTTGCTGTGAATGGCAAACTGATAAATCTAGTTAAATGTACTGGGTTGTCGCGTAACAGGACCTGTCTGGCTGTCATGATGTTTTTAGGCTGGGGCAGTTGTAGTTATTTATAGGCTTTTATCAGAAACCCCCATTGAGTTGGCATACCAAATTTTAAAGGGCTTGTTCTGTCATAGCACCAGGCTATACTAACATACCATTGCTAACAAAAGTATGTGCCACCTTATGCAGCTGTGTAGACACTGGGCAGACTAAGTGTGACTGTATGATACAGTCATACACAGCAGTAGCTTCTTAATACTCGTCACCGCGATACAGGGAGAACAATATTCTTCATCTTTCCTTAATATAATTAAATTGCTTTAAAACCACAGCAACTTGTTTATTTGGATTTTAGAATTATATCATCTTGATTCAATATTTGTTAAGAATTATGTACACGTTTCATATTATCTATATCTACATCCACCTTTCTGCACCTGTCTCTATAACTCAGTAAATTTCTTATGGAAAAGCTTCTTCCTATCAGGGAAATTATGTTCAGCAAGTAGGTATTTGTATAACGTAGTACATACACAAGTTGGCAGTCATTGACTGATGTCTTTGTTGCTTCAGTGGCCGGCTTCCGACATTGCCAGCCAAAAATATCTCAGTTGGCAGTTGGCCATGACTAAGTATTCCAGATAGTTGTGTTTCTCCATCAGTTGTTCTGTCTGTGTCTGTATGAATGCCTGCTCCGAGGCACTAAACAGTGCCAAAACCAGCCTTGTGTGCATCTATTGTATGGCGTCATGTATCAGTGCACTGTGCAAATGCCCACACCCCACACCACCCCTCACCCCCACCCACACACCACCCCCTCACCCCCACCCCACAATGCCTCCATCACTGCATCACATCACACAAAGAATGTGTTCACCAGCCAATGATAAGCCAATAATTTTTTTACAGGAGCCAGCTAAGTTAGAACTATGTTTCACATGCCCTTGGCTGCCATTATCAAGTAGACCCGGGTTATCTGCCTGTCGTTAGCCACGCAGCATGTTCCACTGCTGTTTTCTATAAGTGTTATTTAGAGCATGATTTTAATGAGATGTATGACAAGGCAGATGCCTGGAGTGTCTTGGAAAGTTGAATACACAACTGTTGGAATCATTTACGATAGTCTTGCGTGACTTGACTGTCGTTTTCATCGGTGCTTATAATGACGAATGCGTTTGAGTAATTGTTGAAGTTAATCTTCAGTCATGATCAAACAAACTTGTTTTTTCCAATTGGTTAAAATACTGTTTGTCCTGCCCGGTTGTGTTTTAACTTTTTTGATGTGTACGTTTCACCACCAGTATGTTTACCTGGTGGAAGTTGCCATTAGAAGAGTTCTTTCAAGTTTACGCCCATCCTGTGCCAGAGAAACATACACTAGAACACTACTCAGCCATGTTTTGTGTACATGGAGTGCAAATTATAATGGTTAGTCAGTGCGGTGAATACATACAATAAAAATAATTATTGATATGTTAAATTAAACTTAATGTGTTTAACAATGATATAATATTTAACAAAAAAATCACAAGTAATTTAGAATAAATTAAAAATATTTGAAATGTTTACAGACTGCCATAGTTGATTGCAAGTGTAATGTGTACCACTGACCCAATCAGCAATGGCAGTGTTTACAGTGACACAGTCAGCAGTGACAGTGTTTACACTCAGGCCTCAGTCATGGGGAGGGGTATTTCCTACTGGTGTGTGGAAATAACTCTGTCATACACCTGTATATTTCTGCACAACAAATGATGTAATACACGCTTTAAAAGATGTTGTGTTTCACTCTTGATGAGTCGGTAAACACTACCTAAGCCAATGCCTAGTTCTTTTATGACAGGTGGTCTTTTTATTTCTGTAGTTTGCACTTCTCATGCAGTGTATCTTGTGTGTCGCAGGTACATCTGCCAACTCATCACCGCAGCAGTCCAAATCACAGAGTCTTCAGCCGGTGTCGCTGGAGCGGTCGCGTCAGCCATCACCAGGGGGTGATGGGAGTGGACAGCAGGATCCTCAATCTCATCATGGGGCGGTTGCCATGACAACGGTGACGGCAACGAACAAGCCACGTGGAAAGGGGCGACCTGCGAAGGTTGGCGGGTCGGCGGCCAGGCAGGGTGTGTACTGTCCTGTATGCGGGAAAATCTTCAATAACTCGAGTGCGCTCGCAAAACACAAGCTGACTCACAGTGATGAGCGCAAGTATGTGTGCATGATATGCTCGAAGGCCTTCAAACGCCAGGACCACTTGTGAGTTGCGTCTTTTTTGTCAAAATTTTTTAGACAATGTCTTTTAAATACCAAGATCGTCTGTGTTGTATGTAGGATTCTTTTCTGCTTAGATGAAGCGTTCTAGTTTAGTTCAAAGGGTTACAGTGGGTTTGTGGGATAGCAACAAATACTGTCATGTGACAAGTCATGTTCATCACTGCGAAGCATTGTATAACAATAAACTGGAATTGTTCCAGTTCTTATGTCGAATGATGTAGAACAGTAGCACTGACATTTTACAACATTACAATCATTGCTGCTTATTTCTTCCACTTATCATCTTTATACCACGCGTCACACCAAGCTCGTAGTACATTGCAAACCAGCCCCAAAATAAATATATAATCGTAAAACTATTCCAAACAATCAATGGTTGCTTGATTTACAATGTGACATGATTTTTTATAAGAGATTCCCGCCATTTTCAGAAATGGTCACATGATGACGCACCGCAGCAAGAAGCCATTTGAATGCAAGGTGGAGGGGTGTGACAAGAGCTACTGTGACTCGCGATCACTGCGGCGCCACCTGGAGAATCACCACCAACACAACCTCGAGACGGTCGCGGCGGCCGTTGCTGCGGGTGTTGACATCTCAACGGGGACGTCATTCTTCCAGTTTGACATGCCACCACACCGCTCACAGCCGACAACCTACCACCAGGACGGTGACTCGCAGAAGTCTCCCGGATACCTGCAGCAAGTCAGCCCCATCAGTCCCGCGGCCGGCGTACACCCCAGACAAGCCTTCGAACAGCTAGAGTACGTATACTACACCACAGACAGGCCTTTGAACAACTAGAGTACGTATACTACACCCCAGACATGCCTTTGAACAACTAGAGTACGTATACTACACCCCAGACATTCCTTCGAACAACTAGAGTATATATACTACACCCCAGACAAGCCTTTGAACAACTAGAGTACGTATACTACACCCTAGACATTCCTTCGAACAACTAGAGTACGTATACTACACCTCAGACAAGCCTTTGAACAACTAGAGTACGTATACTACACCCCAGACATGCCTTTGAACAACTAGAGTATATATACTACACCCCAGACAAGCCTTTGAACAACTAGAGTATGTATACTACACCCCAGACAAGCCTTTGAACAACTAGAGTATATATACTACACCCCAGACAAGCCTTTGAACAACTAGAGTATATATACTACACCCCAAACATGCCTTTGAACAACTAGAGTATATATACTACACCCCAGACATTCCTTCGAACAACTAGTGTATATATACTACACCACAGACAGGCCTTTGAACAACTAGAATATATATACTACACCACAGACAGGCCATTGAACAACTAGAATATATATACTACACCACAGACAGGCCTTTGAACAACTAGAATATATATACTACACCACAGACAGGCCTTTGAACAACTAGAATATATATACTACACCACAGACAGGCCTTTGAACAACTAGAATATATATACTACACCACAGACAGGCCTTTGAACAACTAGAATATATATACTACACCACAGACAGGCCTTCGAACAACTAGAATATATATACTACACCCAGACAGGCCTTTGAACAACTAGAATATATATACTACACCACAGACAGGCCTTCGAACAACTAGAGTACGTATATTACACCCCAGACATGCCTTTGAACAACTAGAGTATATATACTACACCCCAGGCAGGCTTTCAAACAACTAGAGTACGTATACTACACCACAGACAGGCCTTTGAACAACTAGAATATATATACTACACCACAGACAGGCCTTCGAACAACTAGAGTACGTATACTACACCACAGACATGCCTTTGAACAACTAGAATATATATACTACACCACAGACAGGCTTCGAACAACTAGAGTACGTATATTACACCCCAGACATGCCTTTGAACAACTAGAATATATATACTACACCCCAGGCAGGCTTCCAAACAACTAGAGTACGTATACTACACCCCAGACAGACCTTTGAACAACTAATATATATTACACAGACAGCCTTTGAACAACTAGAGTACTTATACTACACCCCAGACAGACCTTTGAACAACTACAGTACGTATATTACACCCCAGACATGCCTTTGAACAACTAGAGTATGTATACTACACCCCAGACATTCCTTCGAACAACTAGAGTATGTATACTACACCCCAGACATTCCTTCGAACAACTAGAGTATGTATACTACACCCCAGACATTCCTTCGAACAACTAGAGTATGTATACTACACCCCAGACAGGCCTTCGAACAACTAGAGTATGTATACTACACCCCAGACATTCCTTCGAACAACTAGAGTATGTATACTACACCCCAGACATGCCTTTGAACAACTAGAGTATGTATA